>OZ037776.1:6781335-7041335 GCA_964035525.1 Porites cylindrica
AGTAAGGCACTGTGCCTGTGTTATAAGACATAATAAAGTTCATTATTATTATTATTATTATTATTATTATTATTATTATTATTATTATTATTATTATTATTATTATTATAGGGTTTCCATGTAGCATTTTACCCTGATTTTCACTCAACTGCAAGTAGGGTTCTAAATGTAAATATTATTGCCTTTAAGGAAAGCCTTTAACTCATACTAGTCAAACATTTTGAATCTTTAACAGTCAGATGAATCTTATTCAGTTGTGTGAATTTGTGGACATTGAAATCATTTGCTACTCAGGTTTTGCACTGTTATTAGACCACTTGTGGAAAATGCCTTATCATTTTTTTCAAATTTTTAGTCTTGGTTTGTGAAAAGAGGCATGTGGGGAACCCTGTGTCAAGTAAAATTGTGCTGATTGTAGTAATTTGGCCATGAGTGTAGGAAAAAATATTATTAATTAGTAATAGCAGGCGGTGTCCTCTGGCAACTTAGGGGGTGTTTACATGACACTGGGGCAACTTTTGCCCTGGAGCGAGTTCACTCCGGTTCCCTCTCATAGCTCTATATTTGTTTACATGATACCACCACAAAATGTCATGCAGGCGCGAGTCACCCCAGCGTGAGTTCACCCCGGTTCTTGTACCGGGGCGAGAATTTCACTCTGGTACAAAATCTCATGGCAGTATCATGTAAATGCGAAACGACCACCCGTTTCCGCATGAAATCGGTCTGCCGGTAGACTGGAATGGGTAGCGCACGCTTAATGTTTGCGATTTTGAATCACACTTGTATTTTATCAACATGAAGTGTACCTTCAAATAACGAGATATGAAATGACTCAGTCATAATGTAAACCCGATACAAAATCAAAAAGTCATCCCGGTATGAGACTCGCGCCGGTGTGAGTTTTCTTATGTAAACACCCCCTTACTGTACATGTACTTGTGCCTTTAGTGTGCAATTAAGTGTATTATCACTAGCCTACAAATAATCTGTGTAGTTTACTCAAATAATACTTGCTTTCTATTTATTCAACAGATCAGCCTGGTATGGGATGTTGGTGACAGAAAGTCCTCTCAAAGCAAACAGGATTAATACATGTTAATTACAAGCCTTAGTCTTGTAAAGTGGTTCCAGGGCTGTCACTAAGGGCCATGAACCAGACTTTAAATCGGCTACTTTGAGCCCAATACTTGGCTGTTTTGAGAGGAAACGAAACTTTCCACATTTTCAATGTCCCGCTCACTAATTTCACTTAAACCCTGCAACTTGCAATCTTAGTGACAGCCTTGTGCATCTAACTTTTACATCATCAGTTTGTGAAAATGATTTGTTATTTGGATTTTGTTGTTAAATTTGACTGTAAACACTTCTGGGAGTGAAAGGGCTAAATCAAGAAACCATCAGTGTTATACATGTATTAGGCTTTCAGTCTTTTTATTTCTTATCTAAAATTGTTTAAGCTTTTAATTTGAATTATGCTAAACTATACTAAATATTTTCATTTTGGAAGAGACCATTTTGACCCACCTTTACATTAATTTGTGTGTTAGAGTTGCTGTTTTTTATCAAAATTTAACTTCATCAGTTTTCTTGTACACCCTGTACCTTACATGTAAATGCTAATAATTATTTTAAACTATAAATCATCTTAATTTGGTATAATACTAAGTTAAGATGATTTTTTTGGATATTTTGAGAAGACTGTTTTGACCCATTTGAAAAGTTTATGCATGTACACTGTATCTTCTTATTTAAACCTTACGTGTTGGAAAAATTTTCGTTTTTTTAATTTTTAATGTAATGACAAAGATGCTAACACAGAAATAAATCATGTTATATTTAGAAAATTCAGTTTTAGAGTATCAGTGTGTTTTGTTTTTTAAAACCTTGTAATATCACTCTTTGCGGGACTAAGCTTAAAGAATGCGATTCGTATTTGCAGCTTTTGCAGTTACAACAATTTAGCATACCTGGCGATTTTCATGGGATTTGAAATGTAAAAATATAGATAGGCATGCAATTTGAAAATTGGTTATGGTAATGTAAAATTGGAAACGGAAAGGGGTCCTATTTTTTAAACTACTACTTATTCAAAGTTCATCTACTGGTTAAACAATATAACTCCATTAAAGCAAGTTATAACTTAATAGTAGGGATGACTAATGTCAGTTTGAAGTTGGGTTCTTATTTTTCTATAGGTCTATTGGGTTTTCAACGCTTTATAACTTTTCGTTTTTGTTGTCAGTTTTGAAGAATAAAAACAAAATTTCTGGCCTAATCCTTTAACTGTGTGTTGAAGTGTTGTTACATATTAGGGTAGTTTATTTTATGTCGAAACTTGAATTGAGGATTACTCATACAATTATTTGTAATGTATATATGAGTAATCCTCCACGGCTCCAGATTGTAAATACTATGGAGAGAGGATGGGGAACCAAAGAAAACAACCGGTATTAAGTACATAACAAAAATCAAATGTTTGTGTGACATGGACAAAAATAAAATCTTGATTGTTAAAAGTTTGGTAAGAAAAATTTACCGATTACCATTATATTTCCCTTTATTTTTAAAGTTTCCAGTGTGTTTATGTGTATATATATATGGCATAAAGGAGCTTGTATTTTCGCTTTACACAAGCTTAAAGTAGGGTTTACACAAGCTTTACGCAAAACGTAAAGGTGTTGCGTAAAGTTTTTGTTTCATTACGCCAGCTTTATATGTACGCGTAAAGGTGCTGTAAAGCTGAACTTTACGTAGAGTAAAGGAAGCGTAAAGTTGTGTAAAATTCAACTATACGCTGACTTTACGTTGTCATTACGCTCACGTAAATTTGATTTTTCATGCTGTGTATTACTTCGACCCAAATCTTGGCGAGGGTCTTTGTATATTTACCTCCTTTCATTTCCCAGATTCTGGACTTTATCTGTAGAATGGATTTGATTTTTATTTTGATCTATTTTGAATGGCGTGAAACTGAAAACCAGCAATTATGGGTCATTTGAACAGCACTTCGGCTCGAGGAGTTGGGAATTTGAACAGTCATTTTTAAAAACAATTCACTGAAATACCCAAGGTTAAACGGGGGATGTTGAAGCTGCAATTGTATTTTAAAGCTTACAGCACAAGCGGTACGACACAAAATTTCCTGGCATCTAAAAGTTTAGCCTTTTAGTTTAGTTTACTAACGGTATAAAGGTTTAGATGTGGCCAAGAGCCACAATGGCCCTTGATGTGGCTAAAGGGACAGCATATTACCTTTTGAAATCCGCTTCATAGCTGGGGATCTAGCCAGGGGCGGATCCAGGATCTTTTAATGGGGGTGGATGATACCAATCGGCTATAAAACTATACGTTAATTTATTTCAAGTTGTCCTATGTTTGTCCCAAAACATGGCGATTTAGGAAGGAAGGAAGACTGGCTGGCCTCACAAGGTTTTTTCGACCCACGTATTTCCATTTGTTTTTCCATGTATTATATGTATATTTTTTCTGTGGGCTGTTTTAAAGGGGGGTGCCTAGGGCTAGCCACCCAAGCCACCCCTCCCCTCCGGATCCGCCCCCTGCTGGCTGGGGTCAGTTAAATTTACGTTATTTACCACCATAAAAGATTAAGAAACTGACGCGAGTAAGCAAAATTATAACAAACAAACAAATCTATGCACAGACAACAAAGATCTTTAGCTTTGAAAAATTATCCTACCTGCCTCAGAGAGGAAACTGGAGGCTGTCCAAACGCGTGTGGGTCTCCAAAATGTTTTATAACTTCATTAAAAGGTTTACTTACACCCTAAAAACAATAAAAATAAAAAACACAATAAGACTGAATTGACTACTCCAGAAAATACCATAACATACCATAATGCTCTTTGTTTGTCACCCCACTGAATTTTGCGTAAGCATTGTCTTCAATTTTTCTTGGGAGTTAAAATGGCCCCGAGAGAAACTGAAAACAATGCTCAAGCAAAATTTTGGGGTGACAAAGAAAGAGCATTATGGTATCTTATGGTATTTTCTGGAGTGGTCAATTAGCTCGCTTATTAGTTTGCGTAGCAGGTTCCTATCCAAACGGCGCATGTCATTAATAAAATCGCGGGACATTTTTTTGGCAAACGTCCTTGTTGCGCCTAATAACTCCGCCCTATAATAAATACTCACTTCAGTTCAAACTTCTTTACGACACATGAGCTACCCTAGGGACGGGATAAGTGGCCGTTATGGGAAGGTAGGGTTGTAACATGTGTAACAAAACTTTAACAGTTTTCAATCAACACTAAATTCGGGGATTTAATAGTACACTGATCAACTAATGTACTGAAACTTTTTTTAAAAAATCTATCCACGAATTTTGTTTTAATCGCTGTTTTCGTGAAAGTAACCTTAGAAATTACAAACAGAGTTCAGCATTACGTTTTACCCTGATTCACACGTTTTTATGTGTTTAAAGATCTATTTGTATAAGTATAAGAGATTCAAAGATGGAGGCCGGTGTGCCTATTAAAATACTGGGTTGAGCCACCTTAAGAGTACACAAAAGTGCAAATCGGGCTTTCATGGCTTTTCTGCAACTTTCTGTCCAACTGCAACTAAGCAGCGCAGTTTTGTGCACAAGTGGCTCGAGATTTTCCAAAGAGTTTCCCTGTTATTCCTCAGAAAAGTGCTCGAAACTTGCTTAAAAAACAATCAAAAGTTGCTTTTTGTCACGAAAGTTGCTCAAAAGTTGTTCGACAAAGCATTTTTGTGCAATTTTGAGGCGTAAAATGCGTTGCTAAACAACTTTGGCTCCAATTAAAACCAAAAAAAATTGTTGAACGAACTTCTTCACCCGAGACATTCAAGTCCTGTCGAGTGTGAATCTTCGTCCACCATTTTGAATTTTCTCTAACAACCACTTGCCTAGCAGCCCAGCTACTTTAAACTTGCGCCCTTGATCTGCTCAAGGGGGAGGTTTTGGCTCCTTTTTTTTTTACAGGAAATTCATAAATTGTCTACTAAAACGTTGTGAAATATAGAAGAAAGGCCAATTTAAGTACTAGAAGCACTAGAAGCACTAGAAGCACTAGAAGCACTAGAAGATAACTAGAGAAATTGCTCAGAATGAAAAAGTTGCATGGGCGGAAATTTAGGACAGTATGGCCCTTAAGCATGCGCATTGTGGATCCCAATGGCCTTTAAAAATGTCTGACTCTAATAAGGATTTGTATGGCGAGAGAAAAATTCTTAAAAATTAAATTGAACTGGAAAGGAATTTCATACCTGCGAGCATCGAATCGGTACGTTATTGTGCGAAGTTTTGAGGTCTTTACTCATTTTCTCTCGGTTATTTGGCAAATTACACTAGCGCCGTACAACAGTAATATTGATCTCGCCATACAAACACTCAGTATATGAGCTAAAATTACCAACATTTAAGCCATTGTACGCAAAGAGAAAGGTGCTGGCGAAAACCTGCGAGCATCGCGGCACAAACTTGGGCCTTAACTATCTTTCATTTTAAACCATTTCTACGACAGAATGTTGCATCCAAAAAGTTCCTCAAGAAGTTAAAGATATAGATGAATTTACGAGCCAATGGCGCCCGAAATTGCCGAAGAAATGAACAGTTTTTGCCGCTTCTGCAGCACAAAACAATTTTTGAACATCATCGCATGAAGCAAGAGTCACGTCCGCGTTCATGTAATGAAACGGTATATGTTATCGACCTTTTCATCTATTTATATTATTTTTTTAAATTAAAGTGCGTGCTGATGAAAGCAACATGCGAGCGAGAAATCTTTAAACCTTTTTTAGGTCACAAAATGCAAAGGGTGTTATTCCTTTAAGTTAGAGAAAAATACCAAGAGGAAAATCTTAAAACTGAATATTCTTTATCTTGTTGAAAAAATAGTGCGTTTTCATGTCGACTGTAAACCGCAAATTAGGATCGTCTATAGTAAAGTCTCAGTGCAGTCAGTGAGGCCCCTGGTTCGGGATCAATGGACAGTTGGGTGTCTGTTTTGGTAAAATTCTGGGTTTCATACAATACAATATTTCTGTCTAGTGTAAATCAGCCCAGTGGCGAGTAGCTGACCCTTCTACTACTCGTACCCCTACTCGTAGAACAACAATAGTTTTTGGAATTTCCGGTGACATCAAATTAGTCACGTTATGCTGTCACGCTATATTTTGGGAGACAGAGTGATTGGGGGAGGGGTGCGTGAAAATAATGCGAATAGTTTCCTTCTTAGAATTAATGGCTAACTTGTTTATTTTTATTCATAATGGTGGAATTTAAAAGTTATTATACAGTCCCCTCTTGAAAATGGTACTCGTTTTTTTGTTACGACAGTCTTTCAAAAGGGTACAATGTTCTGCATGAGTTTATGTTTCAGTCTCACATGACATTCTGTCTTACGCAATGGTCGGCGACAAGTTTTTATGGTAGCCTGAATGCGTATAGCGGCCCCCTCCCCTCAGAAAAAATAGCCCTATGGCAGCCCAGTTAAAAATCGCCTTTCAGCGATTCTTGTTCTCGGTATGTGTTGAATATATCCTTTCTTAATACCTGTTTAAGTTCCCGTCGAATCTCATTGGCTCGTGCATCAATCCACCCTCGCGAATTGGCGTAGTTCTGGAGCGCAGGGCCGATGGTTTTGTCCGTAATGATTTCCTCTGCTGCCATTTCGTTACGTCAAACGGAACAACAACCGAGAGAGAGGGCCGACTTTGCAACTGGACAGGCAACTGTAAGAACGAGAGAGTGTCGTAGTAACCTGTGAACTGGGGGAATTTCATATATCCCATGATGCTTCGCGGCAAATCTTTGTCTTCTCTCCGCGGTGGAAAGAGCGTTCGAGGGAGATTTTCAACGACCTGAATTTCAAGATGCAGCTCATCCAAGGTAAGTTTGAATGAGCCCTGTTAATCTTTGGTATCTGATTAATAATGCAAAACGTTTCCATGGTCATTTGACGTATTATTGCTCTCGTTTACGACCCTGTTAAGCCATGCTGTTTTAACTCGCAAGTGAATATTCACTTAGATGCCTTTTAATTATCGAAAACTGTCTTTATTCTAGCAAGGTTTTGCCCTAATAAATTATTTAAATCGGCGGAAAAGGGGTGCTTGATGCTAATTCCACGCTCCGACCTCTTTCGACCCCGCGATTTTTATGGGTTTGATCGTTTTGAAATATCGCATTTTCTGCCCTTTCTCCGCCAAGATGAAAGACGAAGGTTTCAATTTCTTTATGCTAAGTCCTGCGAAGATGGGACATTTTTTCTTGAATTTGCTCTTTTTTCGCTGGTCAAAACACAAATATTATTTCTTGAGGGTATGATAAATGTTTAATTTCAATGGTTTACGGTTATTAAAGCTTTTGTCTCATTATTTTAGGTAAAATTGGTTACTCATGGTGGCTTCCGGTCGCAACCGCGCGTGGTGAACTTGAAATATACAGCTGAATATACAAGCCAGTAAATGTCATGGAATAGCACGCCGTAGGACCTTAACCGACGTGTAAAACCTTTTAAGACATTTTGATAATTCTTTTAGGATCCATTGTAGTGAAGAAGTGGGTATTTCTGTATTTTTATTTTGCCATTTCTTAATAAAGCTTTTTTCTGTTTATGTTTATTGACAATGGTGCTTAGCTGGTGTTGTGTTACGAAAAATATAGAGATGTCTTTGTTATTTTTATTGTTTGTTAGAGCTATTCCCCTCCTTTGAATTTTATCTCCGATAGACGCCACTTTGCACTTTAGCGGTCTCGGTATTTTCGACTACATAAGGGGCCGACCATTTAACTCTTGAGGGGAGGGGTGGGTGATTTCTGGTCATCAGGAATTTTTTTTTCTAGCAATCTGGTGGGCAGGATATTTTTTTCTCTTTTTTTCCCATAAGCTTTCTATTACATTCGTGCTGCATGCAATTTTTTTCTTCCGATAAGCGCTTGCAGGAAATTTTTTTTCAAAATCACCCACCCCCTCCCTCAAGAGTTAAATGGTCGGCCCCTAAGCCAAGCTTGTTGAAGTATAAAAGCATGTGCGGTCACCGTACGGTTGATGTACAGCATCGATGAATTATTGAACTGACAATATAAACACCGCGATCACCAACAAGCAACGAAGAAAAATCTCACACCTAGAATATGTATTTATTTCAAGACAGGTAGGTGGAAATCGCTTGTTAATCCATAGAGAGAGCTTTATCAACAAACGTTAAAACAGGACGTACTGAAACAAAGACCTTCCTCGCTAGCTTCTATCAGAACATTTGTCAGGCTGATTTGTGTGGACTACGTTGCTATCGTAAGGCTAGTTAACTCATAATCGGCGGCCAAAACACTCTCTTTGACTTAACAAGAGATATATTTGGAATAGTAAAACGAAAATCTTACATGTAAATAGATCGACACAGCAAAGGTACAGAAAGTTTTATCGGCGAAAGTCGCTTTCCACTGCTGTTCAACTGTCACGTCCTTGTTGAACTGATACCATCACGTGCGTTCGGAAGCTTGATAATATGGTATGAAGCGATGCATCATGGGATATATAAATCGCCAGTGAATCATGAGTGAATGGCTCGTCACGGGAATGGAATCTAGGCTTGGATAAATTCTGCTCGTAGAATGGCTTTGTTCTGCCTGCCAGCAGTGCTTAAAAAATCGCTTGTTATCAATCCAAAATTCTGTTCGGACTCCCTTATTCTGCTCGAATTCTGCACGGTAATTAGATATTCATTATGCGTAAATTGTAATTACTCATGCGCAACTAAGCGCATGAGGTAGCACTATCCACCGGATAAATCTCTATCCAGTCACCTTAGTGCATGTAAATTTATGCTTACATACATTTACAGGGTTTAAGTTAGTTATAAAAATTAAACAAGTTATTTTCTAATCAAGTCAACCAGAATTTTGTGAATATTTTTTTCATGAAAACTTGCATTCTTTAGCCTCGAGCGTGCGAAAAAAAAAAAAAAAAAAAAAAAAAAACCCGCATCTTGTCAAATGAAAGTAGCTTTCGCGCCACATGCAGACGCCATATGAGAAACATCGGCAACGCCGCCGAATATTTTATGTTTTTTAAATGGAAAAGTAAGATTCTAGTCTGTTTATGTATTATTAGACTAACTTTTTGGTTCAAAAATAAGAACACTATTCTTTTTACTAATCATTATTGATTTGGTTTGAAAAGAAAATTCGCTTAAGGAACCGGTCATTATTTATGTAGATGGCCGGGGAGGGAAAAATATGTTGAAAAGATCAAAATTTCTGTAAGGCCCCCCCTGCAGACCATGTAATTAGCAGCTGATTCCCCCCCCCCCCCCCCCCCCCACCCTCATATCTCCTCTTATATGCTCTACACAAAGCTGAATTAAAGTATTAAAATGTATTTATGGGGGGGGGGGGGGGGGGGGCGAAGTACAAAAAAAGAAATTCATGCACGGGAAATTAAGTGAAAAATTCATGCATGCAGAGTAGACCAGGAGTACACAACATCTTGACAAAAAAAAAAATATTCATTCAAGGGACACATTAAAGAAAAATAATTCATGCTGCTCGAAAATTGCCCCCGGCCCCCGTAACTTTTCTAATGGTCCATCCCTTACTTAAAGTTGTATCCATCCCATCCCACGTGTTTTTTATCTCAAGCATGCATGTTTACATACACCAGAAATCAACCTCAGCTTTCGCGAGAAAACGTGAGATCTCGAATTGATCGGTACAACGATCGAAAAGCCAGGTTATTGGATGTCCTACCAATTTCATCATAGAGTTACCGTCAGAAATTGTGTATTCATTTAAAGTCTTCCAAGTACTGACCTACATTAGACTGGGAGAGGCCAAATGAACGATACCGCAATATCGTGAAGGATCTTCTTTACCGAATACCGTTAGCTAAAAGGCTGAAAAACCGCATACCGCAGGATCAGGGCTGGATGATACCGCAATACCGTAAACCCGGCCCTCTGCTTTGATTTCAAAGAAACCGCGGTCGCCCCAAGACTACTCTTTTGAATGGATCATTTTGTTGGAAAGTCGTCGTTTAAGCGCAGAACAGATTTATACTCTTTCTATATCATCGATTGAAATGTTCAGGACAAATAAGCTTTTTGTGGATTCGGTGGCCAGCTATTGTAGCTGTACCGCTAAATTTACCTTCTGCGTATTTATTTTTAGTACGTGATACGTAAGGGCAGCACTAAAACATGGAATCCGGAATCCGGAAACGGAAACGGAAACGGAATACGGAATCAAATATCGATATTATAGAAAATCAAAGAATTTCCCATTACACAACTTAGTAAAATCCAAAGAGAATTGGTCTTAGTTTTCTTGGCAGTTCCCTTAAATATATTCTTGTTATTGTGTCTTGATAAGGTTTGCCGTAGTGTGGGTTACTGCACTGCAAGGCCGATGAAAGTAATTTTACGAGTAATTTTTATTCACGAGTTCATGGGTTGAATAATACAGTTAAATATTACTTTTGTAGCTAATTGTCAAGAATAGTAGTAGTTAGCCTCAGACCACACCACGTGATTGTCCCCAAACTGAATACTCCACACATGACCGACCGGTGACGTGACCACAGTTCCGGTGTTTTAGCAATAAGTTCAACTTTTTCGCCCAGCTGAATACTGGTGTACCGGAAATTGAGTTTACGTGTTCGTCCGTATTTTTGTTGAAGAGGCTTATTAAACATGGCGCATTATTTTGATGTAATCGGTTGCGGAATCAAGCAAATGCATGCACAATTCTCTCTTCTCTTTGGACTCCACAATGCCATGGTTCCCTTGAGTAAGTTGTCTTGATAAATAAAACTGAACACTGTTGAAGACAACCCAGAAAAGACACTAAGAAAAACTTGACGGCGACGACTTTCAGTTATATAAACGACGCCTCTGACGATTCAAACGAAGTCTGTCTCCATATATAACTTACCTTTTTCTTAAGGCACTAGTTTTTGTCAGTAACGTTTTTCTCCTCGCTTTGCTGTCCCATGAGAATTTGCATTCATTGCCGATAGTGGTATCAAGCGTCTTTTCACCGGAATCGACTCCTCTAGTGACACAGCAGGCCTCCTCTCCTCTACTCAGCTAATTTATTCATTTGTGTCTTTTTTTAAATCTATTTATTTATTTTATTGTCATTGCTAATATATTTTTCTTCAAATCGATCGCTTGGAACCTTCTTTCACAGATTCCGTATTCCGTTTCCGTTTCCGTTTCCGTTCCCGGATTCCGGATTCCATGTTTTAGTGCTGCCGTAAGAATTATCACGACAAATTAGGACGGAAGTGGAATTGAAAGTGAAAGTGCTTCGGACAGCATTTCCTAGAAGTTTCTTAAATGATCATTGGTCGAAATGCTTTTCACAATGACCCTGACGTATTGTCAGTAAGGGTTTTGAACCTTAATTTGAGAACAGTAAAACTTTCCTTCTTGCCACGAGAGAAGATGGAAACGGACGATGAACAATTTCAGTCATTTTCTTCGGATACTTCGATTATTTCAGCCGAGAGCGATCGCGACGAGGAAGAACTTGAGTCACCTGTCGAGTTCATCGAGGAGGACTCTGAGGTTGAAGTAGACCTCGGTGAGATTGCTGAGTATGTAGAAAACGGAGAGATTCATCTTCACTTTGGAGGCTACGAGTATGAGTTTGTGGATGAGGTGTTACCGAGTCAAAAATGTCCGGTGTGCCTCCTGCCCATGAAAGATCCTGTGCAGACTATAGCCGGTGTGGTCATCGATTCTGCAGGGGTTGTTTGGAGGAGAATATTCTAAGGTAGGTCAGTGGCACTTACTAATATTACGTAATCTTAGTCATTGAGCTTTTGGTAATAAAAGCTCGTGCGAGTGCAGCTTTTTATATATTTCTCGTCTATTTGATGATCCCAGTGATGTTGAGCGACAATGATCTTGATTGCTAGCATAATCATATTTTCCGCGCTTTAATTATATTTGTAGTGACCGGTACTCTATCTTCGTGGCCAAGTAATGTTAAGACTTTCCTGGGTTCACGTCGTTCTCAGTTTATTTTGTATAGATTAGAAGGCCTTGGTGAAGACATAGGATGTTGGTTGGTCAATTACGTACATAATATGCATGCTCAGTGCTGACCGTTCACGCGTCTGACGCGTTCGTATTGTATAATAAACTGACTACATCAGTTAGTTCCAACCAAAAAGTATCAGAAAAGTCGAAAATTGGCCATTTTTACTGGACAATTCCCGTTCCTCAGGAAAACAGAATGGATCTGTTTACGAATACTGAACATCCTTTGTTTCAAATTCGCTCTTAGCTTGGACAAAAATGTTACATCAGGTCAGGGTCCATAGATGGGTTCCATTCGTGTAGTTTTCGGGCATCCTGTTTTGGCAATGTGGCACATTTTTTTTATAGCTGATGGTAACAGTGAAATATCATGGCTTGTTTCCTTAACGGGCGAATCCCAAACCAACAGAAGGGCAATTTGTATGCGCATGCGTCAATATGGTCTGAAGAAGTGCTAGAGAAGCATTTTCTGCGAATAGTTTCAATATATTATACGTTCACTACCAGCATTTGCAGTCTGTTTTCTGGAGCTGAATGAAGTATATTATTTTGGAGTTACATTCGACAAACGTGTTCTTTAAGGTATGAAGGTATTTCTACGATTAATGTGTTGTTGTTGTGGCCTCGCTGTCGCCCTTGAGAGGATTGTATTTCCTTTCGTAAAACAGTGCATCGAAGACAAGATGACGGTTAAATGTTTTGCTACGACCCCACATTTCGCGCACATTTTTGGAGCACCAGGAAAAGGTCAGTACGATAATGTTTCGTTCAATAATTATCCTATATATATTTGAATTCTTCCGAACAGTTCTACTCTAAACTCGAACTGAATCATTTCAGGTGTACAGTGGTTAATTAAGAGTCCACTTGCCGTAAAACTACATTTTTGCCCTTTCTCTGGCTTGTTTATCTCGAAATCTCGCTTTTCTCCCCACATTAAGTTAATGATTAATGAAACTAAGGCCACTTCCGGCATGAATGAATGGTGTTTTGATGAAGTTAGCTTCCTTCACCGGTACGTTCTCGTTGCGAAATAAGAAATACGCTCTTTAAGCATAAAATTTTCTTGTATTTTATGATGCCAGTAAGATTGTGTTGTGAAAAAAATCCTGCCTTCTCTTGGAAAAAAATTGCATTTTGTCCTAAATGATACCATTTTGTGGATACTACATTTGTTGATATCAAAAATGGTAATTTGTGAAACACTAGTCATTCATAAAGAATGTTTATTGAGACCAGCTTCTCCTCTGTATTTAACAACATTCTTGTTTAATGCATCACTATCTGCTTGATAATTCTTTCCTATAGCGATTCTATGTACAACTTACATAATGGGTTCATCTGGATACAGTAAAAAAAGCTCTCAATCGAAAACATTTAATAACAGACAAATTCACCCATCATTTGTGACATGTTTGTTTTTGCATCCCAACTCATTTGGGTACTTTAACAGTAGCACTTGTTTTTGAGGTAACAGCATTTTGTGCACCCCTCCAACAATCTCCCTGTCTTTTATTTTAACAGGCTTTGAAGGTGATCAAGCATCGTCAGTTAGATTTATGGAGTAATTGCCACTCTCGTCACCCTCTGATTTGAGTGCATCACTACTGTCATCAGATATGAATTAGCAACAAGTAATCGATTATGGACACAACACAAGAGATTTTATTCAAGAGTCGCTCCAAAATAGTAGCTTAGAGAAAATCTCTAAAAAGATAAAAGTATACACACCTCCACATTTCCCATAATGCACCTTATTTGCCCCCCTACCCGCCCCCCCGCCCCCCCCCCCCCCAAAAAAATTTTGTGTGTAACCTTCGTTTTTCAGTTCTCCTGGGCGTTACAACCGTCCGAAGAGAAATTGAAAACAATACTTATGGAAATGTGGAAGTGGCGTATTAAACGACACCGTAACCTCGCGTAGTAAAACATTTCCGCTCTTCTTAAAAGCAGCTGAACATTGCTACGATGCATCCTTCATTGATAAGTAAAACCATGAGTTGGAAATCAAACCATATAAATGCTGACAAAATAATACGTGTACAGCAACAGTAAAGAAAACAAGAACGGGAACAGTCAAGAAAATCTACTTCTGCACAAATCTACACAAATCTACAACCTGCGTAGAAAACGTCCAATTTTTGTCATAACATTCTTTATGGGAAAGTACAGTATTTAAAGCGCCAACGAAATGGCTTGGTATGTCTCTATTTTATGGTCAGGAAGTAAACCTTTTTTGGTGTTAAAAAAAGTTACATTTATTTTCATATCTAGTAAAAATAAATGACACTCAGACAATTTAAAAATCTCTCGTTATTCAAAAAGAACATTCAGTGTTAGAATCGAAAGGAACTTTTGGAATTATTCTGATTATAATTATCTGGAAGGATAATAAGTTTTAAAGTAGATTGAAATGTCGATCCCACAATGAAAAGCAACTAGAAAAAAGCAATCAGACTATAGTGCAAAGTGTAGGAGCCTTAAATGTAATAAACGACCCTAAATGTATTAAAATCCTAAAAGTAATAACTTTTTGTCCTAATTGTAATAAACTCTTAAGAATGATTAAAATTGGGTCTTAAATCTTTTGACGTCATGCTAACGTCATCAATGACGTAGGTAACACGTCATTAAAAGGGCTGTGCTGTCTGCTTCATTATGATATACGGTAATTGGCATTGCCAATTACCGTATTCACCCGAATAGGCGCCTCCGGCCGCCCCCGATGGCCCTCAAATAAGCCCCTCATTTAGGGGAAAAAAGTTAAAAGCGCCGGGACCCTAAAATAATAAAATAAAAAGAAGTTAATTGTGTTAGGTTAACAAGGAAGTTCATAATACCCTAATTAATACAATTCTTTTTGGCGTCCAACTTTCCAATGAACGTCGCCCTCAGATATGCGCCGCACTGAAGCGTAAAAAAATTAAATAAGCGCCGCCTTCCCTAGTGAACCCTGCTTTACGGACACCCGCCAGCTGACCCGCTTATGGTTAGGAACGCATCTGAGCGTCTAGTTTTAAAACAGATTTTTATGATAAGCAATTGTTTTCCCGACAGGAGTAGTCATCCAGTTTGTCCGAATGATCGTCAGGAAATTGAAGAGGAAGGCGGTGTAAGTACTTGACCTTAGAAACATTTTGCTATATGATGCGCAGTACAGTTAATATTATTACTCTTTCGAAATAATATATTTTTCCCTGTCGGATTGCTATTAATGCTACAACCTGTTCTTAATAACTAAAAGGTGCTGACCATATTTGGAAGATGTTTGCTATCATTTTACGATTTGACGTGAGAGCGGTGCGGCGATCTTGGTAGTGGTACAGGATTTCAAAATGTGGCCAAATATTTCACAAGCTATAAGTTTGTATGACCCGGAGAAAATCAAATCAATCAGTCACTTTGACATGATAAAATTTTTTTCACGATTAGCCTCCAGTTGATTTGTTTGTTCAATAGATCGCTCCTGATATGTATCGCAGAGGCCAGTCAAGGGTTTGAATCCCCGTGTGAAGCCTGAGGCTACTTTCACACGGCGTTCCGTAGGCAAGGAACAATACCTAATTCCCGCGTGCGAAAATTTAAACGCCAACCGTTCAAAAATTTGAACTCCAAAATCGAAGAAAAATACTGTAGCCGGTACGGTTAGAATATTTTGATCGGCGTGGTGTGAACTCAAGTAAATTTTTTTACCACAACGGCGTGGTTGCATTTGATGCGTATCTAGCTGGGGGACACCATTTCAGCCACATTGGATTTGTTGGCATAAAGTTGAAATTCAGCCTGGTTCGTCAGTTCCGTGTAAACAAAGCCGAAATATTTTAACTGCTTCCTTGTGAAGGAAGTGTCCGGTCATTGACAAATTCTTTAGTAGCTGATCAAAAATTCATCCGATGCGTGAACGTCGCCTTGCGCAACTGCAAAAAGTGCGTCTACTGCAATGATCTTCCTTACGTTAAATTCTTCATACCATTGTTCTACTATATTAAATCTATATATTCATTGTTCAATCTGCTTTATATACGTTATAGTTCTATGCAGACAAAGCGTGGGCCAGGGATATATTGTCCCTCAGAATCAAATGCCAGCAGAATTCCAGAGGATGTGAATGGATTGGTCAACTGCGATATGCAGAGGTATCTACTTTCAGACTTATTATAAATAACGTACGCATAGGGCATAGAATCTTCAGTCACTGTTAGTAACCGATAGTCTGTTTATTCGGGACTATACAGAGACACCCACGCTTACTATACCTTAGGAACTGGAGTAATTGGTAAGATGTCACGACACCGGACGGCAACGAGAACGTCAGAAAAGCAATAGAGCGTTTTTTTACATGCCATCACGGCGGCCATTAGTTGTTGTCCCAAAAAAATGGAACAGCGACCATATTAGTGTTCTAAACCTATGACCATCCTGTCCCCGGAAAGTGGTTGACTATGGTACCAGGGTTTTTCATTGCCGATCATGTTTGAACATGTTCGTAGATGGTGTGACCGTTGTATGCGACCATGGTGTGTCGTCAGCTCATGACCATGGTACATTGCTACTGGCAGTTGAAGTCTTTTCTTATGTAAAACGTTCTTTTGTCCAATACATTGGGCAGATGCTGGCCACTTGAGTGAAAATTCTTCATAGCATTATATTAGCAAAACAACAACTTCACGTGCAGCACACTTTTTGGTATATCAAGGAACCTATCGGGCTACCGCACATTTCTTTACCGTCACTACCCCCTTACGACAACAACTTTAAACGTCCTAATTTCACGTTTTATCGATGAGAGAGAGAGAGAGAGAGAGATTTTAGAAAGAGAGATTCTATTTAGACACGGTAGTTTTATCAGCAAAAGCTACAATCTTAGACAAAACTGAGAAAATGGCATACTTGAGGAGCATTTTTCTAAACATCGTAGCTGTTCAGTACCGATTTTCCCTCCCCCCTCCCCCTGGAAGCAATGATGTTGTGTGCCTGCTCCCTCAACGTTTGTAGGAAGCAACATCGAACTGGGGAAGGTGATTTCTTTTCACAAAGTCGCCGGTTTGGAAATAGTTTTGTTTCGTAGGATAGTGTACATTATGGGAAAAACATTCTCAAGAAGTTTTGTCCAGGATTATAGTTTACACAAAAGCCGTGTTAAAAAAAATGTATATATCTATCAGCAGTTCCGAGTTGATATTAATAAGTTTGAAAAAAATATATATATATTTATAGAACTAGGTACTGACATTTGATAAAATAATTTTAAGCTTGGATTATATTAAGGAATCAAAGATGCTGGGAAGGGATAGGTACATTTTACATTTAAAAACGGTCATTGATTTGCGTTCACGCAAATCCTATGATGCCAGCTGCGCGGTTTTGTAGTTTTTGAAGCTTCGAATTCAGAGCTAGTTCAAACCCCAGATCCTCCCAAACAACGCTGCAACAGTCAAAGTAGGGTTGGTTAAAAGAGTTGTACATTGTTAGGAGGGTCGACGGAGGAACAAATTGTCTCACACGCTTAAGCGCTCCGATTGCTCCGGTCAATTTGGTGGTGTAAACGCAAACAATATAATTATAATTTGATGGTGTTAACGCAAATAATTTTCTTTTTCTTTTTCCGAACTTGGATAAACTCCAGGAAAATAAGCTAACAAACTTGAACGACGAGAAATAATGGCTATGGAGCATGAAACCGGGCGCAAATCAAAGGTCTGTGTTCGCAGGCTCAGAATTCGCTAGTAACGCTAAATTGAAGCTAAGTGAATTTTCTCATGATGTATTTCTTCAGGAACACCAAGAAGTGTGCCCTTATGAACATGTCCCATGTTCTGCTTGCCAAGGCAGCATACAAAGGCGGCTGCTAGGGACTCATCTTACGGATGAATGTCCTAAGAGAATTGTTGAATGTGTGTACTGCCAGGATGAGTTCTTTTTTATCGAAAAACAGGTCTGTATTACCTAACTGTTATTGAATACAGATTTTATATAAAAAAGGAAATACTTTCATGCCGGTCTAGCTAAAGGTGCTCATTTCTCCAAAGTCCACAATTGAATATTCAAATCAAAAAAGTTTAAGAATATAAACGCGGTTCCTAGCTAAAAAGACAATCAATATTCTTTATAAGTATTTATTTTTTACTGTACTTTGTAGAGCTCCGAGTTTACACTGGAGTATTTTAAACAATGAATTACATTTATCGGGTTCTCGACTATATGGCATGGTTTTGGTTTATGGAATGGCTGATTCTTGTTTATATAATAAACAGAATAATACATGGACGCTTGGAGATATGGAATTTATCTTCGAGTGTTCACATTCGATATCTCACTCGTTCGCTGCGCTCACTCGTTCGATATCGATGTGAACACTCGAAGATAAATTCCATATCTCCGCCCGACCATGTATTATTCTCTATTTATTTATTATTATAGTTTTGACATATTAACTGCAAACCTACTAAAACCTCATTGGGGATTAACGACAACAACTTTCCGCGCCCCTTTATTATCGATGAACGGGCCGGGTCCAGCAAAATTTCAGTAAACATAGACCGGCTTTTGATATGGGTTTTGGCTTTACACGTTTTGTCATGTTGCCACCCTGTAATTCATGTATCGTGTGTTTGTTCATGAGTTTTATACTGCCTGGCGTTGGTATAGCATAGCGTCAGGTAGTCTCTTTAGTGAAGATAGTCGTGAATATTTTTCATGGGACCTTGTACTGGGATTAATATTTTACGTGAACAACAGTTCAGATTCCCTGAGGGGGGGGGGGGGGGGGGAGTTCTCCCCTATAAAAGTGGCGGGGGTGTTAATCGGAATGTTTCGAGAACACCCCTAAAAGGTACCAGAATCTTGTTTTATGGGCGTGTCCCAAATTCGTTTCCAACCCTAAGAGGTACCAATTCAACAACAGTAAATCATATTACAGCTGGCACTGCAAATTTTAATAGTAATAAATAACTTTCGAACCGGTTCAAGGGCTTTTTGAGGGGTATTGTCACTAATCTTTATCTGGCAGCAGTCATGTTAGGTTTTAGCACCGTAAGCGGTACCAATCCACAAATTTAAACCCCTAAAAGGTACGACGAGCACCCTCGTCACTTTAATAGGGGAGTATCCCCCCATGTTCAGATTCTTACTGGCCTTCTATGCACGCAAGGCAGGGAATATATTAGGCACTTTGCTGGTAAAAGATGATCAGACTTGTGGTGTCGCATTGTTAAATAAGCTTACTCGTGTAATTGCATCCACACCAGCAACATTTAATTTAATTTGCCGGCTGATCAGGAGATCAAAATGTCATGTACAATATACAATATACATGCTTTACATGTTACTAACATCACTTACTAAAGCCTCGCAAGTTCGCTAATAGAGCGATTTAGATGGTGACTATAGTGGTTAACTCGGTGCTGCTAAAAATGATCTTTCCACTGATTATGTACTAGCCACATGAAGACATTTACTGCAAGCGTTTCCCTCTGGTCTGTGAAAACAATTGTGGGCATGGCGAAATACCCAGAGAAGAGGTATGTTTATTTAACTTTGCTCTCTTAATTTTGTTCATATTTCATCTACTTGATCGAGTGCAGGTCGGTCATAAGCTTTATTGGTCCCAGTCAGTTGTTCTCAGTATTAAATTTGGCCTTCTAGGTACTGAAAACCGGCACTATTGTTCTACTAAGCAAAGCCTCACCAAATAATTTGACCTAGCTGAGCGCAACAAACAAGCTTAATTATCATTATCATTTATATTGTTAGTATCATTTGCCCTGCTAAGATCAGCTTTGCTTTGGATCGCGAGGATCGCGAGGGTCTAGAACTGAGTCTATTTAGAAATGTCGGACAAAGTGGATTTAGATATTGAAAAAGGACTCGCGAAACATTCGATAAGACAATTGAGAACGATATTTTAGTTAGATTATGTTTACTTTAGAAAATTGTTTTTTTTTTAAATCAAATTCATTGTTTTTTTTTTAACTGAAATAATTTTCTTTTTAATTGGAATAACTTTTTTTGATTGAAATGATTTTTTAAATGGTTTTTTTTAAAATCTATTTTTACAGTCCCCTCTCTCCACACTTAACCTGAATTTTGGCGGGATGTTCTGCTTGTCGATAAGTGATTTTTTTTACTGTTCTTTCTTAAGGCTCGGCTCTGAGCAGCAGTAATGAATCCTTCTGTCTCTTTCTTTGCCTGACCCTTACGTAGCTCATCTCTATGCTCTTCAGCATCCACTTTGGCCCTTAAAAATTGACCATGTAGGGGATTTCACTTGTAATTTTCTTTCTGCTCGTACAGCATCCGTAACCTTAATACTTTTAAGTTCTCACTTCTCTTCAGCACCTTCTCTTCGGCTGCGTCGTCCATCCCATTCTTGCCTGCTGTCAACATTATTACTGAGGCTTTCACCCTCGTTTTTAGTCAATTTAAAGCCTATTAACATCTACCTGGGGGTTAAAAGATCGAGATATTATCAGAAGGTTCCATGTCTTCTGTCCATTTCCTGAAGCTCATTATTGTTATTTTAATCGTTATAAGTATTATTATTATCATTATCATTATCATTAGCATTAGCATTATCCTCCTCCTCTTCAATTATTATTGTTATTACTATTATTTTCAGATGGCAAGCCATGTCTCTGAGAAATGTCTGATGACAGTTATTCTGTGTCCATACTCTGAAGCTGGTTGTCCATTTGAGGTAATGAAATGAACCTGTGGCAATCTTATAATTGCAGCAGACTCAACCTCTGAATACAATTTAGGCTCGTCACTATAAATACTAACCAGAAACCGGAAATCTCCGGCACCCAGGGAAGTGACTGTTTTTATAAAAAGGTTGAAACATAGTGACCCGTGACTTATTTTCCCACGGTGAAATATTCAACGAGGCTGTCTTTTACCTGGTCTGTCATTCCAGTACGGTTAGACCTAAAGAAGACAAAATATGCACTGCAGCACACACTACCAACTCCGCGATCTGGCCAGTACCTTACGCATGCGCACAGCCATATCACTCCGGCAGTGGCAGCCATGGACAGCGGCTTCGTCCTGGCGAAGGACGAAACAGCTTTCCATGGCTGCCACTACCAGGGTGATATGGATGTGCGCATGCGTAAGGTACTGGCCATACCGCAGAGTTGGTAGTGTGTGCTTCAGCGCATATTTTGGTCTTTGTTAGACGTAACATAGGTACTTTGAAAAACCTCACATGCGTAGCTCTTGGGAACATGTATATATGCCGTGACAGGCTTTGGTCACTAATACATTACTAGGAGAATTGTATAACCCTGTTTCCAGGGTCCTCTCTTAGGGCGAGTAGGAGAGGACCCTGGGAACGAGGTTGGAGAAAAATGTGACGCTGGTATTTATATTAGCGCTTTAAGTCAAATAATACGTTATTGAAATTAGTCATATTTTATTATTTGTTAGGATAAAAGAGCTTACCTAGAGGACCACTTGGAGGTAAGCGCGGATGGTCATTTAGAAATGACATGGAATTCACTCATTTTGGCAAAAAAAGAGATCAGTACCATGAAAGATAAATTCTACGAAGTTCAAGAAGTAAATCAAGAGATGAAGGAGTCCGTTGCTGAATGTCGCAGCGAGCTTCGAGAATTGTCAGCTGCAGTAAATAAGCTGGTGAAGGAGAATGTCGGGCAAAAGAAATTTAATCAAGTCATAACAGAGAAGATAAAGATTGTGGAAGCAAAAATTCCTCAAAAAACGACACCAGAAGCTTACGGCATTCAAGTATACGAGAGTATGCGCAGATCGTCAAGGGCTGGTCTCGGCAAAACCTTGACGGTTGATACTAGTAGGAATAAACTTCAAAAAGATGCACTGGAACCACAGAGAAAATGTGTGCTAAGTTACACACGCCCTAGCCTTAACAACACTGACTAAGCTGAATCATTTAGAACTAGAGTTGGATTGCAACTGAGCTGTTATATCTTAATATTTAGTTTCCGGCGTGTTTATGTAGAAAAAGGACGAAAAGTGGCTGAGATTCCCGGCAAGACAACATTTGATCCGCGTTCTTCGATTATCTTTAGCTGCACTCAAGTATTACATTTCAGATTTGTGAAATTGAAATAAATGGTGTTAGTATGTACACACTCAGTGATGTTGGTGTTTTAAGCAATCTGATTGGCTCGCTATCTCGGACTATTCAACATCGTTCACCTTCTAGGGAGTGGATAATGTGTGAGCTCGGTGTTTTTCCATTTTTTTTTTTTTTTTTTGAGAACGATCTTTCAAACGTCGATCGCGACAAAGTCCTAAAGGTGATGTTTTTGAACTCAAGGCAGGCCAAAGAAGGCTTCAAAGAATTCAAAACAGCGTCATTTCATTTACTAAAGCTGATTTTTTTTTGCTCCATCGAATGTTTACAACTGATGCATATAATACTGTTAATGCGTTTTTATTATTCTGTTTATACTCCATGTGTAACACTAAGCAAAGGTCGAACTGCTCGCGTCCGTTTACGCTGACATACTGCTTTCGATTAGCAAGATAGCTTCTACACAATTTGTAGGCTACAATAATCGATATCATCATAATCTATACTCCTTCAGTTTAGCAAGAAGTCCATTATTTTAATAATGGACTCAAAAGTCCGGGTAAAGGTCCGTTTTTACTGAACGCGACGCAAATAAGACCAGCCACATTATGTTGTCAATATATCATAATTAAAAGCAACTGGACGGTATACTAATCGAACCTTCGCAGTATCGATTGAATGCTTATTATTCGAAACCCAGATGGCAATCCAGATACAGCAGGTTATTTTTCGAAAACTTGAGACTACAGTGAGTCATAGATCAGCCTCTGAAAAGCTTTTGGATGTCATTGTTCGAGCCCTCAGGTTTTTGAGAACTGGCGTAACTTTCGCATGAATATTCCACCAAAACGAAAAATTTTGATTGAAATTACAATGACTGTCGTGATAGTATTTAGTACATGAACCTGGTTCAGCAAGAGAGAATACCCGCTAGAGTGTAATGCTTACGCAGTTAAACAAGACCATCCCAGCTGCAGCTGCCGTTTTGCTTGTCAGTGTGTAGGCATTTAAATGAATTTATTGAGCATTTTGAAAACCGGGCTCGGCGGGGGAGATATTAAAAAGCTCAGCAGTATTGTGTGCTTTCGTGATGGTTTCACTGTTCCTGAGAAGTTGGGTAACACCCACATTAAATTGGAGCCAATGAAAACGGAGAACATTTGGAGGATAAGGGGCAGTTAATTACTAAGTTGAAGTCTATTGCCTATTAAAGATCCTGTCAAGACTAATGTATGGTCATCGATTCTGTATTGATCGCTTGCAAGGGATTCTGAGGCAACAACAGCACACTGCTTGTCATGGCCTCTTTGATCGCAAACTTTTGCCCAAAGCGTTTTCAGTTTACAAATATTTACTTACGCTTGTCGCAATCGATCATCGGTAAAGGATAAATTCTAATTACTCCAGCATAATTTCGTAATAAAATGACAATTTAAGATTGTATCTGTTAAAAAACGGTATCGCTTAGTCTAGCCTTGCAGATTACTCGTTAGTATTTTACGGAAACCTCGCGCATATCGATAATGTCGTACAGCTGCTGCAATGCACTTCAAGATTGACAGCGTTCTTGTCACCTTAGTTTAGACATTCTTTCCGCATTCCAATTTTTCCGTATATAACATAAAATGGTTTATACGGCTGAACCTCTTCACAACAGCCACCTTGAGGACAGAAAAAAGTGCCTGTTTTTGTCCGTTGAGGAGGGTTTAAACAAGAGTCAATGCATGGACTGTCCGCCAAGAAATTGGCTGTTGCTAGAGAGGTGGCCGTTGTGGAGAGGTGGTCGTTAATGGAGGTTTGATTGTACCTGATACTTATTTGAACATACGATCACATTCAGAAGTGTAACTGAATAGACTGACGAAAATGACTATCCAAGTGTAAGGAACAAACAGTGGCCCTTTGGGGGTATACGATCATCACAGAGACAACGTAATGCACAGTATGTTATGATCATGATCTTTATTCGCAAGGAGCATGAAGAAACTGACTACAAACTTTTTCCCACCGCGTGTGAAAGGGCTGGGCATGACATGACGAAACACCCAGGAAAGAAGTACATTTTCCTGTCTCAAGCTGTCAAGCTCAAGTTACCGACATGACAACCTGTACACGCCGTGATGCTCAAAGAGTCGAATTATTTTGATAGTTTTTATTATGTCAACAGCATGTGCCCTGTCCGTTGACCGATGTATGAAGTATGCATGCGCCTTAATTCTTGTCTCATGCGACGCATTAATTGTTTTCCGTTCGTCCTTAGGGGGATGGAGACGCACCGAAAGATCGGCGGTGTCAGGAGTGCATGAGGGAGGGGCTGAAGGGTACAGCCTGACTTTCACTAGTAGTGCTTTTGTTAATTTTTAACGCCTACTTGCGAGGATTCTGCAGAAATCACCGGGAACTAAATCCACTCTAATCAGAATATGTTAGAACTGGGTCCATGCTTTCGATGCCCTAAATAAATCAACTAGTTTTAATTTATGACTGTTCAGACAGCATAAGACACTAGCCGCGGCTGTAATACGACAGTGTGTATGTTGCTCTCTGAACCGACACGACGCAGATTTTCCTTCCATGCTCTTGCTCTTTTTTCATTTCTTGTCAGTTCCTCCATGAAGGATGTTGCTTTTCTTTGTGCTGCTCCTAGTTTCTTTTGTTGCACCATTCTTCCATGACTGAGTTTGCTGTGCCAAAAAAAAAAAAATAACAATTTTTGGTTTGCCATAAATATCCGCTTAGAACTTTACTCGCGTTAAAGAACTAACAAAAGAAGAGAAAACTAAAAAGCGTGTTGGTGTTTTTTTTTCTATCTGATAAAACCAAGACAACTTAAGGACCTTGCTTTTCGCTCCTATGTTTTCCGGAAGATAATCAAAGACTCGTAAACAGATCTACGGTCGAGGAAATTTCTGAAGCCGGACAATTAATTAAGACTTGCAGTTATCTATCTATTCGGTTTTATCAAGTCCTGATCAAAACGCTCGGCTGTGCGTCGTGTTTTACTCCTAGTTCTTGATAGAAAGCTGCAGCTCGTCTAATTAAAGACTTGGCTCAGTTTAACAAATCTCATGAAACTGTGTAAAAGAAACTTTAAAGGGCCGGCAAATCACTTAACGCCACGAGTCAGGCTATGAACTTCATGCATTGTACTTAACGGGATTCTTTAAGATACTCACATTAACTCAGTTAACACCATTTGACGGTGTTGTAGTTTTCTCTGTAACTTAAGCTCAATCTGTTCCACTTTGGTCATCAGTTCCATTCGCACGTTTTTAAGCAGAACGCGTCTTTCTTCAGTCTCCTTTTGTCGCGTCAGTTCCTCCACCATCATCCTGTGTAAAGTAATTGTTGGTTACAAGAGCCAGTATGGCTCTTGTTGGTTATCATCATCATTACTATACCAATGTTGACAGCAACGTTATTCTCTTTACCAGCAACCCGCGTTGTAATGTTAATATCTGATTTTAATATATAGTTTCTATATTGATGCCCAAGGAAGTAACTTCCCACTTATTTGCAACTGGTTTGAACATGGCTGGAATCTAGTTCTGTAGATTCGGACTGTTCACAGTCCCCTATTTTTTCGTGTAAGACCGTCAGGACCGAGAGTTACCTGTACGTGCAGCCAACTTGGTTTCATGTGTACCGAGTGTCACCGATGGCAGCTCGAAACGCAAAGCGCTGGATCTTGGCGATATATATCTTACGGAAAAATAGGGACTGTGAACAGTCTAGAAAAATAGAAACAACCAATGATTGATCAGTCAGTACCTTTTGGAAAAAACATCCTCTTGAAGATCTTGAATTTGTTTTCTCAAAGCATCCATTTCTTTTTTCATTTCTCGTCTGAGGTTAAGTATAAAGTATACCAACATGAGAAGAGCAAAAACCACAGAAGGAAAAAGATCAAGAAAAAGCTCAACAGTTTGTCTTTTAGTTACTTACGTCGATTTCTCTTTTCTTTGACTACAACCAAAACAATTTAACTGCTTGAAAAACCGCAAGAAACCCATTCTCGCAGAGCGCTGAGTAAATTGATATAACAATGGAGAACAACTTTTGCAATATTCTCAAACTAGAATTTTATTTACTGGTATACGTCGGATAGCCATTGTGACATACTGCGCGCGCGACCAGCGTGCGTCAAATCTCTACAGCGACATGTAATAATATAGCTGAACATTCGATTGTAAATTGATTTAGAAGAGTCGCACTATCGTTCCAGTCTTATACGTACCACAGCGCTTTTCAGGTCCTTGGTTGGTGCGTATGGCCATGGCGAAGTATTTTTAGCATTTTTCTGTCCTCCTCGTTTAGTAATCCATTCCTCAGCTGATTCCTGGTTGTTCAAAGGCCGGTAAGCGCTTAACTCAGGTTAAATCAGGTTTCTTTTTTTTTTGTTCAAAGCATTTTCTCGGATAATTTTCTCTGTTATTTTTAAGAGCATCCAGTCATCAACTTGTTGAGAAAAAGAATTTACTTTTTAAGCTTTCATATCTGAATTCAAATTTCGCACTAACCCTGGGTTATCTTTATCTTAACCCTACTTTGAACAACCCGAACAATTAGTCTTAAAAAATAAAGCTATTATGTATACGAAGCACTGGTGGTTCAGTGGTAGAATTCTCGCCTGCCACGCGGGAGGCCCGGGTTCGATTCCCGGCCAGTGCATTCGATTTCTTTACTTTTTACATTATTCTTCGCGATGTGACAAATTTCGAATCATTTTTATACCAATCCTGTATTATCACATACTCAGGGACCAGGTAAAAAGTTTGCAAAGAGAACTTAAAAGGTCTTCTAAAGTAGAAAAAAACATCGAACATCGATGCTAATTCTCGTAAGACTTTTCCTGAAAGTTAACTGGCTAGCTGCTCTATCCAGCGAACAGACACGTATTATTTATTTATTTTATCAGTTTTCGTTACAATGAAGTTTATTGGTAAGTACAGGAGCTGTTACATGTTACATTCAGTTGAGCCCCGATATAAAGTAAGAAATAAATACAAGTCAAAAGGTTATAAGATAGAGAAAATCTGATTACGTGTGACGCCGCAAAAAAGTCATAAAGTTTGCTAGTATGGCCTATATCTAAAACGTTTGATTAAATTGGAACTACATTATAACTGAAGCTGTACTTATATATATTTTTTATTAGAAACTCTGCCTAAAGGCTGGTGAAAATTCAATAGGACAGTTCGTCGTCCTGTACTGTAATAACCCAACCCGAGAATTTCCCCGCAAATGCATGACTAAAAACAAGAATGATATAAATAAGTCTTATTCAATGGAAGTTAATACTTTGGCGATTGGTCCTATGGCAATTGGGCGTTGGGAAACTCACTACATTGATTGGCTTGTTTGACCAAAGATTAACCTCACCCAAAGTGCAATTTCTCGTCACGAACAATAGGCCAATTAAATTACTATTAATAGCTAAAAACTGGAAGTATAAAAATATAACTAAAAATATCCCTTTAAGTATATTTAGTAGAGGAGACTGGTTATGAAAGGCGGTGAATATCAAAGATGAAAAAAACGGTGCTGCAGTTTATGTTGGAAGCTCCCCAACTTGCACAGTCCTTTGCTTTTGGCTCACAAATAGTGACTGAATAAATCAATGCGATGTAAAAGTTTCTATTGCTTAGTAAGTTCAAAATGATAGGAATGCTATTGAACGCTGTGCACGGTTGCAAAACCATTCCACTTTCTTAACTATGAGTGAAGGTATGCCTGCTGCAACGGTTGCATGGAGCCCAGTAATTAACAAGCGGAATTATATTTGCTAAATTAGTGTTGATTATCCTTGTCATTTCTGTATTTTTGCATGAATTCTTCATGAAACTTGCTCATTCTGTCGAACATGGAAACTACCTTTTCCTCAGATGGCAAGATGGTTAACCTGCGGCAAAAAAAATAGACTTTCAAACATTATATATCCTGATTTATAATAATTGTGCTTTTCCAAAAAGTAATTAAAGTCAAGTTCATTTCACTTTTTAAATAAAAGATACAGGAGCTATTGAAAACAACTTTAAAAGTTTTCAACATGTGTAATACATGAGTTATAATGATTTGCAATAAAGATAAATTTGTTTAAGTCAACAAGACCAAAGATGGAAGGTGTACCTAAAAAAATACTGGGTCAAGTCACCTTAAGAATTAACTTTTGGAGGTTATGAGCGAAGCTGGGTAGGAAGTTGTGCCGAATAGCAATATGGGACTGTTTGAGGACATTCGATCGCTTCGGTTATTGGCTATTTTGAAGTTGCGCAGGGTCCAGTAGGCCAATTCACAGTTATGGATGGAAGCGAGGCTGACGGTGACCTTGTTTTGATACAAACCTTCCTGCTTTATTATGTAAATCAAGATATTCTTATGCTAACTAGTATTTTTCAAGGGCAATTTACATAACAAAGCAAAGGAGGTTTATATCAAAACAAGGTCACCGTCAGCCTCACATTCACTAGAAGGCTAGGGTACTAAGTGCACAACTGTAAAATGGTCTATTTTATAAAACTTTTACAAGTGTAATTTACAAGTGTAGCTATTGTTTTCAGACTCTTAAACAATGGCTACACTTATAAATTACAAGTGTAAAAGTTTTATTAAATTTACCCCAGGACAGGGCCCAATAGACCTTTTTAGCTTGGAAGTTTTTTATCCAATTCAGACATCGTGATGTTCTCAGGGGAATTTGCCTTTTGTCTGTTCATTAGTTATGCACGCATATGCACGTGTATGCACGTTCATACGCCGTCATTTGAAAGAAACAGTTCTCTAGGGTAAAATCACGTGGTCTGCAATGAGAAAACAAAACCTACAGCTAAAAAGGTCTATTGATAGAAGGCCGATTAATTAGCTCTAACAGTGGGTATAATTCTAATCCGTCTTTTTTTCTTTTGTTCAAAAGTGTTTTCTTGAATAGTTTGCCCTATCCTTTTGAAAGTATCTTATCATCAAATTGCAGACAAAAAGAATTTATCTGAATTGGCTTTTTATGCTTTGATTCAAATTTCGCAATAGGCTTGGGTTTTCTTCACCCGGGTTTGAACAACCCGGCATAGGTGCCAAAAAGGTGTCTCCCCAAACAGTCTCCTCCTAGTGAGCCAGTCTCTTGTTCAACATCAGAGGCCAATTACTCCGTTCCACATCAGCGCCGCGACTTCCCCCATAACCCAACAAGAGAAACAAGCATATAAAACAATTAAAAAAGACAGGCGAATAACAAGTTAGTTCTGACCTAAAATGATATGTTCCTTCTTTTTGTCCGAACGAATTTCCCGGTACAGGGCTTATACCAGTCGCTTCTAACATCTGCCAGCAGTAGAATTCGTCAGGTGCACAATTCTTAAGCTGCAAAAGATGAACTCATTTCCTAACCTCGATCCTAGGGTCCTCTCCTACCCGTCCCTGCGGTTTGGAGAGGACCCTGGGAATGAGGTTGCACATTTTCATTGTGGGCTTTTGAATAAAGCCCAAGGGAATCTATATTTATGGGAGGGAGCTTAAGCTTCAACGACGGCGACGGCTTCGTCACTGAAAAAGAGAATTCGCGCCGTTTCAAACTTTATCGCGTTATTTCATCTTGTTCATTTCGTCAAACATCGGCTAATTTTTCTGGAGTTGAATTCTAAAAGACTACATCAAAGTTCAGGAAAAGAAAAAGAAAGTCATTGTCTTGTGTGCACGTCCTCCACAAAACGTGAAATTAGGTACTTTCACGTCGTAGTAGTAATGACGGTAAAGAAATGTACAAAAAAACGTGATGCACGTGCGAAGTTGTTTATATAGTGCAGAGTTGTTTTTTGCCGTTGTCGATGCCGTCGCGTGGTCGTTGCTTAAGGCTTTGTTCACATTATACCAGATAGCTTTTGCGCAGGCGCGAAAACCGTACCGGACAGTGCTTCTGTTCATACACAAGATTGACGATTTCGGCGCAATTCTTGTGACGCGGCGAAGCTACGCCGCGCCAATCTCGAACACTTTGGAGGGTCATATGTCGAATAGGTTCTGGCCCTTACACTTTTTCGGACAGTCGAGGAAGTGAATACGTAGTGGCGAGGACTGCAACCCACTGAGACGAAATAAATATTCAGGAGTGAGATTTGGGACTTAGTTCACCAAGCTGGCTCTCGGCCAACCGCTCAGGTACGATGTTCGATGTATGTGAGCTACTTGTTCAGGCCCAGGGCAGTTGCTGTTTTTGCTATATCTATATCTAATAACTTTTCGCGTCGAGATGAAACGCTATCCAGTATGGCGTGAACACTGCCTAAGCTCTCTATAAACCTTTTTACCGATACGGCGGCCATATTGAATTAAATGATTTAAGGAGTATTATGGGATGCCCAGGAGACATGAGCACGATCCGATATACTCACTCAGTATTTACGCGCGCGTTTCTGGCCAACATGTTTTTCTTTAAGGTTTCCTAGAAAAAGATTGTAATGGGGAAAAAAAAAGATCGTTGTGCCGTGTTTGGATGTAATAATGGTCGCCTTTTTCCCGAGAAATATACAGTGAAGTTCTCTTTTTGCCCGAAAAGCGCGAATAAATACTGGGCGAGTGCTTCCTGGGCATCCCATTATACGCCTTAAATCTAATAAATTCAATATGGTCGCCGTATCGCAAAAGGTCTATCGGTTTCGAGGAACTACGCCTCACCTTGGCCTCTTCGACGGCTTTTTGTGGAAGAATAACTTTGGGAAATGCATACAATGAACCAGTTACAGGATTACACGAGACGTCTTTAAGAGAATTCAACATCTTTGTTGTTATCTTGGCTTTTCTCTGATAAGAATCCAATATGGCCATTTTCTCCTGCGGAAAAATCAACATTTTCCTTCTAAGACAGACGTTTAAGAAATAACTCAAATCTTAAAAACTGAGTCTAAAGCTGCCACTTAGCGGGCATGTGCTGACGTTTTTCAAACCTATTCAGTCTAATGAAGTTATATTAATATATGAAAATCATATATGAGAACTGCGGGGTGAAGAATTATATGAAGGAAGATCATCGCAGTTATAGACGCAACTTTTTGCAGTTGCGAACAGAAACCCTGAAAAAATTCAGGCTTGTACGGGATTCGAACCCTTGATCTCTGCGATACCGGTGCAGCGCTCTACCAAATGAGCTAACAAACCAACTGGGAGCAGGTCGTTGAATTGGTTCGTTATAAACCCGTGAAAGGAAGATGATGGAGTTATGAATACATCAAAATCATTTATGAGAACTGCGGGGTGAAGAATTATATGAAAGAAGATCATCGCAGTTGTAGACGCAATTTTTGCAGTTGCGAAAAGAAAGCCTGAAAAAAATTCAGGCTTGTACAGAATTCAAAACCTTGACCTCTGCGATACCACCCGGTGACCAAAAAGTTGCGTCTATAATTGCGATGATCTTCTTTCATATAATTATTATCAGGTCTGTTAACCTCGATGGCCCGTGAACGGTTTTTACACACACTGCCCTTTAACTAAATATTCAAGCCGTCGATCCCGATCTCCGCAGATTCGTTTACCCTACTCACCACCCAGACTGCACATCAAGAGCAACATTCAAGAACCAATTTCGTCACGTCCGAGGCCTTACCCCATGTTAGTCTTTTTGGTGGTCAAATATTGACCCCATTTTAGGGACTGTTTACATGGAAGTGGGAGAACCCAGGTAGGTGAGGTTACCCGCCTGTCCATATAATCTGACTCATTTTAATTTGATCACGTTTACATGATAGGTGGCAGAGATAACCATATGAGAGATTATATGGAAAGGCGAATTACTACACCTAAGCGGGTTACCTCACCAACCTGGGATCCCTCACCTCCATGTAAAAAGACTCTAAGTCTCTGTTAAGCCCCTGGCTTTTGGGCAAATGTATTTCATAGCCACTTTCTCTTTAACTTATAAAACCTTTTAACTACGAGTAGGTCAGTAATTCTAAAATGAATTCACACATTTTTTTTTAAATTCCTAGATACAAAAAATTTTCTTAACCCCAAAATCCTGAAAATGTGCGACCCGAGTCTAGTACCTCATTTAAAAATGTACCCCATTATAGTCAATCCAGCGGCACATTTCTATTACTGGGAAGAACCCTCCACGGGGTAATACTCCTCAGTCCCGGATCTAGGTCCATTCCCTGTAGATTAGACACGCACGACATTATACAGTGAAACCCCCGTTAATACGGCCACTGAGGTGGCCATAGAGAGTGTCCGTATTAATTGGGTGTCCGTATTAAGCAGGTTGAACTGAGAGAAAATTAAAGGCTTTCTTTCCCCAGGGACAAAGCAAACTGTCCGTAATAATGAGGTGCCCGTATATAGCGGGTGTCTGTAAAGAGAGGTTTGACTGTACTTACTTTTATAAATGTCTCGTACGACTCGTCACCAGGCTGAGGGGGATTACAAATTGCACTAACAGCAGCCTAAAGATGATAAAAACGGTCGGCTGGAAAACCACATTTATAATTTTAAGACAATCCCAACCGTTATCACTCACGTGGCCAGCAACTACAATGAGGCCGGGAACAAAAGCCGATTGCGACACTTCCGTAAATCTCTATCCCCTCCCTCTTTGTACAACCCCTCCCCAAAAGTCATTAGGGAACTTAAAGGAGCTGTGTCATGAAATCTAACAAAATTCAAACAGCGGGTACTGCTACCAAACTGAGTAAAACATAAAAATAACTGCTCAAAACATGAAAAGAAAGTATGAGTAACACTGACAGTAAACACCAAAGGAGCCACGGATGGACAAACTTAAGGAAGACTGAAACCAATAAATGTGGTACGTTGTACTGTATTTGAGGACTTTGAGAACTTGTTAGCCTAACAGTTTTTCAGAGTTCCTTTTTTTGTTTCTAATTTTAAATATAATGATTTTGAGCCATGTTTTGTATGACATGAGGCTGTAATTTTGTGATTCACAAATTAACCGGAAGTGAGCTTTTTGCATCCTTAGGCAGTAGCCTTGGGCAGTAGCTTTACCTGACTTTTCGGCAAATCTTCTCTACAAGAGAAAGGACACACAGCAGTACAATTTTAGTAGCTTTGAGGCATGTTAAATAGGAAAAGGCCTGACTTCCGGTTGACGTACGTCGCTCAAAAACGTCTTTGCTCAAGTTCCCTATTGTCGTGTTTTAAACATGTACACACAAATCTTTCTTCAACTACAAAACCTCATTGATTCAGGAAAGGAAGGATTTACGACTTTTAAACAGAGTTGTAGGATAAATGAAAAAAAATTTTGATAAAAGCGCCCGTTTTAGACAAGTGTGTGAACTACTTCTTAATAATTTGTCCCTGATTGCGAGTAAATTTATTGGAACAAAAAAAACTTTGCCACTGATATTAATATTATAAAGGAAATAAAGGGAGATGTAAAGAATCAACCATAAGAGGACACAGAAAAAATCTGAGCCCCAGATGGGATTCGAACCCATGACCCTCCGTGTTCTAGATCGGATGCTCTAACCTCTGAGCTACCGAGGACTCGTTGGCGAGCAATGTGTTGCTTGTGATGGACTGTATGACTGCGAGATGCAGTTCGCAAGTCCAACCCACAAAAATGACCCTTGCTCGCCAACGAGTCCTCAGTATCTCAGAGGTTAGAGCATCCGATCTAGAACACGGAGGGTCGTGGGTTCGAATCCCATCTGGGGCTCAGATTTTTTCTGTGTCCTCTTATGGTTGATTCATTACATCTCCCTTCATTTCCTTTATAATAAAAAAATCTTTGCATAAAAAAGGTGCAAATCCCGCAGGACTGGTGTTTCGAAAGAGTCCAATCAAAGTGTCCTAGCTCCTCAAAGCAAACAATACCGTTTTATGAATCATATTTTAATGACTTTAATTGTTAACATACCTGCGCAATAGATGACGGCACATTGCATCGCGGGAAACAATGCCTCTTAACTTGGAATAAAACCTCTTTGCTAAATCCTACAAGCTCTATGTAAGCACCCCTCAAACCACACCTAAAAAAGACCAGCATCTAAATTAAAAACAAATAATAATTTCAACAAAAGATTCTTACCCAGGCTTCGGTCAGCCATGCCCTTCTATTAGCAGGGTTTAATGGATCCGATCATCAAACTCCATTGTCATCATTTAATTTGGTTTGAGTATATGTTGTAGTTAATTTTTTATCTCAGGTAATTTTTGTTTTTCTTTTGTTTTTGGGTATGGTAATGTATGCTAATGAAGTTGAAACAAAGGAAAAATAAAAATTACCCGAGATAAAAAATTAACTACAACATATACTTCTTGCCATAAAATTTTAATGTCTCATTTTAATACATTGCACGTTATTTCGCGGGCGCTACTGGCCATGGGTTTTAGAAATGATAAAACCTTTTTGTGTAGTGATAAAATCTCCGCCACTTCATGAATACAGACTTGTTGTTGTTTTTGTGACTTATGCTTTCCCTCTGTTGATCGTTATATCATATAAAAGCAATTATTTGTCAGATCAAGACTTACTCGCCATAAAACCCTTTCGAGGCAGAATTTATCGACATCAATTGGAACTTGTTGTATTCGGGACCCAGGTCTCTCAGAACCTTCTTGCACGAGTGAAACTGGACCTCGTTAGTAAACACTGTTTCTTGGTACACCTCATCAGCAAATAAAACCAGTTTTTCCCGAGCGCAAAACTTGATCACTTCCTTGATATTGTCGTAGCTTAAGACCTGACCTATAAAGAAAGGATGCATATACAGCAGTACAACAATTACTTTTAATCCCGGAGGTACTCTATATAATGGCTTCAACAGGGAGGCTCCGCCAGGAAGGGGTACCTTTTTGAGGCTTCAGGTGTATGAAAGGGTACTTAACTGGGCCAGATATGTTTGATCGCTCGCAGCTTTACAATCAGTCAGTGCTGTTTAAAAAGCAAGCATCTTCGATCACAAGGAAAAGGAGACTTCTGTAAGGAGGCTTATGTGTCCAAGCCGATTACTGATTTAGTGGTGCACTTAATTTTTAAAATAGCTTCTTAATACCTGTGGGATTTCCCGGGTTAATAAGTACCAGGCCTCTCGGTCTACAGTGCGGTCTCGACTCATTTAACGCTCTTTCCAGTTCGCGGATATCTAAAGCCCAGTCGTTATCTTCGTCCAAATAGTAAGGAATCTGGTACAGGTTGAGGCGTTTGATCCATGTAGGATAGTGAAAGAAACAGGGGATTGGAGTCATAAGTCCTGCCTTGTCCTCGTCGCTGCAAAAATAGCCAGTTGATAACGCGTCCAAGGCAATCTGGATGAAAGGGCAAGAAATTACATGACTTAATCATGACCTTCTTCATAAGAGCGGATTTCTGGTAAATGTCATTAAGCAACCAAAAGTGATTAAGAAATTTCCTTTGCCAACCACAGATGCTAACAAAATAAACCAATCAGACGCCCTTAGCCTGAAGCCAACGGTTCAAACTGCGAAAACATCGCCGAGGAGATTTAAAAAGCAACCACTCAGTTTTTACGCTACTTGAAATTGTTTGAAATAGCGGTGGTAGTAGACATCTTAGTCGATCAAAAAGTGTGGCAGTCCCTTTTTTACAGTAGTTTCTCGAGCAAGTCAAGGCTCAGCAGGACTGGAGAGCGCAAACGAACCGAAAGTGAACTGGGTAGAGGTCCCCTCTCTTTAGTCCATGGGCCAAGTGGCTTTTCATTACCACTCGGAGGGACAAAGGCTACCATATATCAAATTAAAGCTTATCATGTGTGGATTTCAAAAATATATGATGGAAATGTTGTAAGAGTAGCTTAAGGGAGTCACGTGACCTTGAATTTTGCATAATTAGCATAAATTGATAATATACTAAAATGCGGCTTTTAGCAAGTAAGGCTGTAGATTCTGCATAAAATAAAGCAGGCATAGACAAGATATAATGTCTGTAAAGTATTTTGTCACTTTTAAGGATAAACAGTCACGTGGCAGTGACGTCACTTCCGGTCACGGTAAAAAAACTCAATTTTTGTCTATATTTTTACTTTTTCCCCTTTTTTCTTTTATGTGATTCAAAAATACAATTCAGAGTATTCTTACCATAAAAAGCACTAAAAGATATAGCAATTAGCATTATTCTAAATGTATGTTCAAATAAGAATTAAACTGGGTACCCTGTATTCTTAGCATGATAAGTGTTTCTCATGGGTAGGTGATATGTTGAAAATGTTACACCCACACTCAAGAGACTTCAGTCAAAGTCAACGTGCTCTTCATCCAGGTCTACCTGGATGTCCTTCTCTTCATCTGGCTGGTTAGAACAAGTTATTAGGCGGCAAAGGTCGGAGCACTTTAAACCATTTCGAATGCAGTCACATGAATCATCATTACAGGCCTTCTTGCACATACATGACATAAGCTCTATTACAGCTGTTGGTGCCGGGAGTCCACTCATCCAATCTATCACCAATCTCTCTTGAGCTCCGTCATTTACAAGAGACCAGCCATGACCAACTGGGGATGGAATGTCGTTGTTTCGTAGAGAATTTTTCCATATCGCCGCTTGATAGTTGGCTCGCCGGCAATGCTTGTACAAGCTGTCTTGGCATGGAGGCAGCTGATGGGATTCCGCTTCACCTGAATGAATATATGAATATATATCATAGGTACGGGGCGGGAAATCATTTACATTTACATTTATCGCTGAATTTATTTCTTTGTTATTGTGATCTAATTTCTTAATATTATGCAGATAGCTAGGTGTCTCCGATTAGCGAACTTCATATGACACTTTAATAAAGTTTATTATTATTATAATTATTGTTATTATTATTACCCTTCTTTGCACAGAAGACCGAATATCTGCATTGATTCACGTCTGAGATACCGTTCTTTGAGCCATACATATCACAGACAAATGCCTCTAACTGCATCAGAAGATCTTCAGACATCAACCAGTTTTCTCCAAGTTGCTGGAACGTGCGTTGGTATTCCTTTTTCCTCAGTAACCTCTTCAGGGGCTTCACTTTCCCAATCCCTGCAAAGGCACTCACTGCATCACAACCCGTAAATGCGTGCAAACCTGGTAGTGCTTTGCACGCATCCTGGCCAATGACGTGTGCTATTTTTCTAATGTCCACATACCGAGCGTTCAGTTGAGAAACACAACGCTGATAAATCGGTACATCAATGGAAAATGAAAACGCTAAGCTCAGGATTCTAACGTCTGTGTCTTCCGAGGATACAATGATTGACCTATATCGCTGCTCATTTGCTGCATGTTGCACATGTAGGAGAAGTCGTGTATCAGCCTCCTCTTGTTCGGATCTTAGCTCTTCTTCTTCCTCTACTCTCTCGGCAGTGATCTTGTAGCATCGGTTTCCACATGTTACATACAGCTCCTTGTCTTCCAGTCTCTTGCGACCCGGTGTTTTTTGCCAGTGTTCCACAACAAATCTGATAAGACTTGTTTTGTTGTCACCATTGCGTAAAAAATTCTTGAATTGCTTGACCTTCTGGCCAGCCGCAAGGTTCTTGAAAGTTATTGCATCACTTTCACCTCTGAGTTCTCTTTCTGCTGATTTAATGGAAATATCTCTGTACACGTCAAATAAGACATCCACTCTATCGCTACCCTCCGCCTCACGCAACACTCTAGATAAAATATTGTCTGCGATCTCACCAAATGTGAGATAATCTACCTTCAGCTTTTGGACCAGAGCCATCCCATCTATTAGGTAAGCTGAAGGCCTTGTTACTTCTACCGTTGGCTGTATCAGTTTCTCTAGTTCTTTGCCAAGTTGTGCCTTATTGGTCTTGCGGGGAAAGCCATTGTTGCAGGCCAGGGAAGCAGGAAGAGGGCCTAATGGGTGCTTTAACACATCTTGCATTTGCAGATTGCGGCTTTCAGCAATTATGATCATCCGCGCAAACAAATTTCGATCAGCGCGCAGAACAGTTTCTGTGTCTTTGCCCTTTGCCACTGTCTTTGTCTTCGATAAAACACTGAAGGTTTTCAGCTTTTGCTTCTTCAATTTGTCATTGAACCTTACCGTTGGGGGCTGTGATTCGAGACGGGTCTTCTTGAAATCAGCGTAGGCTGCCTCTCCAACTTTATAGGCGGTCGCAAGGTCTTCTGCTATAGCAGTAGTGGCAACAGCTCCTGTTGAGATGCTGGACAGTTGCATATGACCTGCAAATGGATCTGTCCAGTTCTTGATTAAATCAACCATTGCGGCAACATCTTTCTCATCTTGGGCAATGCGAGACGAGTGAAGGTCAGCATGGCCGTGCTTCCCTTTGGCATAGCCAACCATTTCGCGCAAACTGCGCAGGAACAAAGTTCTGAATTCTGCCGTCAAGTAGTACCTTTGTACGGCTCCAGGTTTCAAACTAAAGCCCTTAGTACCCCCAGGTGTTTGGGTATCTCTATTTACGGTTTCTTCAAGAGTCTGGTCAACGGGAATTCTTCCAAATGTATTGTCGTTGCTCAACTGAACTGAAAATCCATCATTTCTCATGAACTCGTGTACCTCAGGGTGCTCATCTGGTAGACTTGTCATATATCGCTATAATAAGCTGACATGTATCTTGCGTAGTTGATAGCATCGTAGGAAAAGCACCATGGGAGCATCTGGCGGACACAGGAGAGATGGAGTTCCCAATTCCCTTCTCTAGAAGCACGGATCATGTGAAGTAGTAGCTCGATCATGTCTATATAGGACATCCAGAATTCTGAAAGGGGGCCATTGGTATTCCGAAGATGAAGAGTGTATTCAGCAAAAAGGTCAGAAAAACGCTGGAAAACTCGGCTCTTGAAAACTTCATCGTGTCTTTCTTTAGACAGTTCATCAGCCAGGGTACCAATTTCATCAAGACATGTTTGTACTTGACGACTGTCCGCTGGGTGTGACTCGTCAAGCCAAGGATAAAATCCTTCCAATGCCACCCTCATGAATGCTTCGTAAGCCAGTTTGTGCACACGAACACCCCTGTTATAGTTTCGGCCCTCCAGAACTGCAGACACGGATCCCTCAGCCACTACCCCAGCTTCAATAAATAAGTCCTTTAGACCAGCATGCAGAAACCTTTTACCGATGATAGAGATCAATGTACCAAGGGTATGAAAAGTTCCAAGACGTAGAACTATGGGCTTGAACTTCTCATACTCCTTGCACTTCACCTCAAACGCCTTGGCATAGATGGCCTGATCGAAAACACATATGATGCTTGTGAGATGGAGCGAGCGCATGATAGTGAGTGATCGGTTGAGGGCTTCGTTGACGGTGGAAACATCAGTGGCTGGTGCATTAATGGTCGGCAAATAGCCTACATTACTGGGAATGATGGCGTCTTTGTTGTGAACCATGATGTTAAACCCAGTCCAGCTGCTGACCTTTTGTTGGTGGGCTGCATAATGTAGACGAGCAAGGATGAACAGCAGATTCTTCTTTGTAAATTCTTTAAGAATTGTTTCGCCATCAACCTCCCTCACTTTTCTTGGTGGGGGCCCAACTCGCTTGCCGACATTGTAGATGGGGAGAGGCTCTTCTGGGGCAGAGAATGATCTTTTCTTTGTCTTGTCCACCTTGGGGACCACTATTTTCTGATTAGGGCCGTAAGTAACAGGCTGAACGGCGATACCATTAACACGATGCGATGTCCCACCTCCGGACAGGGTTCCTTCGAGCCTATCAATGTTGTCAAAGGCGAGGACAGTATATGTACCTGGGTATATGTTGCTTGGGAGAGGGACGCCATCTTCAGGTGTCATGGCAAGTTTTTGTAGGCACAGGGCTGTATCAACCTCTTCGAGTTGAGAATATGATATACCGTGCCCAAGACGGTTTAGAATTTGTATAAGCTCAACATTACCTGAAATAGATTGAAATTTTAATCCTGAAAAAATTGCAGCCACTTGTAAAAACATTTATAATAAATTTTAAAATAATGCAATACCTGTTAGCGATTTGACTGCTGAAGGTAACAGAATGTGTTTTGCAGGCTTGTATCGACCACGGGTTATATTATACCAAACATAAGGTCTTGACCAACAGAACTGCTAAGCCAGGACATGCGTTCACCGAGCTCTTGATCATCGCTACCCAGAACGTACCGAAGAAAGGTTGTCACTAGAGTTGGAGCGTCACTGTTTTCCTGGGTGATATTGGAGGGATCTGGGGGCCACTCTTGTTTAGCGCAGTGTTGCTTTACAGACTGCCTAATCTCACTAGCTACATCTTTTAAACTTTCGCCAATGTGTGAACGAGAGGCCCTTAAAACGCTTACTTCCTTTTGTAGGCGATGGTTTGATAAGACTAGCTGATCCCATCTGGGTAGACGATAACTTTGTTAGATTCATTTTGAATCAAGTGTAAGGAATCTCCAAATTCAACACTAAGTTTTCTTCTTAAGTGAGTTATTGTTGATGGCTTGATTTCTATTACCCCAGATTCCAACATCCACCCTCTAAGCATATCACTTAATTGTGCAAGCTCTATTATATTATTGCTCTGAAATAATTCATTCCTTATATAATCGCATAATCTAGAAAATGCGTTGAATTCCGCCTCAGTATAACTCTCAGGAAGTTCTTCAGTATCTGTTGTATTAACAGATTTGCTGTTTGTCCTTGTATAATTCTTGTAGCAGGAATGGTGCCAGTGAGCTTCGGCTGCAACCAGCTCTCGGCTTGCCAGGGCCAGGATTCTCTTGTCATGCTTTATTTCTGCAGCTTTTCTCACTGTATCATCGACTCTGAGTTGTCTGGCTTGTGTTGAGCCCTCCCTTGATTTTGAACCTTTAACAAACTTCTCTTTCTTTTCACAAAAGATGCACTGTTTCTCGTACACCCGGGAGCTGGAAGTACTTGGCTTTCCTTAAATAAATTGATGTTTTGATAATTTTATTAAGAATTTTACTTTTCATAGCAGAATACAAACAAGATATTGATATAGATAACTATAACTATAACTAAAATTCTGCAATACTGAAACGTTCCTTTCCATACACAACTACTCTATGATTATCTTATTTCTGTAAGATTCTTTCTTTTTATTTAGCCAAACAAGCATCCTACCTTGTCTTATAGATGATCTCCTCTCTAGATGACTCGTCTCCACCTCCACCTCCTTCCCTTTTTCATCATTCTTACTCTTTGTAATTCGATCTAAGTCATGTTTGTGTGTAAACGTGCTTCGACATTTGCGATGGTAAAATACTCCATTCGGGATTTCGTCATCGGTAACCTGTACACTAAGAATGCCTTCGTGATCTCGGATTTGACCAGCTTTTTGCAAGGTTTTCCATGAGTCAAGAGAATTTGGACTGATTAACGTTGTGTTGTCATCAGTACAATGTATTATGCAATAAGGCTCAGTTCTTTGTCTTTTACGAGGTATGCTTGAATCCATATTTGTTCACATCTTTGAGGACTGTAATTACCACAAAAACAAGATGGCTTCCTTGTACATTTGTGCCCAGTCTTTTGCAAGAGTAACGCCACAGGGTCACCATACCGGTGAAAAATCGCTCGATGATTAATCATGCATCTGAAATACCACTACTTATATTATCTTTTACTGCTTTTCATACGTTATAAAATGTACTTTTGAATCACATAACAGGAAGAAGCAAAAAAAAAAAAACAAAAATAGGAAAAATATACAAAAAATGGAGGGTTTTTTACCGCGACCGGAAGTGACGTCACTGTCACGTGACTTTTTATCCTTAAAAGTGACAAAATACTTTACAGACATTATATCTTATCTATGCCCGCTTTATTTTATGCAGAATCTACAGAATTACTTGCTACAGCCGCATTTTAGTATATCATCAATCTATGCTAATTATGCAAAATTCAAGGTCACGTGACTCCTTTAAGCTACTCTTACAACATTTCCATCATATATTTTTTAAATCTACACACGATAAGCTTTAATTTGATATATGGTGGCCTTCGTCCCTCCAAGTGGTAACGATCCGCCATTTTTAGCCACTTGGCCCATGGACTACTTCCCTCCTTGAACCCCCTCCCCCCGAGTTTACTCTAGGTTCGTAGTTGATTTCTCTAATGAATGTCTTCGAAACGAGAATGCCACTACTGCAAGTTAACCTGTTGAGTCCGAGGAGTGACCAACATGAATTTTCTCTAAGTAAAATTCATCCATCATCGACAGAACGGGTTATGAGAAACAATAATATGATCACCTGGGGCAATATCTGATACTTTGATATGCTCCCATCTCATTTTTTAAGGAAATGTATGGAGATCTGTTTAGAGAATTTGCATGTGGATATTGGGGTCCCCCGCCTCCATATATGTCAAAAGGCCCTTAATACTCTTAATTGTCTCTCTTTTCAAAGTGTGACGTGCTAAAGCGTATCCTATCATTTGAGGATTACTGATACGCACCCCGGCCAACTCGGTAGTCGGGTGGACAGTAGACTATCAAGAAAACACTTTCGAATTGATTCCGCCCTGGGCAATACCACAGGTACCCCAAGCTCACAATTGAGAATCGTTGTTGCATAACGGAAATATTATAAGGGTTTGTATGGAGATCTAAGCAGTCGTTTTATTTAGGGGTCAAAAATAGTAATAAAGATACATCTAAACTTCTTACCTTGTGTCTTTGTCTAAATTTAAGGTGTTTCTTAGCATTTTTGGCCGTTTCAGGGCGATTCCAGCGAGTTTTAGTTCTGCCATTGTTTGACCCCTAAATAACGCGATCACTTAAAATCCCCATGCAAACCCTTATAATATTTCTCTCACGCAACGATTGTCACTCGTGAGCTTGGAGCACCTGTGGTCAATACTTGGCAGCATGACTATAACCACAAAGGACTGCTATAGGCGGATTCATTGTGATGTCATTGTTTAGATTTTTGCTCATTAGCATACGAGTTAACCCATAGACGATGTAGCCGCATATAGCTAAATCAAAAAAGGTTGCTTTGGTAATTGGTCATTGGTAATTGGGCATCGGACAATTGGGCATATGGAACAATACAATGATTTACTTGAGTGACCACCAAACAATAGCTCAAAAATGTGCCATTCCCAATGCCCAAAGCATTGGTTAATTTATGCAGTTTGTGCTGTTGTCAGCTCTTTGCAATTAGTAACAGGGAAAATAGCAGTAAGTAAAAACTGCAAACTAACTGGATGGCAAAACGCTAATGAGCTCATACATTCTTTGAAATTTTGGGGTTTTTCAAAGAGAATTTTTCCGAAACTATTTGGTATATAGGGCCTAAATTTTCAGAGATGACTGAAATTGTTTAGACTGCAAAACAGTTCGTATTTTTGCGTATTTAAGTACGCGCCAGCAGTCAAACAAAAGGTCTGAAACGAGGCTGAAAACAGAGAGCGAGACTGGCGAGAGACGTTAAAAACACCTCGCGGGCTTCGCGCAAGTAAGACTCTTACGCCACGCTTTACCGATTTCTTTACTGATTTTGAGAAGAAAAACGACCGCTTTGCGGTCTAGAAATTGTTATGCTCTTTCAATATTCAAAAATGTCATTTTATTGGCTTTATCAGATAATGATAGGCCTATGATAATGAGGCAAAAAATGTAAACAAGGATTCGCATATAGTTTGCATACCGGCACAGGTTCACCTGGTAAAAATAACGTTGTAATTTGTGCTATCCCTGACACTTCTCGATGATACGGTACTTGCGGATACTTCTTATATAAGCAATCACGAGCAATGAATAATGACTAAAGGGTTACATACTGCATTACGGACCTTTATTCCGCTTGCTCCTCCACTTGTCAATATGATACTATCTGGATCAGCGGTGTAGCCATCTCTTTTGGTAATAAACCGGGCGACGTGTTCACGAACAATTCTTAATCCACTTGCGTCTGTATACCAACCTACATTTAAAAAAAAAATGCAGAAATAAATTTACGGTAATTGTTTCTTCAAAACATATGACTCATATTACGAGTGTCATCGATTGTGCAATACTGTAAAATTCCGAAAATAAGCCCCTCCATGTATAAGCCCCTCCAAACATAAGCCCCCCAAACCGGTAACGTAAAAAAACCCTCCGTTAAATCGCCTCTCCAAATATAAGCCCCCTGGGGTCTTGAAAATGGAAAATTGCCCTCAAATACAAGGTAAAACAAAGCAAAAACGGAAAATTTACGTCCAACTATAAGGTTAGCCCAATCGATTTTGAGACGCAAATTTCCCTCCGCAGATAAGCCCCTCCAAAAATAAGCCGCTCAAACCCGGGGCTTATTTTCGGAATTTTATAGTAGCTAGCCTGGACGGTCACAGACAAGAAAAACTAAATTAGCATGATGTACACTGATGTATACCGCCACCTTATTTTCTCGGTTGAACGCCCCCGGCTTGGTACGTAGCCTCTCATGCAAACATCCTTGGGGCTTCGTCCTGCGTTCCCTTCCAAGAAACGTCGGTCGTTGGGGAAGATTGCGTGACAAGCCAAAAGAAGGCCTACTGACGTGGCTTGCGATTTCAAAAAATTGGGTCTGCTGAACTCTAGTCTGCGAAAACAGCCGTTTCTCCTCGCTTTTCGCCGCTGAGGACGTTTCGCGAGGATTAACGTCTGCGACTCAGCGTTGAAAATTCCATACTGATGACGTAAAATCTGTCCGGAATCCGGTCAGAAGCGTCATCAGAAGCGCTGATTGGTCGAAGGAGTAGTTTTATTGTTTTAGCTATTGTTTACGAATGACAGACAAAAGACAAAAGGCCACGAAAATCAAGTGTAAACAGGATGAATCTCTAACAAAACAGTCAAAATTGGTGGAATATATTCTTCTCTAGAAGAAGCATTTGAGTTTGCTGGAGCTCGTTCGCAGATGAACACAACACTTTAGTAAAATCGACCAGGAGAAAAGTAAAACTGAACAAATTTGGATGTGGAACCTATGACTACCGGATATATTGTGTAAACATTGATTTACGTCATCAGTATGGAATTTCTGTCCCTGAGTCGCAGATGTTCCTCCGCGCGAAACGTCCCCAGCGGCGAAGAGCAAGGAGAAACGGCTGTTTTCGCCGGCTAGCTGAACTCCCGATCCCGGTGTGTCTTCGTTAGACAGTGTTTAATAGAGAAAATACTGAAAATAAGGCAGCAATCTTATGAGTCTGAAAAAATGTACATATGGCACCTATTGAAAACTGTTCAGTTGCCTCGAGAATCCTTCGAGCTTTTTCCTTTATATCCTGTGGGTAGCTTGGTTCTTCAAGGAGACTTGGACAAAGGAGACATGCGAGAAACTTGACAAAAAAAAGGAGAAACGTTCATAAGTCACAAAAGAAGTGACTTACAAAATTAGAACTAAAATCTTTTAAACAGCTGCACGTCATGTATCGGTCAAATTGAAGCTTTAACCAGTAACATCCCCTGGATCATATCCCATGCATATGACTTCTTCACCTTTCGGGCGCAGGGAAAGCATTTGCATAATCATAGACTTTGGGTGGTAGGGGAATTTGATTCCTATGTATACAGTGTGTAAGAATTGAGAAATTTTGAACCCTTGTCTCGATTTCTTGCGATGTTTTTGTATCGGTTTAATTAAAAGGTTTGTTTATGGTGGAAAGTGCACTCAGCTTATCCAGCTATTTTACAGGCACTCCACTCAAATTAAAAAATCAGAAGTATATGATCCGAACAGAACATAACAGAATTAAACACCCAACTGGCAACCAGTTGGCTATTTACACCAGTGGTCCGCGAGGATTTGAACTCGGAATGACCAAGAACAAATCCAGCGATTCTAGCTATTGGCCAGCAGACTGGTACTCGAACCTAAAACCCCCGGCCAGATTGCGATTCCCCCAAATCCTTCGGGCTCCGGTGCTTGCAAGAGGAAAAATAAATAATAGCGGATGGCTGACATGGGCGATTTTGGATGATTTTGTAGAGAAAGATTGCAGCTTGACGGCGGGTCGGCTAAAAGGCAAAGGATTACACAGGCTAATTTGCACTGTCGTTAGACTTAGCTTCAAGAACGTTATTTTAAAGCCACATTAGTAATCGTTGAAAAAAAAATTCCTTTCTTTAAAATTTCCCCAGGGGGAATAATTCAATTGCCTAGGGCCGGGTTGCCCAGGGAGGACACTGAAGCTTCGGTTTGACAGATACGTTACCTGTTTGTCCTTTATAAAAGCTTGCAGCACACAAGCAGTACATGCTCACCCTTAGAAAAAATTCTACCCTGCAAAAACCCTGTGAGAGCCCTGTAAAATCCTGTTTCCAGCGGCCGTTAACAAAACCCGGATCGGATTGCTCGGATCGGATCGGACTCCGGATCGGATCGGATCGGATTTCGGATCGGACTAGTATCTTCACTTTTGGTGCAGAAGAATTATTTTGACAAAAGCTGCTTTAACAATGACACAGGTGGCTCGGATATTTTCATCTAGTAAACTTCTATTCAGTCACGAAATGGAGGTTTCAGCTTTCAGATGAGTTTACTTCTAAACATGTAATCCGTGTCTGTCTGTAATACAAATCAGTGACAAGAAGATGCATGCCAACAGCAGTTCTCGAAGGACCGGTAGCTAGTAGTGGGCCGGGCTGTGTTGAACGTAGAATTTATGTGCGTTTCTGCAGCAAATAACCTTGAAAGGAAACGTGTTTAAATGCACATGCTAATTTCTGCTGATGCACAAGTGACACCTAAAGGGCCGGATATGTTGCAGAAAACACAGAAGCGAACAATCGAAGAATCTCGTTTCACAGCATTTGTAATAAACAATTTTAATATCGTACCTTTGCTCTTCATTTTTGACGTTTCAATTGCCTCCTCTGAAAAGGAAACCGTTCAAGTAGGCTCAGAAAATAACGAGATCACTTTACAATAAAAAAAAGAAAAGAAACACTAAATTAGTGACAGAAGATTGTATTCATACTTTTCTCTCCGCCATCTTCATTCCGGGGGATGTCACGTGACCATTTTTGGCGGGAATTTAAGGCGAATTGCCAGTCCGATCCGATCCGAGCAATCCGATCCGGATTTTGTCAACGGCCGTTTCCAGCCCTGTTTGCGTTATTTCAGGGCTGTAAACTGGCTGTAACAGGGCTGTGACACAGCTGCAACTTACTTGAGTTAAAACAAGTGGAGCTGTGACAGGGCTGTAAAAGTGTAGTCATAGTTAAGTGTAACAAGCCTGTTACATGGCTGTGAAAATATCCAGTTACCGTAACAGGGTTAAGACAGGGCTACCTAGTAATGCAGAAGGACTAGGACAGGGATGCACAATGGCTGTGTTAGGTACATTTGACAGTAATCGGGTTCCTGCAGAACTGTGAGATGTCTATTTCTGTTCACACAATGGATAATAATCAAAGGGTAGTAACAATGTAGCCAAGTATGGTAAACTCCATAAATCATGAAAGATGGCAATATTTTTCAAAGTCTAAAGTGTTAAAAGGAGCGAGGGTCAGCTAGATCATTAATAACAATAAAACGAAAAAGAACTTGGTGAAAATGGTATCGCTAAATCATCAAACACGATTATTGTACGCCTTTTAATATGCTGTTTTTGGTTTTGTTTGGATTTGCTTCATTTTTTCTTTCTTTTTTCATTGACACTTACTTTAATTAATTACCGATTTTGTGGCTACCTTTGTATTTTTAGGTTGGTTTCTTTATAAGACTTTTATCTCATGTTAAAAACGAAGACCTTCTTATGATCAGCTTACCATTTTTACAAACACCTATTTCATCAGCTCCTGTTCTTCCTGTTCTTTTAAATGAAAAAAAAAAACCGCTGTAACTTAATTAATTTTTTACAGCAATATACTAAAAATGAAAGACTTTCAGATCACTTCAATTTGTTTTCCTGCGTGAGAGACCTCTGCAAGCATGGAATTAAATTCTTTCCTTAGAGATCGAGGGGACTTCAATATTTTCATTCCGTGACAGACACGCCATTGGTAATTCCCTGGAGAAATCCAAGACTTTAATCTTATTGGTCGCCACTTTTACCGGAAGATCGCATTACACATCTCCATTCCTGAAACGACTCACGATCATTTGAATGAAAGGCGAAAATATTCAAACGCTTTCTCCATCCAGTTTAGATTTAGAAAGGCTGTAGAGCGTTTTTTTCTGCTTTTGAAGCAGAGAGTGAAAAAGTATTAGCAAAAAAATAACTGTGCTTTGACCAGCTCTCAACGAATGGGAAACAGATCGATCTGGTGGACAGAAAACATTCCGCGGCACTTGCAAGATGCAAGTATTGTTTGCCCTGCCTAGTTTTTTGTACACCATTAAACAATTCAGCAACAACTGAAACACAAATGGATTGGCGCTTTTCATGAGGAAATGTAACACATTGTGGATCATGAAGGAAAGACGATCGAGGTGAGCGATTTCAAATTAAGCTTGTTACAACGAACAAAACAACTTTAATTAATAAACTGTACTCAACCTCGGAACCGTTGTTACAATGGAACAATTCCGTGTTTCATCTCTTATAATTGCGGACAAAAATCGTCCTTTTTTTTGTTTTTTGGGACAGTTATTGTAAAGTCGGCAATTTGACGTGCTAGTTGTACATTAAATCGAGCAAAGCAAGCAAGTGTTTACAAGCCAGATCAGACTGTTGCATGCAGTTTAAATTTTGTTCTGTCTATATTTTTACACACTGTAAAGTCGGCACGTGAAAAATAAAGTAACGTTAAGTTCTTAATTGACTGTATTTACTGTTTTCCTTTATCGAAAGTGTCCTTTCAATGTATGTTTGTTGAAATGCATTGCTTTTGTTACTTAAGGGACTAAACGGACTAAACCAGCCGTTGGTGGTTCAACTTTGAAGCTTTTTGTGGCGCAAATCGTTCCTTTGCTTCAGGAATTTTCATGAGTTCAAATATGCCTAAAAAAGATTAAGTTTCATCTTTAATAGATGTGAAGTTATAAAAAATTATGTTCTGATAGTACTATAATTCTAATGTATAGAAGTTAAACGGTTGCTGTCTAAAGTGTATATTGTGTGAGAGGGAGTATCACAACATTGGCACCTGGTAAAAAAAAACAGCCTTGTTAACTGCCAATTAACAATTTGTAACAGGGTTGTGATGCATGAAACCTGTACCAAGGCTGTTAAAGGAATGCCACAGTGTAAAAACAGCCTTGCTAACTGTGCCAATTCACGAGCTGTGACAGGGATGTCGGCCATCACAGGGTGGAAACAGGGTCGTAACATGGCTGTTACAGGGTGTCTACCAAGAAATTTTGAGTTAAACGTGACAGGGCTGTTCCAAGGCTGCTACAGTGTAGAAACAGCCTTGCTAACTGTGCCAAATGACGAGCTGTAACAGGGTTGTTACAGGTTAGTTTTTCAATCCTGTTCCAGTGATGCTACAGAGCTGTTACAGGGTAGAAATTTTGTTAAGGGCAGTATGACTTACACAAAATCTCATGGTCAGTTATATTTTGAAACTCTGCTGCAAAACCGGGGCGAAAAAAAAAACATTTGGTTTTATCAACTGACTCGGTTTTATAAAACGAATTTACAACGTTAACCACCATAAAAGAATGAGGAACTTAAAATGTTAGTGAGCAAACAAACAAACAAATGTATCCACAGTCACAAAAAAAGACCAGACCCTAGTTTAGTTTTAAAAATGATCTTACCTGCCTCATAAAGGAAACTGGGGACTGTCCAAAAGCATGTGGATCTCCAAAATGTGTTATCACTTCATTAAAAGGTTTACTTACACCCTGTAAAAAGTGGTTAAAAAAATAAGACTGATTATAAAGCTCGATTGTTAGGATTCGCCGATCATTGTCCATCATCTGTAAGTGGCCTCTAATAACTTTGCCCTAAAATAATACATCCTCGGGAGTAAGAGGCCTTATGGGAAGGGACGGGTGTAATTTGTCACCAATTTTTGGGGGCTGTTTGGCAACTTCGTACGTTCCCTGGGTTAATTCTCCCGTACCCATCCCTATGGAGCAAGAGCGATAGGTAGGAGGGAGCCCTGGGAACGAGGTTGGTTGTTTGGCAGCTGCATTCTTCATCGAAACCGACCGTTCATAATGTATGGGCTGGGAGGGGTGGGGGTTGGGGGGCTATGGGGATTTGGAGGGGGACCATTAATTCTCATCCAAAACATTAAAGGTGCCATCAAAATTCAATTGGTACTCTGTATAGGGGTGGGGGGAGGCACCTAAAACTTACTTTAATAATCGGTCCGGTTCAGAGAAGTATTTTAACGAATAAACTTTAGGTCCACTTAAAGAAGATATCGATAGTATTTTAATACTAAATCAGTAAAACAATAGGATACTTTTACTTCATAGGTCAATTACATGCAGTTAAATCATGAACTGAAATTAAGTAAATGCTCCATTTACTTTGGTCAATTACATGCAGTTAAATCATGAACTGAAATTAAGTAAATGCTCCATTTACTTTGGTCAATTACATGCAGTTAAATCATGAACTGAAATTAAGTAAATGCTCCATTTACTTAATTCCATTTCATGATTTAACTGCATGTAACTGACCTATGAAGTAGAGGTATCCTAATGTTTTTCTTTAGTTACTATTTTATTACCTTAAAAGTAGCCATGATGTGTCTTGTTTTATGCAGTTAAAGTTTCAAAAAAAGACTTCACTGCTGAGGCCTAAATGTTGTTTGCATCAGCATTTCAAACATGGTAGATTGTTGGTGATGGTAGTGGTGGTAGAGAGGAAGGAGGAGGGGAGGGTCATGGTATTTTACCTATGTCCGCAAGCTCTCATAAGGGGGCGGGGGTGGCAGAAAAAATATCTAACATCATCAGGGGGAGCTTGAAAAAATATTAGCCCCCCCCCCCCAACCCATAAATTATGAATGGTCCACTTACAAGATCGGCACGACTCAACCGGCTTCGCTTCATTATAAAGAAACCAAGCTAAAATTACGGTTCTCATGTGTGAATGGCCTGGGACCACTGGCGCCACATTGCGGGGAAAAGAAGGAAAAGAATCAGCGAGCAAAGCGAGCCGAGCCCCCAGTCTACCCCTTGGCCCGCTTTATTCGGCGATTTTTTTAGCTGTTTGCCTTTTGCCCCCAGTGAGGACGCCTGGTCCCAATGTGTGAATGGGTTGGAAGCGCTATGATTTTCGCACTGGCGCAAAAGCTATCCAGTATAGAATTAAGTGAGGACAGTGTTTGTCGTCATGGAGTTGGACCTTAGATAGAAAGTTTTCAGTAAAAAGGAGAAATGAGTGGACTGATTGCTTAGCAGTTGTTAGTTGTTCCCATTCATACAGGTGTTCAAATTTATGTTAGAATTTTAAGCAATAATTTTACCGATTTATGATAGGCTTCGATAAATTCTGCTTGTAAAATGGCTTATTCTGCCTGACGGCAGCTTGCTTATTCTGCCAAAAATACTGCTCAGACACCCTTATTCTGCTCGAATTCTGCTCCGTATCCGAAATTAAATTTTTTAATTTATTTTCGCAAATAAAGAAGGCCAAGTCTGGGCCTAACCCCTAAAAACTAATTAGACATTCATTTTGTATAGCAAAATTGTAATTCATTTTACTTTTTAATGTGAGCACATTGTAGCTATTAATAATCAAATTACATAATCACAAGTACAAGGTCGGTATTTGTTTTTTAATATTTAGTTTTAAGTTTTTCTTACAACTGTTATGCATTATCATTGGTGCTGCCGATGTTCCCTTATTCAGCTGGAAAATGCCTCATTCTGCCAGCAGAATGCTCCCCTCAAAAATCGCTTATTCTGCTTGAAATCCCCAGGGGTTGCTTGAGGGAAGTTTGGGTAGAGGTGTGCTGCCATGCCCAGGCCAGGCCTGCAAACCCTGACCCTGTTTAAGACAAAAACTTCTCATTTCGCTACCCTGTTTAAGACAGGAGACACTACTCCTTGTTCAGCGGCACATACCCGCATAGGCCAAATAAGGGAGTGCCCCCCCCCCCCCCCCCCCGCCGCGTTGATTTCTGCTGCCAGAATTTATCCAAGCCTAATTTATGAATAGACCTTGTCACGGTTTCGACGCCATCTTGACGAGTAGGCTAACGTGTGAGCAATTTAACAGTGTTTGTATGAGAATCTAATGTCGAATAATTTCCATAAAACGGCTGTTCTGAAAAAAACTATAAGTTGTAAACTAAAGCTACAAAGCAAAGGATTGTACTAAAAAAATTTGGGGCCGCACCTGTGCTTAAGTTTCTTCAGACGCTTGCTTTAGATTTTCCATATATTTGTCTGTAATTTTTCCTGGGACTTTCTTACAGACAAATGTATAGGAAATTTAAAAACGTGGGTTTAGGTCTTCTAGCGCATGGAACGCCCTCATTTTTTTTCAGTAAAATCCTTAGGAGTGAAGCTTTAGTTTACAATTCATATATATTTTTTTTCAGAACAGCCGTTTTACGGCAATTGTTCGATATTAGATTCTCATACAAACACTGTAATTTCCCACGCGTTTACCTACTCGTTAAGATGGCGTCGAAAACCGTGACAAGATCTGTTTGTTAGCGTGTGTATTAAACTGCAACAAACTAGCAGTAAACAGCAATGCAAATCAGTTCATTGCCTTACAATCTACCTTATTCCGTGAAAACTAGAAAAAAAAAGAACACTACGGTCTCATCATGAGCCGGCTTCAAATGGCAGAGATTACGTAAAGGTTTGGTCACGCAATGTTGAACATGTTGGATAGAAGAACTGACTAAAATAAGATTGAGATGTCACCCAACTTACCTGTTTAAGCTCTCGTCGAATCTCATCGGCCCGTAAATCGGTCCACGGTCTTGAAGTGGCGTAGTTCTGGTACACATGGCCGATGGTTTTGTCAGTAATGACTTCCTCCGCTGCCATTTCGGTACGTAAAGAGCAGCAAGGATCTGAAGGATAGAGGAAAGAATTGTGCGACTGACCTAGGGGACCTTTGAGAAATTTGCACCTGAGTGTGAACGAAAGCGTGTCGTAGTTGCCTGTGCTTTGCCAGCGATATTGTCTGTCCCGTCCGTAAGTTTTATTTTTTGTATTCTGCAGGTGTTTGACCCTAAGTGTAGAGCTACCGACAGAGCTACCCTTGTAGGTATGTAGAGGTCATCATCCTGATGTTGAGAAGGATTGCGGGCTCGCGCATCCAGTAGGGTAGCCAAAGTCACGCAAAGAGTCGCCGCTTGTCAGGGTTTTCTGTGTTGACCAATAACTTTTCGCAGTTCTACGACGGAAATGATGGCAGAAGAAATCATTACGGACAAAACAATCAGCCCTGTTTTCCAGGGAGGCATTAACCCAGGAGGTTGGGTCGATTTTCGGGCCTATGAAATCAAACAAGAATTAGCAAGGGTAGGTAGGCCTGCTGAACGTTTAGGTTTTTTCTTGTTCCCAGCTGTCTGCAAAATCTACGAATAATCGGGAACTTGCGAACTTGCAGAAGTGCATTAACGCTCAAAACAATTTATGGAGATCAGGCTAGCGATATTAATGTCCTTATTCAGTTCTGTGTGTAGTCTGAAATGTCATATATTAATGTACAGGTTAGGAGGTGGAGACTTTTCATTTCCCCTTCCGCCCCTCCAAAGCAACTTTTTATTCCTTTTGGTTTGCTGTAGCAGAGTTAAAAGTAGCCAAATATAAATTATATCAAAGAACCTTAAACTGCTTATAGAGCTTCTACTCTAATTATTAATGACTTTGTGCCTATTTGATTTCTCTGATTCACTTTTGAACATGGATCAGAGACCCCGCCCCCTCCCCCCCGTGAAGAAGAGTCAGAATTTCTTGCCCCACCCCCACCTCACTACATAATATGATATAAGAAAGCCTTTGAAAAACCATGTTCGATGTGTTCTTTTCAAAGCGATGCTTTTAATATCATTTTTTTTTACGTCTCAAGAATATAAACATCAGTTTATAGCCACTGTGAGCAAGCTGTCCTTGAGGGTGCTCTGGCAGCAGGGAGGAAAAGGAAGTTAAGGAGAGCTTGCAACTACATCTCTGGAATTTCAATTTCCCCTCCAGTTCCATTGTCTGAACTGTCAGATTTCCACCAATCAGCACAAAGCGGAAAGCTCAAATGAAAAAAAAATGGAAAAACACGTGCTGAGGGTAATGATCATTACTATTGTCGTCTCTGCCAATGAGTATTTCGTTTCGCCTTTTTTTGATATAGATATTCAAATTCTAGAGACTAGCTGCAAGCTCTCCTTCCTTTTCCCGCCTCACTGCCAGAATGCTCTGGAGAGCTTGCTCTCATGGGCTTAATCAAATTAATATCGTTTAATGTGTGATTAAGAGAAAAGGTTCAAGAATTACTAAAACCTGTGGAATCAACTGTTGCAGCCAATTACATTCCTGTAAGAGCTTAATTGGTTGTGTTACTGTTACTGGTTGCTGTTGGTCCATTTATAATAATGTCAACTGATCACACAGGAAAATAATCCACCAGCTGTGTCAGTCTGCTTGGTAATTCACATAATAAACTCTGTGGTACTTTTATTTTAAAGGGGGAACAAAAACCTTTCAAAGAAGTTGTAAGATACTTTGGAGATCCTCATGCATTTGGACAGAAACCCATCACATCATTGAGACAGGTGCAGTGATTGACAACCTAACATCATTAATCAGTGTTCTATTTGAATTCTATATTTCTTAATACATATAGTTATTCTTACCACTCAGATTACACAATTTCAACTAAAGTCATTTCAGCAAATCGATCAGCACCTGATAATTATTAAAAAACCTAATTAGTTCAAACAACTTTGGATGGGGTTTGTTGTAATTTAATTCCTGTTTAGAGAGTCCAACAATGGTGACCCCGAGAACAAAGGAAGCTACCATCTCTATAAGTCTTTGTGAGGTTTCCATCAGGTTACCATAGGGTTAACTGTTCATGAATACCTTGTAACTCCAGCATTAAATTCGCACCCCGACAACATTTGTGGAATTTGACTATACTCTCACTACAGCTTCAACTTTGTCTCCACATTAATCTGTATCTGTAACTTTCATATTTCTCATTTGATAATTCAATTTTTTCTGACATCCCCTGACAACATTTTTCATGAGTATTGTTTTCAATGTCTCAAACTTATGCAAATTTTGTGGAGAATGTGAAAGTCTAAAGGAATTTTTTTCACCTTTTTTGACAGTTTCTGTCATGTCTCATATGTCCAACTTTACTTGAGGATTCGAACTACCCGAAGGACATACATGAAAAGGTGAACAGGATTCTCAATGCCAAAGCAGGCCATGTTATAAGTAAGTATCATTGTTTTTCACGTCACTAAATAGAAGACAGCTTAGTATTTTAAGTGATAGGGTAGGAGTGAAAAAAATTGGACAAGTTTAGGTTTAAGAACCATGGAAAGAGGTTTCATCAACCTCATTCCCAGCTTCTGGGTAGGAGAGAACCCTGGGAACGAGGTTGAGGTTTCATTTGAATGGTCATATTGGAGGATTTCATTCACAAACTCATAAGTTAGAACACCTTCTCTCAGACTTCCCTAATGGACTGAAAGAAAACTGTCATGAATGAATCTCCACCAGATAAGCACCAGTATCATCATCATCATCATTATCATCGTCCTCCTCATCATCATCATCATCATTAATAATTATCAACAGCTACCCTCCTGTCAAGCCCTTTCCTTGTCGCCACTTCTTACCGAGCTCATGGAGGCAGTGACAGGGTTTTCAACAGTTTTTGAAGTAGGAGTTGCGTTTATTTGAGTAGGAGTTGCAAGGCCCGGAGGGCCTTGCTCTCTAAGGGGGTCTGGGGGCATGCCCCCCTCCCCCCCCCCCAGGAAATTTTGAATTTCTAGACTCTTGGAGACACATTTTCCCGCATTTTGAGACGCAGAACTAGCAAATTTTAGATATCGAAAATACTGATAAATTTTGATGCTTTTAGTAACTTTAAGCACAATATTAGGGTACGCTTTAACCACAATCAGGGTTTTTATGTGGCATATTGTTGTAAGTTAATATTTAATGTCAAGATTTGGATTTTAAGGCTTTAGTATGTTAGTCATTGTATAGGAATTTATTGTACCTGATGATTTTTACCGTGTATAAATAATGATTAAAGATTAGATTAAAGATTAAAGATTAGGACATAATTTGGGTTGAAAAAAGTAAACGTGATTAAGAAACAGCGAAGGTAATTGAATTTTCAATAACCAACAAAAGCTACTTGTGTATACTTTGTTCATGTACACCCATGTACTTGGATAGCTGTTTGTCCAGTCTAGACAGAAGCATTTTTTCTGGGCCTTCTCTTGATGCCTGGAAAAGGCTCAAAAACATACTAAAGCTATACACGAACTGTTTTAAACTCAAACAAAATTTACAATTTTGAATATCCTTATTACTTATCGATCACAAACACCGTTCAGTCCTACTTCATCATTCAATTGAAGTGAAATATGGTAGTATCTACAAGTCAAAACCTTCCGTTTGCTTACCGGCATCTGCTTGGGTAATCTTCGGGAAAACATTACATTATTACCTGCAGCATCCTTTTTCTTTTTCTTGTTTGTCACTGTCAGCGACCACATCTCCCGTAAACCACGCTGTCGCTTTTCTGCCATTTTGCCGTGTTCTTGGAGACGAAATGTGGCGTTTTATAGAGAGTGGCTTCAGAAACCGCTAACTACAATTATGTTCCCTGTAACTGAGACCCAGTCTTCGACTCCTCCTCAACGTTTACTCAACGTATTACGCAGAGAACGTATTTTAACAGCAGACTCAAGCGATGTTTTGGCGAAATTCTCCAGAAAAATTTCAAGTTTGCTTGCTCGCAACAGCTTTGTGAACACTTACCACTTTTTATCAAAAGTTTTATTTATCATATAATTTACCTAAGGGAAAGTAGGCGTCGCAAATCAAAAAGTTGCCGTCGGATGCGACGGCCGACGGCTGATTTTGAAAACACTGAGTGAGGCCTAGCAGTATACAGTTGAACCTCTCCAAAACAGCCACCCTTGGGGACAGAAGAAAGTGGCCGTTGTAGAGAGGTTTAAACAGGAGTCAATGTATAGACTGTCTGCCAAAAAAAGTGGTTGTTGTTGAGAGGTGGCTGTTAGTAGAGGTTTGACTGTAAGAATGCTGGAATTGTAATCTTAAGGTTCCCCGAGTTCAAGCCCTGCCTTTAAACCCCTAAATGGATTTGTTTTTGGTAATTTTGAGTTCAACTCCTCGGCCAGTAAGCTGGTTTGCCTCCGACCATTTGGAATCTTATCCTTGTGGGTGACAATGAAAACTACCAGTTTACCAGTTATTGTGTTACCTTCATACAGTCCGTTTTTCTTAAACCCCATGCACTCCAGACCCCTACAAAATCCAGTCTTGGGTTACTCTTTTCCTAAGTCAAACCCTTTCTCTTCTCCTAATTTTGCCTAACTCATTCTCCACTTTGACCACCCCTCGATCAAAATTTTCCTCATATCCCTCAGTACAACATTCCATCCCCCCTTAAAATCCTCCCCCCCCCCCACAAACCCCTTTCAATCCACCCTCCACCCCTTAGAACAGTCATAGTTGTAAAGCCCTTGCTTGTTCCACCCCTTTTAAAAACCCATCTTCCACACTCTCGCCAAGTTACTCTTGTAGAAAAATTATTCTTACTGTATGGTATTTCTAGGTTCATATACAGACCCTCTTGGACTAAGAATTGTCCGTGAAGATGTTGCCCAGTTCATTTCTGAAAGAGATGGTTATCCTGCCGACCCAGAAGATATAATTCTAACAAATGGAGGAGCACATGGAATTCAGGTGTTCATGAGTATTTTCTAATATTTTTTAGGGTTATCCATGGTTAGAAATACTTTTATAAAGGTAAAATGAAGTTTGGAGACATAACTAATTTCTTTCTTTTATGGATTTACTATTAGCACTTATAACTGTTTTTAGGTTAAAACCGCTTCCTATTTTAGCCTGTTCCAGGCTCTGAAATAGTGGGGTCCACGAAATTGAGAAAGCACGAACATGAAAATAAAACAAGGGGAAACTCATCAGGTGCTTAGTTTCGTGAGCCTTAGGCCCGGTTCAGACGCCGAACTTTTCATGAGCCGAACCTAATTCGAATTAAGGCCGACCCAAATTATACACAGCATGAAAATGGAGATTTACGCAAAATTAAAGTTTGCGTAAACCTGCGTAAAGTTGGTCATCCAACTTTACGCAAACTTTCCCCGGCGCGTAAAGGTTTGTAAAGGTAAATTTACGCGCCCGGCTCGTAAGGGTTTCGTAAAGCTAGCATAAAGTTGTTGTAACAGCTTTACGCTCATTTACGCTACAAGTAAAGGTTTAGTAAGGTTGTCATATAATGCTAGCTTCCTAACAGCAATTTATTCTCGGCACTGTTTTTAGTAAGTCGTTTGTGTCCTGATACTAGTTTGCATAGTTTTTTTGATCACTCATTTGGTGTTCGATGTTGGTGTGCGATGTAAACAAGCCAACCACGCAAATTTTTTTTCGTGGTGCGAACGACTTCGTACACGCTTAAAAATGACGCTGAAAAGAAAATTCTGCTGGCAGAGTTCATGCAAAGATATAGCTTGCGACTGTGCGGCAATTTTCGAAAAACGGCATATCTGTCGCGGCAAACACAATAGCCTTCAATACTCAGTAGTATTCCCTCATTGATTTCAGTCAGTATAAGGTGTTTCTTCCTTAACGGTCACCTCTCTACACGGACCATTTTTGTTTTGTTTTTTTTTTTTCGGCGGACGGTCCATACATGACATACATTTACTCTTCTTTCAACCTCTCTACTATGGCCACTTTCTTCGATGTCCCTAAGGTGGCCGTTGTAGAGAGTTTCAACTGTAATTTGATCAAATTGAAATAATTGGAAAATAAAGAAAAAATATCGCCTCGCAAAAACGGCGAGTTTTACTTAAAGAAAGAACGCATTACGTAAAGAGAAAGAACGCATTCACAAATTACTGTGACCATTTTACATTCAACGGAGTGCTGGCTTCATTGTTGAACCTCCTTTATCGCTTCCTTATTTTAAGTCCGCGGACTTCAGGTTTGGGAATTTGGAACAATTTGTTAAAAGAAAGGGGCCTGGAAACAATAGAGTGAAGGGACACCTGGTCAGCGGGCTTGTTCCTTTGCACATGCTCAATCGGGTTCGTTGATTTGGCGTCCATTTTGAAAGTGTCCAACGGTTTCAAACTTGCTTCTTTGAAAGGTTGGAGATCGTTCATATATTATGCTTCTTGATAGCATCACAGGACATCTTAAGGTTGTTACAATTTATAACGGCACTATCAGCCTTTAGTAATCGATCACTTCTCAAGTGTGCAGCAACCCTTTCGGGACGAGATACTCAGTCAGAAATGGAGACAGAAACATCGTGTGAAGCGCAAGCATTAACACTGGAATGTTCACAACACAGACCAAGACTGTATTACACGTATTACTAAGGCTCTTCGATACTCAAGATCTCGCTGAAAAGAGCAGATAGTAAGGCAAGGTAAGTTGTCCTGGCTCGCCTTTTCTCTAACTTTTTAAGCTTAATTCCAACTTGTTTATGACGAGTTCGAATGACTGTCTCAAGTACTCAGTAACTAACATTTCAGTGAGCAATGAAACCAGCATTAACCGTTTAAAGTAAATTATAGCTAAACATGTGTATTTATTTGGCATAACCTTTCAATACTAAGCAAGCAACGAGACCATGACGTTGAAGATGATAATGTAAAATCGTGTAAGGACTTTGGGGGTCTGAAGGAGTAGAATTTCCTTGTTTTGTACTGGAAAATAGGAGTTTGGTCACTGGTACTGGGAATTACTAAAAGAAAATAATGGAATTAAGAAAGGACATCTGTATAAAGTAAGCTTACTTGTAATGTGATACAAACATTCTTATGAAAATTTTCACAGACTATAGAAGAACTAATAAACAGAATAGAAAAGTGTTAACAAGTGTTGAATTTGCAAGTAGGCAAAGATAATCTACGTAGTCTGTTTCTATATTTTCATGCGTCAGTCAATAACAAACCCAAGCTTCCCAATTCCCCGGGCAGTCATAGCGTCATAAGTGGTGAATAATTTAACAGCATGCATGTATTTTTTGAAGCAGGTACAAAAGTTTATTTTTGATTATAAATTACGTGGGTTTTAACTTAAATGAACAGAGAATGAATAGACATTTTCATGAGTCTTTCAATGCATAGCTAATGCAGACCATGATTGAATTAGAATGCATTTTCATGTAAGTGCCAACATAGTTGTTAACATCCTCACAGTTTCATACCTTCGTCTGCAGTTCAAAGTATGATTCATTTCATATATTACCATTAATTTTAATCTTCATTGTGCACTGCTCCTATGAAATTATATTGTGGTTCTTGAGAGGATACAGTGCAGCACATACTGTCAGGAAATTGAATGCCTTACGTTTTGGGAAGCAAAGCACACAGTCATGTTAGAAACCAGAAATTGTTCTATTTGCACCATAGTTGTATCGTCAGTAAATCTAGGTTTAAAGGAAAATAAAATTTAAAGAAACAAGTTGTGAAAGATAAGACTCTTAAGAGAGTCATAGCAGTCATAGCTGTTTTGGATTCTCTTGTCTACATACACCATTATTAATCTGCAAATACGACTGTCTCTCTTGTGAAATGTCCCTGGTGGCAAGGAAAGAAAATAAGCTGCTTTATTTACAGGGTACACTGTACATTATTATTAGGAGGCATTGTTTTCAAGATTGAGGATAAAGGCTTTAAATAGCAAAGTGGCTTCACTCCTGTTACATTAACTAGGAACCTTGAACGTTTCGTATTAAAAAGGAAAAAAAATATATTAGGTAAAGTTTCAGGAAAATTTGAAACTTTTGGGAATAAGGTGCTTATATGTTTCTATATTTTCCCTAAAGTCTTTGGTGGAGCTCATGAGAAGGCTAGGAATGTTTATTGATTTGGAACTTTAGTCCGGGACAGGTAGAAATTTAGTTCGAACATGTAAACCTTTGAAATGACTTGTCCGTGGCACAAGCACATTTTTAATTAGAAAAATAAAGATAAGAAACAGTTGCCTGAAATATTCCATTTAACTTTGCCATTCCACTGCCAGTCGTTTCATCCATTTGCTTTTTTACAAGCTCTGTTGTAGGTTTAATTCAAAAATAATATACAAGGGTAATAATGTGATTAAAAACATTAAATGCCTGTTGCAAGCTAAACTTTTTGGACAAGAACTCTAGGTTTCGGACAACCAAATTTAATGTATTGCTTGTGTGAAGGACAAGTGGATAGGAAAATTTCTCTCTTACCAGGGTGCAAAAAAGGTGATTTTTAAAGCTTGCCATTTGGGCAAGCTGAAGCTAGCATATACTAGCCCAAATGTCATTAGCCCCCAAACCGTTTTGATGAGCAGAATTGATTTCACAGTTCTTTAATTTGAATTCCTCAAAAAAACTTCACTTGCCCATCGGGCAAGTTAAGTTCAAAATTCACTAGCTCGATAGCAAAATCCACTAGCCCCGGGCTATCGGACACTAATTTCTTTGCGCACTGCTTACTCTCTAATAATAATAATAATGTACATCCAGTGGTTTTTCATAGCACTTTACAACGATATTAATGGATGATACTTTTATAAAAATGCATACATTAAAATAAAAAAAGATATACATTGTAAAACATTGAACTCTAATAATATAATAAACCATTGTTAATAAATTTAACATATATATATGCTTCAGTCTCCCCGACTAGTAAGGCACTGTGCCTGTGTTATAAGACATGAGACTTTAATAAAGTTCATTACTATTATTATTATTATTATTATTATTATTATTATTATAGGGTTTCCATGTAGCATTTTACCCTGATTCTCACTCAACTGCAAGTAGGGTTCTAAATGTAAATATTATTGCCTTTAAAGAAAGCCTTTAACTCATACTAGTCAAACATTTTGAATCTTTAACAGTCAGATGAATCTTATTCAGTTGTGTGAATTTGTGGACATTGAAATCATTTGCTACTCAGGTTTTGCACTGTTATTAGACCACTTGTGGAAAATGCCGTATCATTTTTTTCAAATTTTTAGTCTTGGTTTGTGAAAAGAGGCATGTGGGGAACCCTGTGTCAAGTAAAATTGTGCTGATTGTAGTAATTTGGCCATGAGTGTAGGAAAAAATATTATTGATTAGTAATAGCAGGCGGTGTCCTCTGGCAACTTAGGGGGTGTTTACATGACACCGGGGCAACTTTTGCCCCGGAGCGAGTTCACTCCGGTTCCCTCTCATAGCTCTATATTTGTTTACATGATACCATCACAAAATGTCATGCAGATGCGAGTCACCCCAGCGTGAGTTCACCCCAGTTCTTGTACTGGGGCGAGAATTTCACTCTGGTACAAAATCTCATGGCAGTATCATGTAAATGCGAAACGACCACCCGTTTCGGCATGAAATCGGTCTGCCGGTAGACTGGAATGGGTAGCGCACGCGTAATGTTTGCGATTTTGAATCACACTTGTATTTTATCAACATGAAGTGTACATATGAAATGACTCAGTCATAATGTAAACCCGATACAAAATCAAAAAGTCATCCCGGTATGAGACTCGCGCCGGTGTGAGTTTTCTCATGTAAACACCCCCTTACTGTACATGTACTTGTGCCTTTAGTGCGCGATTAAGTGTATTATCACTAGCCTACAAATAATCTGTGTAGTTTACTCAAATAATACTTGCTTTCTATTTATTCAGCAGATCAGCCTGGTATGGGATGTTGGTGACAGAAAGTCCTCTCAAAGCAAACAGGATTAATACATGTTAATTACAAGCCTTAGTCTTGTAAAGTGGTTCCAGGGCTGTCACTAAGGGCCATAAACCAGACTTTAAATCGGCTACTTTGAGCCCAATACTTGGCTGTTTTGAGAGGAAACAAAACTTTCCACATTTTCAATGTCCCGCTCACTAATTTCACTTAAACCCTGCAACTTGCAATCTTAGTGACAGCCTTGTGCATCTAACTTTTACATCATCAGTTTATGAAAATGATTTGTTATTTGGATTTTGTTGTTAAATTTGACTGTAAACACTTCTGGGAGTGAAAGGGCTAAATCAAGAAACCATCAATGTTATACATGTATTAGGCTTTCAGTCTTTTTATTTCTTATCTAAAATTGTTTAAGCTTTTAATTTGAATTATGCTAAATTATACTAAATATTTTCATTTTGGAAGAGACCATTTTGACCCACCTTTACATTAATTTGTGTGTTAGAGTTGCTGTTTTTTATCAAAATTTAACTTCATCAGTTTTCTTGTACACCCTGTACCTTACATGTAAATGCTAATAATTATTTTCAACTATAAATCATCTTAATTTGGTATAATACTAAGTTAAGATGATTTTTTTGGATATTTTGAGAAGACTGTTTTGACCCATTTGAAAAGTTTATGTACACTGTATCTTCTTATTTAAACCTTACGTGTTGGAAAAATTTTCGTTTTTTTTAATTTTTAATGTAATGACAAACATGCTAACACAGAAATAAATCATGTTATATTTAGAAAATTCAGTTTTAGAGTATCAGTGTGTTTTGTTTTTTAAAACCTTGTAATATCACTCTTTGCGGGACTAAACTTAAAGAATGCGATTCATATTTGCAGCTTTTGCAGTTACAACAATGTAGCATGCCTGGCGATTTTCATGGGATTTGAAATGTAAAAATAAAGATAGGCAATTTGAAAATTGGTTATGGTAATGCAAAATTGGAAACGGAAAGGGGCCCTATTTTTTAAACTACTACTTATTGAAAGTTCATCTACTGGTTAAACAATATAACTCCATTAAAGCAAGTTATAACTTAATAGTAGGGATGACTAATGTCAGTTTGAAGTTGGGTTCTTATTTTTCTCTAGGTCTATTGGGTTTTCAACGCTTTATAACTTTTCGTTTTTGTTGTCAGTTTTGAGGAATAAAAACAAAATTTCTGGCCTAATCCTTTAACTGTGTGTTGAAGTGTTGTTACATATTAGGGTATTTTTTATGTCGAAACTTGAATTGAGGATTACTCATACAATTATTTGTAATGTATATATGAGTAATCCTCCATGGCTCCAGATTGTAAATACTATGGAGAGATGATGGGGAACCAAAGAAAATAACCGGTATTAAGTACACAACAAAAATCCAATGTTTGTGTGGAAAATTCAGATATTTGACATGGACAAAAATAAAATCTTGATTGTTAAAAGTTTGGTAAGAAAAATTTACCGATTACCATTATATTTCCCTTTATTTTTAAAGTTTCCAGTGTGTTTATGTGTATATATATATGGCGTAAAGGAGCTTGTATTTTCGCTTTACACAAGCTTAAAGTAGGGTTTACACAAGCTTTACGCAAAACGTAAAGGTGTTGCGTAAAGTTTTTGTTTCATTACGCCAGCTTTATATGTACGCGTAAAGGTGCTGTAAAGCTGAACTTTATGTGGAGTAAAGGAAGCGTAAAGTTGTGTAAAATTCAACTATACGCTGACTTTACGTTGTCATTACGCTCACGTAAATTTGATTTTTCATGCTGTGTTATTTAGACCGGCCTAATTGATTCAGACGCCGATCTTAATTCCAGCCGAACTAAATTCAGAAGGCGAAAAATGCGCATTTTGGTCAAACTGCTTACAAAATACGTTATAAGAATTTATGCATTAGGTTGATCGGTACATGAAAAGTACGGCGTCTGAATCAAAGGCGTTCCAAAGTCGATCTAAAGGCGACATTCCCGGCCGGTCTAGGCGAAAAGAACGGGTGAGCCGTTCCAAATTGAAGCAGGCGTTCCTAATTGATTCAGACGCCGAACTTTTCGTGTACTTAATTCAATGTATTAGGTTCAGCTCATGAAAAGTACGGCGTCTGAACCGGGCCTTAGTGACTTTAAGATCCAAGGACGCGACGGCAATGAGAACGTCGGTTAAAAAGTGAATTTTTTTTGCGTTCTTTCTGTCTTTATCGAAATTATTCCTACCCCCTTACTTTGTCAAATGTAGGCAAGCCCTCCTGGAGTTGAATTCCTAAGGACCATATCCAAGTGCAGAAAGAGAAACAAAATTTCGTCGTTGCTTGTTTACGTACTCCATAAAACGCGAAGGTAGGCATGTTCACGTCGTAGTCGTGCAAAAACGGCCAAAAAAATGTACCAAAAAAGTTTGGTGCACGCGCAAAGTTGTTGCTTTGCTAATAAAACCTATTGTTTTTTTGACGTTCTCGTTGCCGTCCGCGTCGTTGGATCTTAAAGTCCCTAGTGTGTTCGACGAAGGAGAACGCAATCCTTTATCAGCTTTCCCGTAGCTTTTTTACAGACAGGAGAGAACAGGTATCTGTTATGTCAGCCTGTCCTTCTCTCGTTTTTTTTTTTTTATGGGGCTTTTTTGGTCTGGGGGGGTCATAAGTACTCTGTCCTCAGCCAAATGTACAATACATGTACAATGTACGCCCAGGTAGAACGCTTCACATCAGTAGTCTAAGCACGGACTACATCGCTTACTGAATACAGGATGGTAAATATAACATAGACATTTTCACGCGCTTTTTCAGGTTGGCATGCAGGCACTAGACGCCAGTTCAGACAGTAGAAATAAAAGGACAGGAATTCTGATTCCTATTCCCGTGTTTCCTCAGTACCTGTCAAGAATCATGGAATACAACTTCCACCAGGTAATTTAATAAATGCACAAATAAAACTGAGTGCCTTGAATACAGACCTTGTACATTTTAATTTTGTAGCAATTTTCAGGTTTTTTCCGCGCTATTGAGGTGTTAGCCCAGGTGTATAAATGTACTAGCCTACCACGCACAGTCTGAGTGTTCGTATTTCCTCCCTCATCCCCTAAGAAAGCCTGCGAGGGAGGCTATATGTGTACTGGCACACTGTTAACGGATTGCTTTGGAAATTTTATATATTCTTTTGTGATGGCTACTACTCCTTGAGAGTATAGCATAGCCATTTTGTCGTGGTGTATGTAAGACTGAGTACAAGTAGTCCTAAATCTTCGGATATTTTTCGTAATCGCCCGATCGGACTTTGATCGATACCGACGCTTCTTTTCTTTTGTGTAGATTCCTTACTATTTGGACGAAGATCACGACTGGTGTTTGGATATCGGAGAACTGAAGAGGGCGTTAGACAAGGCCAGGCCATATTGCACTCCGAGGGCTCTTGTACTGATTAATCCGGGAAATCCCACAAGTAAGACCTGATAAAATAGAGAATGAGTCATTGAGAGTCAAGTTATGCGAAGACGTCATATCTGGGTTTAGCACTGACAATTGTAATCGGACTAGGGCTAGTTTCGTCGGTAGACTGCTTAACTGTGAGAAGGTCGAGGGTCAAGAGGGTTCTGTTCCCGGGACCGGACCACTACTCAGGGACTTGAAATAACTGGGAAATGAAGGTACTGCTTTTGCCCTGCATGCGGCTAGACCTTCGCGTGGTTCGGATGACCAGATAAAATGGCGGTCCCGTCTTCAGTCAGATACATAAAATAGCGTCCTTAACTATCCCTTTCGTGCTAAATACATTGACATTTAAGTGAATAAAGTGCCTTTAGTTATATGTCTAGTATATCTACAGTATGCATGTGTTTTTAAAACCAGTTACTAGCGGCAAATCCGAGAGATATTTAGCATGCTTTTTCATTCAAAGTGTCGAGGTAACGAGGTTGTAGTCCCCTTTTTTTCACATTCAGGTCAGACATTTTGAAATTCACACCTTTTAGCTGAAAAAGGTGAGAAATCTTTAAGTCAGAATTGGAAATTATATTTTTGTTCTGTTTTCACAGGCCAGGTCTTGACTTACGACAATATTAGAGAAGTTATCAAGTTTTGCGCTCGAGAAAAACTTGTATTATTTGCTGATGAAGTGTATCAAGAAACCGTGTTTACCGACGAGGTCCAGTTCCACTCGTGCAGGAAGGTCTTGAGGGACCTGGGTCCCGAATACAACAAGTTCCAACTGATGTCGATAAATTCAGTCTCCAAAGGATTTTACGGCGAGTATGTACATAATGTTTGAGATAACAGTATCAAACCAAACAACGGTGCTGTAAAAAAATAGCTTTGAAGGGCTATCCCAACAACCCGGCAGAAAGAGAGCCTTCATTTTGACTCGTCGTAAGGGCTGGTCCAGGCCGTTTCTGATTAAGGGATGCCCTACTTGTGCACATCAATCATTTCCACCTTTCCTCGCCATTAAACGTTCGTTCTACTTCGTAGATCCTTGCTGCCATTAAACGTGTACATATATGTGACATTCTTCTCATAAAGGACCCAGCTTTAAAAAGTTCTTCTCCTGATTCAGTCCAGATTCAGTCGATTTGGAAAAGGCCTATGATTGTAATGCAATGAGAAACCCAGTTTCATGGAAGTTGTGTGCGAATCTTCAAAGCAGCTCAGTAAAAATACTATTAAGAAATAATCTGGTCTCACGGATATATTTAGGGCGGGTCGGGATTCGTCACTATGTAAGTCCAGGTTAGCCGACAAATCTTCGCATTTTGGATGGTCGCTTAGAGGCATTGTTTTGACTGTATTTAGTTTAATCTCTTTACTAGATGTGGTGTGAGGGGTGCTTACATGGAATTAGTAGGGTTCAGCAAAGAAGTCAAGATGCAGTTTAGAGACGTACTCTTTCCCAATGTTTCTCCAACGACTATTGGACAGGTATTACTAGCCTTCTCGGTCAATGCTTTTCAGTGGCGTATCAAAGACGATCGGTGGAAAGAGCCCACAAACTCGCTCGCACCACGAGACCCGAAATGCGTCGGCCGGCGAAATAATGGGACTTTGAGACTAGGCATGGCACGATCGTTTTAATTCAGCTAAGTCCACGTTTAGACGCATGCGCACGATTGCGCTTTCAATGGTAATTTTGAGCCCTGCGACAGGGTTCTAACTCCAAAGACATCAAGGTGCCCGTGCCTGAGCCCATAAGTTTTTTGAAAGGTGGATAACGTTATCTACCGGATAAATCTCTTTCCACTCGATAACGCAATTGGTTTTCCCAATACTTATCCGCTGAAGAGCGATTTATCCAGGGGTGAGTGCAATCCCAACATTTAAACCACCGGAGCCTGTTGGTTACTCCAACTACGTTGACAGTTATTTTGCTTTAACACTAAAAAAATCTCTGAGTCGTGGACATTCCTGTATAATTATATAATTATTTATTTACTTATATAATTTATTTCATTTTTACGAGGCTGCTGTGAGTGCAATGTGCAATCCGCCAAGGACTGGTGACGAATCCTACGAGACTTTCATCAAGGTAAAATATAACCCTTCTTCGAGCTGTTGTACAGTAGCTCTTCATGTAACTTTTTTCTACTCAGTGACAGTTGTACACGTTGATGTGACGTCGGGATTTTTTATCCTTTCCTTATTTCCTGCAGGAGAAGACAGCCATTTTAGAATCTTATAGAAGGAAAGCCAAAATTACCACATCAATGTTGAATTCTCTTGAAGGAATCTCGTGCAGTGACGTAACTGGTGCGTTGTATGCCTTCGCAAAAATTGAGCTTCCACAAAAAGCCATTGAAGAGGCTAAGGCGAGTACCTTTAATGACCTGTAATAGTAACTAACCAAAAGGAGAAAATCTGATTCACCGACAGCAGGGATTCGACCTTATCATCCCCAAATACCGGCTGTGCGCTATTAGCTCTGAGCTTCCAAGGAATTGTGATATTTAATAAAGGCCCAGGCAATAACAGTTTCTCCGTTAATCGGAGGTCCGCTCTCCTATTCTCTTTTTGGAAGGTTAAGCTTAGGTAAACGGATGCAACAACTCCTAAAAAGGTTGGGAGTTGTTGGCTAACAATGTTGCGTCCGTTTGCACGGGCAGGTTTCAAACTTTGAGCAACAACTCCCAACAACACGCAACATGCAACAGGGTGTGCCAACGGTCGCAACATGTAACATCCAACAATCATGCGTCCTTTTGCGCGCAGCTTTAGAGGTTCATATTGCTGCAGGCGCCGGACACTCGGAGTTTTTTTTTTCCAACGTTCGTGACAATACGAAATGTGACACCTTTTTTCATTTATTTACCGAGCTTAACAGTTAATCTCTTTCGTTGTTTTGTTGTTTTTTCTCAGCTTAAAAATTGTACACCAGACGAGTTCTACACCTGGCAATTGCTAGAAGCGACTGGTTTACTCCCTATTCCCGGAAGCAACTTTGGGCAAAAAGAGGGAACATATCATGTCAGGTTAGGGCAGTCCTAATTTGCCTGACGCGGCCTAAAACAACGGCCAGTCAACTGACAACGCCCATTCAGTAATGGGAACAGTTTACTGCGCTGGTTAAGTACCTGTCAAAGATTACTTAATAGCTTCAGCATATTTTTCCTTAAGAGACTCAAAATCGAGTGCCTCCTTGTACCTTAAATGCAAAACAATCGAACGTGAGCGTTATTTTGTCTCGAATAACGAGAGCGCTTGCTAATCTGGTGGTTTTCCCGTGTGAATGCTTTCAAAAAACATTCACCAAATTAGCCCGGGTACCATCTGCTTTGGGTCGAGGTAAAGTTTATTGAACGAGACCATCGCCCGTACTCTCTCTGTCCACATTAGACCTCACCCTTACAACATCAATAGACACAGTGGAACTGAGATTTCGTTAGAACATAGTTAGTGGAGGGGTCCCCTCTACCAACTATGGTTAGAAACGAGGATGCTTGCAGCAGCTGATTGGTACCACGGCAGAAGGCAACAGATTTTTACACGAATAATGCCATAAAAAATGCTAAGGATCGAAACCCACCAACTATGAGTGAGGTTCTTAACTCAGGTACGTTCAATATATTAAAATTCTAGCGTGACTCCGAGGCTTTCTATAGTCATTTTTCTATATTTGGTTTGGTTTTCTTGGTGCTCAAGTCTCTTTTGGGAATTGCGAGACAATGGAGTCGTGAAAACTTTGCAGTTTTGACCCTAAAGCCTCGGAGTCGTGTTAGAATGTTAATTTATCGAACGTGGGCTAATTGACATATCAAAGTAATAATATAATCCTCGTTTGTTTTGTTTACTACAGATTTACTATTCTACCTTCTGAAGATAAAGTAGTTTCTATGTTCAATAGGATAAGCACCTTTCACAAGGAATTCATGGACAAATACAGATGACGACAAGCAGAACATATTTATCCAAACTTGTACATTTAATTATATGTTGTAGCTAATTTTTCTATCTCAGTTAATTTTTATTTTTCCATTGTTTTGGGGGATGGTAATGTATGCTAATGAATTTGAAACAAAGGAAAAACAAAAATTAAGTAAAATAAAAAATTGACTGCAACATATATATTTTAATTTTCTTACATATCACTGCATTCACGATTTTTGTGCGTATTATAATTGTGAGAATTGAAACCGTTTTGAATAAAGTTTGTTGTATTATGCATTCTTGTGTCTTTGCCCCTCTATTCTTACAAAATAGCTACAGCCTCAGTCAAAATTGTTGGGACACTTTATTGTCTTCCTGCCCTCCCAAAGTTGGAGTAAACCGCTCCCCAAAGCCGAACTAAGACAGGCCGAACTAAGCTAGGTTTGGCTACAGGAGTAGGTTGATGACCTAGATTGTCTAGGGAAGGGGGGGGGGGGGGGGGGGGGCGTACTCAACAAATGTTTATACGGGGAGGCTCGTATAAAGGCCCCGAGGTCCAACCCCTTACCCTTTTATATACCCCTTTCGTATACCGTCTATTGGCAAATGGCACCCCTTTCACATACTTTGTTTAGAACTTTGCATCCCCTTTAACTGCTTTAAATGCACTGTCGCTTAAATAGGAATCAATCACAAAAATAGAACGTTTTCTCGACATGTAATTCATCTGTTTTTGGGACCTTTCACAGACCCAAATGACAGGTTCCCTAACCTTTTATATACTTCATTTAGTGAAATCCCAACCCCTTCATATTACTGAAGCCTGAAAAAGATACCCATTTCGGGCGGAGCCTCCCTGTATAGGCCATCACAGGGAGTATCCCCCGAGTAGATTGTATCCCTCGACTCTGCGACACAATAAATTTTCATGCACTTCACGAATTTTGCATTGCGGTATTGATAGTTGGGTGGGTAGGAAGTTTGCGACCTAAAAATGAAAAACGAAAAACTGCTCGCTATCATGCAGCAGCCCTTGAAATCAGGATAATCGGCTTCCGTCGCGTATGTCGCAACCCACAAAAGAGTTCAGATCGAAAATGTGGAGGGTCTGACGCCGAATTCGCACGAGACTCATGGCTCAATTAAACTGTCCTTGAGTAAATTTTTTTCTTTTTTTTTTTTCTTTTCTTTGTAACAGTTAGACCATACATGTCCATTACTCGTGCCAAAATCAAAGAAAACGTAGGAAAAGAATCATTTGAAAGTATGATCCGTCATCCAGCTGCCCAGGACTTCAGTGATCCAGTTCAAATTTTCACGATCGTCAGCTGATCCCTAGGACCTGATTGCGTGACCGAGTGACCAGAGATACTCACTTAGCGACTCATTCAAATGCACACTGGGACGTCAAAAGATCATATGCTTGAAATGGAGGTTCTTACCGATGAAAACATTAGTCCAGCTTTCAAGAGAATCAAATATGGAATACGAGGATGGCTCGAAGATCGCACTTATGAAATAAAGCAAGAGCTTGCTCGCGTGAGTATAATTTATTCACAACGAGCTTTTCAAAGGCTTATTATGGTCGGATCGGGGCTGGGAGTCAGGCTATTTAAGTACCCACATTTTTTATCCAACTACACTGTCAGAGAATGGTCTTATACCCTAGGCCATCTTCTGAGATTGTAGGCTATTTACGTTCCTAAATAGGTCCTTAACCGCTATCTACAAGTCTACAAAGCACAAAGCAAAAATGATGCAATAGACCTTCGTCAAGCGGCGGCCATTTTGTCTCAGAATATTAATTAAAAAGCTTTGTTTATGCACGCCAGACTTAGGTAATCGATAAACCGATAATCGATACCTGTATCAATCATCGATGAATATCGATTTCTGATATCGATCGATAGACATCGATAAAGAAAAAAAGTTGTGACTTCGATTAATATTGATGATTTTCCGCTAGAAATCGATAAATGATTCTTCATCGATTACTATCGATTCCTATCGATTGTTATCGATTTTGTTAATCAGTTACAATCGATAGATTGTTTTTTCTGTGACTTCATTTTTTATCGATTAACTACGTCTGGTGCACGGCTTGTAGAGAGAACGAGGCTAGCCGTGCATTTATATACAAAGCTTTTTAAATCTCCTGAGACAAAATGGACGCCACGTGACAAAGGTCTGTTGTTACAGGGCCTACAAAGCATGTGTGCCACAAGCAGCCCAGGTTAGTATTTGTAGCAAAATCCATGATAGATCAGCCTGCATGTAGTTGTTGTTGTCTTTTATACGATCTCACGTCAGTCTCAAGCCCAAAGCCCAAGAGTCTGGCAGTTGTTCACCTCCACTTTATAGAGCAACAATAACAACTGTTCAACTCCTTCTTTATAGCCCCATTTTCTAGAAGTGCTGATCTAAAACTAATCCCACAGTAGGTTATTACGAGCAGTTATGAAGGGGCAGCACCAAAACACGGAATCCGGAATCCGGAAATGGAAATGGAATCACGGAAACGGAGATGGAATACGGAATCAAATATCAATGATAGAAGATTAAAGAATTTTTCATTACAGAATTTAGTACAATCCAAAGAGAATTTGTCTTAGTTTTCTTGGCAGTTTCCTTAAATATATTCTTGTTATTGTGTTTTGATAAGGTTTGCCGTAGTGTGGGTTACTGCACTGCAAGGCCGATGAAAGTAATTTTACGTGTAATTTTTATTCACAAGTTCATGGGTTGAATAATACAGTTAAATATTACTTTTGTAGCTAATTGTCAAGAATAGTCATAGTTAGCCTCAGACCACGCCACGTGATTGTCCCCAAACTGAATACTCCACACGTGACCGACCAGTGACGTGACTACAGTTCCAGTGTTTTAGCAATAAGTTCAAATTTTTCGCCAAGCTAAATACTGATGGAATACTGGTGTACCGGTCATTGAGTTTACGTGGACGTCCGTATTTTTGTTGAAGAGGCTTATTAAACATGGCGCGGAATCAAGCAAATGCATGCACAATTCTCTCTTCTCTTTGGACCACAATGCCATGGTTCTCTTGAGTAAGTTGTCTTGATAAATAAAACTGAACACTGTTGAAGACAACCCAGAAAAGACACTGAGAAAAACTTGACGGCGACGCCTTTCAGTTACTGGTATGTAACCGACGCCTCTGACGATTCAAACGAAGTTTGTCTAACTTACCTTTTTCTTAAGGCACTAGTTTTTTGTCAGTAACGTTTTTTTCCTTGCTTTGCTGTCCCATGAGAAATTTATTTCATTGCCGATAGTGGCATCAAGCGTCTTTTCACCGGAATCGACTCCTCTAGTGATACAGCAGTCTCCTCTCCTCTACTCAGCTAATTTATTCATTTGTGTCTTTTTTTTATCTGTTTATTTATTTCATTGTCATTACTAATATTCTTTTTTTCAAATCGATCGCTTGGAACCTTCTTCCACAGATTCTGTATTCTGTTTCCGTTTCCATTTCCGTGATTCCATTTCCGTTTCCGGATCCGGATTCCGTGTTTTAGTGCTGCCGGTTATGAAGTCCGTTAAAAATGGCTTTTAAGGATCAAATTGTTAATATCTTAATTAGTGTTGCATAAGAGAGGACTTAAAGCAGTCTGTGTAAAGAAAAAGCATACTGGATATCAAGGGGTAGATGTTCCACTCTGGGGTAATTGTGAGGAAAGAATAATACTCTCTATAACAGAACTTTGGCACTAGAATATTCCTGAAGTACAGTAGACTTTAAGATTGTCTGATAGCATCCTCTGATCCAGTTAGAGTGGCAATAGTTTTGTACTTGCGTTGTACACCCTAACATGTCACAATGGAACTCAACTGGTTTGAATTTGTGTGTCATGAAGCAAGGCCAAGATGACCCAGAATCTCAATTTTATTGATTTAATGATAAAAGTACACACAAGAGGACATGATGCAGGGAATTAATGTCCCACAGGCCAGCAACTTTTTTTTTTCTCAAGATTAGGGGTGGCGAATGGTACCTCGAAAAACGTGGGTCTCGGAAAATTTTGGCAGGATCTCGAAATCTCGGAAGCGTTTTTGATAAGTCTCGAAGTCTCGTTTTTGCATGGTTTGTTTTTACTGTTTTTGAGTCTCGAAACATTCTTCCAAAAAGTCTCGGATTTCTGACTAGGATCTCGGCGTCTCGGCGAGTCTCGGATTTTACCATTCGCCACCCCTAAGATTGTTCTCTGCACCTTTAAGTAGTGCATAATGTTGCATAATCTCTCTCCTCTGTAGAGATATATTACAGCATACACATAATCCAGTAACACAGTTGACACATTTTTCACTGCATTCCAGTAATATGTAGTTGCTTAGCAAAATTAAAATGACCCAATATGGGCTGCAGATACTCCTAGGAGTTGGTCCATCACTGTGACAAACTTAATCCTTGGCAGCTTTGACCTACATTTAAGGTCTACTTAGAGATAATTGAATGTGACTTATATACACATAATGCTTCTTGACAATTTTATTATAGGGAGATAGCAAACCTTTTTCAGAAGTTGTCATACATCTAGGAAACCCACAAGGCATGGGGCAACCACCTATTACCTTCTTTAGACAGGTGAGTATATTAACTGTCCTTGTTTGTCAGGACTTAATAATGTGAGGATAGACCATCAGAGGCAGATGCAGAAAACTGGTCATGAGAAAGTGGTGGGAGAGTGGCCAAGACACTTGCCAACTATTTTTTTCCTTGAGATTAATATTGGGAGCTGCGACCATCAAACACTGAGTGTCCTTGGACCATGCACCCCTAAATCAACCCATGATTTTCATCTTTTTGTTAGAACCTTGAAGCATAAATCAATGTCCTCATGCAGAACTGCATGCCTAAACTTTATTCATCCAAGCTATATTAAATTCAGCCTTCAGGTTATAATACTGCACTTTAATTAAATAATTTTACAATTTGAGCTATAAATGCTGCTTTTCTCCTTTTCAATGGAAACCTAATCTTTTTTAAAGGCTCTTTTGGTTGTATAATAAAGTAAGGATGAAAAACGTTTACTCTAGTCTTGAAGTTGGTCACATGCTAATATCCGATATCTATAGAATTTGGATATTACAACCTTTAGAACCAAAAGCCCTCCCTTAATTTTAAGTGATTTATTATGATATTACTGATCACCACTACATAGGATAGACTGTGTGTGTAATTTTTTGCAGGTTATGGCTCTTCTTTTGTGCCCTGACCTTTTAGATGATCCAAGCTTCCCTCAGGATGCTAAAAGAAGAGCCAAGAGAATCCTCGATGACACAATTGGACATACCATAAGTTAGTAATAATAAGAAGAAGTTTGCCATTATTTGAGTAAACCTTAAATGTGGGTTAATAATAGTGAAACAGATGCAGTCTGATCAGTGCAGCAGTTCTTTTTCAATTTGAGTGCCTGATGTTCACATTTATTATATCATAATAATTCTAACAAATCTCATTTGTCATCAATAACCCTGACTGGGATTTTCCATTAAATTTCCTTCGTACAGCCACACCTTTTCTTGTCTAAAACCAGGAGGGCCAAAATTCGAGAATTCCCCTTCCCCCACCTATCTATCTACCTAGCTTTCCTCAGATGACTCATACCCCCGGCCCGCAGAGCTGACTGATCTCCAAATCTTGAAATGCTAAGTTTGCACCCTGCTATTCTTAGCACCTCTCAAAGGCAGATAGTGTCATATTTAGGGGTCAATCCATCTTTGAGTTCCTTTTTAATAGTTCCTTCTATTCAGTTTCCTTAGGCTTTAGTTGGCACAGGTGGGTTGAGTTTCTTGTTGGTTCTCTTCCTCACTCCGTTTCTTCCAGCACCCTAGTTTAATTTCCCACTCCTCAAATTAAGCCAACACATCCAAATTCCAAGTCGATCTGGAATGCCTGGACATGTTCGAAACGAGTTCTAAAGAACTCCTCTTTTGCAATATTTGTGAGTAATATTTTAGTTCAGTGCTAAAGCACTTAATAATCAGTGATCACCTCCAAATTTCCATGATGGTATCTTGAATATGAACTCTAGAGAAGGAACTATAAAATTATGGTTTGCATTTACCCTTTTACAGGTAGCTACACTTCAGCTCAGGGTATAAATGTTTTGCGTCAGGATGTGGCTAATTACATTACACAACGAGACAGTTATCCTGCAAACTGTGAGGATATTTTTCTGATAAATGGAGGAGCAGAAGGAATTGATGTAAGTTAATGTGATTGCTTCTGGATTGACATCTAACAAATGTTTTTAAATGTGTGCTTTTGAATTGGTACATTAAGCTACAATTAGTTGCTTGTCCTTTCCATCATCATTCTCAATATCATCATCATCATTACTAATTTCATATTAGACATGAAGTGGGAATATTTTTTATGTTTGTGTAAAGTGGTGAACAAAGCTGAGATAGAAAAACAAATATCAGTAAGTACCAAGTCACCTGAGTAAACCTAGTGGTAACTGAAAAAATAATGGTTTGTTTCGCCACACAGGTCATGATGGGAATTATTTCAACAGGAATCACGGAAGGAAAGGGTCGAGCTGGGGTAATGATTCCTATCCCTGGATATAGCATGTATCAGGCGAGGCTACTGCAACACAACACACACCAGGTAATACCTATTTGTCTCACTTGCCGTCACTTCCCGCGTAGCCTGTTCCAGGCGTTCAAATAGTAGAACACAGTGATTGAGGTAAATCGTACGCGGAGGAAACGAGGGGAGAGTGGGGCGAGAGCGAAGGAACTCTCTGTCTCTAGTCTCTCCCGTTTTTTTTTTTTCCTCGTTAATTAATTTTTCGACCGCCCTCTATTATCTGAACGCCTGGAACTGGCTACTTCCCGCGAGAAGTGACACGCGTGTTGCGTCTTATTTTAGGAATTGTTTACACTGTCGTTCACGCATTTTCCTCTACTTAGTCTCATAGCTGGCGGTTTTGTGTGGAAGGGGCAGCGTAAAGGAGTGGTAGGAGAGTGGAGCGCTCTTTCGCACACGCTTCGCGCGTGCTGTCGCGGCTTTACTTCGCTTTTCACGCTTGCTGAGCAGTAAACTGTAACGTCCGATAACTGTTAAGAAGAAAGAGACTTGAGACTCTAAAAGATGCATGGTTGTAAATTTGAATTAATTGTTCGCATACCGAAACTCTACTCCTGTATTTTCCAAGCAGATTTTCCATCTTTAAGAGCCGTTGGCACGTGCGAACCACTACTAGAAAAGCAAAATATTACAAAACAAAAAACGCTTTGCGGTGTTCGAGCGAGTCAGCTTCTTCGCTGCTCAAAATTCGTCCAAGTTTGGCTGATTTTCACTAACCACAGTGACCGACCGGTCGTACTCGGAGTCGTAAACGGTTTCATAAGCTTAAAAGCCGGAATCGGAGTCCCAAGAATCGGAACGTTTTTGTCTTCCGATTCCGCTTACGACTCCGCCGCTTACAGTATAGAAATAACGACATGAATAAATCAATCACAGGTCTCGGTACCAAGCACGGTGGCATGTTGAGAAAGACTGATCTATCGCTTCTCCTTACAAGTGTAACAACCTTGTACTTTTCCCTACTGACTTTGTAAGCGACGGAGTCGTAAGGGGGATCGGACTTCTTTTTCACTAAATCATAACGCTTTGCACTTCTAATTACGACTAGTGAAAACTGGACCAGCCTTAGCTTAAAGTTCCCGAAACTATCCGTCAACCGGAATAAATCTAAGAACTTGGTTCCAGTTTTGTTTCAGCAAGAATTTATTACTTCAAACTTCGGCATTTTTCCTCAGAGACCCCAAGAGAAAATTACGTTGTACACAATTTTTTGTTTATTTTTTATCCTAAAGATATTTTACCTTCTTGACGAAGACAACAACTGGGGTTTGAATATGTCTGAACTAAAGAAAAAGCTGGATGGAGCAAGGCCGCACTGTTTACCAAGAGCTCTTGTGCTGATAAATCCAGGCAATCCAACAGGTACATTGAATGTTTATCGATTTGTAATTACCTGCAATAATATTAATGAAGATGATGATGATGATGATGATGATGAAGATGAAGATGGCAATGATAATAAAATGTCTCTATTTACTCTCGACATTGTTTTACCACACAGTCAGGTTAGTGCGTTCGAGCTTTCTTTTCACGGGGTGTCTCTTATAAAAGGGTGTTCGTTATACCAAGGTGTTAGCTATATAGGCGTTCTTTTTACCGGGGTGTTTTTTTTTTTCTCCTTTTTTTGATGAATTCCTCCTCATACCGGGATGTTCATTATCTAGGCAGTCGTTAAACTAGGGTGTCCGTTATATAGAGATTCTACGTTAAACCGAGGTGTTCGTTATATCAGAGTTTAACTATAAAATGTAAACCAAGAGACTATAAAGGGGACAGAGAGGGCATCCCCCATATACACCCCATTCCATAGGTAATTCGTCTCGAGTTATTTTTAACACCACAGATCTCAAGGGGGATTAGACAACAGCCAATCACATAGCGCAAATGTGTTCCGCGTGGATGACCCACGCCGAGAGCCACGCGTCCTTCACGAAATGACGCAGAACAAAATGGGGGAAGACGCGGAGAGCGATTTTGCTATTCCTTTTGTCGACGAAAACGACTACAGCAAGATTTCTGCGAAAGCTGTGTCAGTGAAACCGAAATTAAAAAAGAATCGCCCTTCCTCTCTTGTATAGAGCTAACAGTAGAGCAGGGAAATCCTTAACACACTGAATATTCTCTCAGGATCATTTATAATTTACAGTTTGAAGTGAACAATTTCTGGTTTGATCTTTATTTTTTTCAGTCTTTGTAGAGATTATTCCTACCCACTTACTTTATCAATTGTAGGCGAACCCGAATTTCAAGGCCCATATTCAAGCTCAGAAAGAGAAATAAAATTTCGTCGTTGCTTATTTACGGCCTCCATAAAACGCGAAATTAGGCATTTTCACGTCGTAGTCGTGCAAAAACGGGAAAGAAATGAACAAAAAAGTGTGTTGCACGTGCGAAGTTGTTGTTTTGCTAATTAAACCTATTGTTTTTTTTGACGTTCTAGTTGTCGTCCGCGTCGTTGGATCTTAAACTCCCTAAATTGTACAAACGACCGGTTTCAATAGACCGGCGAAATTTCTCATTTCATTAAAGCACTGAGGTTACGACAACTTCGAGTTAAACTGATTTCACGGGTTGTCAAAGATTCCAGCGATTCCTTTTTCCCAGGTGAGCGCCGACTCATTTCGCTTCAATATTCAGGAATGCTCTCGATCTTTTTACGCTTTCATTGCCTCTCGCCCGACATGTTTTGCACGGCGTTTGGTCATGCGAAACCTCCACGAAACATCCACTCCTCGCGCGAGGTAACTTTATCCCGATTCTAAAAATAACTCGAGACGAATTACCTATGGAATAGGGTGTATATGGGGGATGCCCTCTCTGTCCCCTTTATAGTCTCTTGATGTAAACTTGTTCTGTCCTTCGTTTATCCATTAACATTAGTCACGTTTGCTTCTTGTTTATATATAGGTCAGGTGTTGACGTATGAAGACATTCAAGAGGTAATCAAGTTTTGTTCTCGTGAGAAGTTAGTTTTATTCGCCGATGAAGTTTACCAAGACAACGTGTACGCGGAGGGAGCCCAGTTTCACTCGTGCAAAAAAGTCCTCAGGGACCTGGGAGCCGAGTATAGCGGATTTCAATTGATCTCTCTTCATTCCAGTGCCAAAGGGTACACAGGCGAGTAAGTTGTGCGTGTGTGTTTTTCCTCTTGCTTGTTTGTTTTTGTGGCCACCTTCGGGTAGTAGACAAAAATGATTTAGTGTCAATTTTGTACCCTTGGGTTCTGTTTGCCGGGCTTATTTGATTGCACATACATAACCACAGACAAACCATTATTAACCCTTGCACTCCCAATTACAAATTACAAATTTCCACTGAAATTTCTTGAACAGTCGTCAGGTGTTCTTTCCAACTGTATTTTTGTAAACGGTAAACAACCTTTCTCTCCATCATGGCGGTTTCGTACCATGCCAATGACAAGCTGCAATGGGTCAATATTTCATCTACCGCGGCTACTGGACTTTCTTCATTGCTGTTCCTTGCAGATGTGGGCTCAGAGGTGGATATATAGAGCTGGTAGGATTCAATGATCAACTCAGGTCTCGAGTCAAAACTTACCTGAGTGCAAGAAGTTGCCCTTCCACGATAGGACAGGTACGAATAATGTATGTCATGTAGTGAAACGGGGCAGAGGTCCCTAATGAAAGGGCTGCCTCAAACCCTAGTCCACAATTTCCACTTTGAATTCCTGAAAAACCTCATTTAATACCTTTCGTTAGAGCAAAAGTATCTTTGTGCTTCTAAGATGATTTATTAACATCTCCCAAGTCCTAGACAAGCCTGGTTGCTTGTGTTTCTCTTTTCGTCATGTTGGCTTTGTGTTGTTTCTTCCTCTTGTTGTTTTGTTTTGTTCTATGGTGGTCAGGGTATTAGGCAGTTAAGCAAAAAATTGCAATAGTTCAGATGTAACTTCATGGTACTTAGGCGTCTCACACTATGCGCAAAGAATGGCGGGATGGTGAAAGATGGATGGCTTTGCTCTCCTTTCTTACTCTTCCCTTTCCTAGTCCCTAGGCCTCATTTTTCCTTGCGGCCAAAGCATTTCGGGTCACGTGGTCCCTGCGAAAATGTGAGGCCGTTTCCCGCCCGTTCGCCTCGGATACGTCACCGAAACGAATTGACCGAGAGGGACTGGGAAAACGCCGTACAGGGACTAGGCAAACTCCTCCCATAAAGCTTCGCGCTTCTCTTATTTCCAGTCATTCGCCTTGTGTCGCGCGAGTCTCGAAGCGCTTGCAGAGGAAGCTGTTAGTGCTTTATTGTAAGTTACTCAGTCTGTATTCATTACGCTTGGTTTCTAACCCAAGGTAATCATGGGACTCACCTGCAACCCTCCCAAGCCTGGCGATGAATCATATGAAAAGTTTTCAAAGGTATGCTCCTAACTGTAACTTAACCCAGAGAAACTCACGTGCCTCGCGTGATCATAATCAGTGCTACTTTATCGATCGTGTAATTTTTTAAAGGGGGCTCTGTCACGGCTGACTAGTTTATATGGTTGATAATGGCAATAACGAGTCATTATTCGCTATGGAACTTGAGAACTTAGTACTTAGTTGTGAATGACAGAATTAATAGCGTCGTATTGTTCTTTTTTCACCTTGTCTCTAGTGCTCAGGCTGTAACGCGTTCCAGGTTTTAACGAAAATGTAACAATTTGAACCGTAGCTTTTCACGATACATATAAAAGCAGTGAAAAATATAATACTTAGTCAGGTGACGCCTCTAATGCATACCTGCCTGCCACGGGATAGTCGATTTAACAAATATAGCTTTTTCCTCTTACCCTGGGTACCAGAGGTTTTTCTCGCGCGTGGCGGGATCCTTCGGCCCGCCGGCCGAAGCCACGTATGGCGATAAAGATTTGAAAAACCGGAAGCCATGCATGAAAAGTCTCTGGCACGCGGGATAGGTTTCCATTGATTCTTTTGCCCAAACAAAACGTCAGATTCGAGTCTTACGCGAGTAAAGTTTGCCAAGTGCTGAAGTCGCTAAGGGACTAAGCCGAGTAAACAAAAATGTATATTTTCTCCTGAAACCTTCGGCAATCTTCTTATAAATGTATAGAAAATGATCTTTAATTGCGACGCACTAGGGAAATTCTATAGAAGTGATTACCTTCAGTATTCCCATATCTTGCATAAGCATTATTTTGTGTTTTATCTGTTTTACAGGAAGTAACATCCATCAAGGATTCTTACAGGAAGAAAGCAAAGATGACAACGGAGGTTCTTAACTCAATGGAAAATGTTAAGTGTAACGAGGTGGCAGGTGCAATGTATGCGTTTCCGAAGATAACACTTCCAAAGAAAGCTATCGAGGCAGCCAAGGTATCATGTCTTGTTTCCGGTCCTGATTTCTAGTGCCACACTGCAGAATACTGTCAGTAATGGATATCCTAGGTGTACGGTAATCCGAATTCCGGAATCCGGGAATTTTTTACGTGTGGAATCCGGTAGGTGTACGGTAATCCGGATAAGAATACTGTCAGTAATGGATATCCTAGGTGTACGGTAATCCATAATCCGGAAACCGGGAATTTTTTTCTTGTAGACTGATCCGGAATCAGTTCTGGGGTTTGAAATTCGGAATTCAGACCCGGTTGTTCAAAAGATGGGCAGCGCTATCCACCGAATAAATCACTATGCGATAGATAAGTATGAGCGAAACTAATTGCACTATCCACTGGATAGAGATTTATCCGGTGGATGGCGTTATCCACCTTTTGAACAGCTGGGGCCTGCTCTATATATGAAGCCCGGAATCTCGCCAACGATTGGAATCTGGAATCCACGTTTCATGGACAAGGAATATTGAATCCAGTACCCGCCATCCCGGATCAACAACATAAAATCCGGAATCCACAACGTGCGATCAAGAAGCCAAGATTCTCGTTGATGCACCTTATATTAGTGGAATGCCAACCCGTTTCCCGCCGTGTCAGTTTTCACAAAAGGCGTTCTTCGGTTAGAAAAAGTGAAAGGGACGCTATAGGCTCACATATTATTCAGGCTGCTGATAATGTTCCGGGAAAATTAAAATTTCATTTTCTCGACTTTCCAAATTGCATTCCTAAATTCCATATGTCGTATCGATCTAGTAACAGCTCCCAGAGAAGGCTTCATCGAGGGATTCTTTAAAATACAAATATTCCCGTCACAAGGAAAGTATGTATGTGGTCTGTTTGGTGAGCGAAGTGAAAGGATTTTGGGGTGGACAAAAGTAACGTGTACTAAGTTGTTTGTATAATTGTTTTGTTTGTATAATTGTCATTGTTATTTAGGCCAAGGAAATGCCACCAGACGAGTTTTACTGTTGGCAGGCGCTGGAGAAAACTGGAATTTACATGATTCCTGGCCACGTTTTTGATATGAAAGGCAGCGGTAACAACTTTTACTACAGGTAAGATTTGAATCTACAAGAGCCATCAACTTCAGGTCGAAACTTTGATGATTTCAAAAACCTCCGTGTGATATCATTTGCGCCCTTGTGTCACAAGGTTTTCACAGGCTTGTCTACTATATTTAGATTTATTAGATTGACTACACCTCTAAATTTGAAGAGACCCCTCTTTCCCCCCAACCCCGAAGAATTCTGCCTTTGTACCACAGGAACACCAAATTAGGATGCGTTCTGACGAAAGCAATAAGGGTATAAACAGATCGGCTCATAGCCGGGGTGATGGGGTCTTAGTGTAGGGCCTGCAACTGGGATAAAGTTGGTATGTACAAATAGAAGGGCTTACAACCGGGATTATACGGTATGGACCAGAGCTTAAACTTACATAGGAAAAGGCGTCCTACAAGCAACTTGTCTGTAAAAGCGACGTTCTGTCAGCGTGTGAAAGTCTGATGAAATTGGACCAAGTTTTATCGCCACATTATGGGTTAAAATAATCCAAAACGTTCTGATTTTTCAGACCCACTATCCATACGAAGGAAATAACTTTAAACGGTTTCATGTTTTAATCTTTCTTGGTAGGATCACTATTCTTCCTTCTGAGGAGACGTTCGCTCCAATGTTTGGGCGACTAAAAACCTTTCACCAAGAATTCATGGCGCAGTTTAAGGACACGAACTGACAAGATGGATTTACTGGATTTAGTTTCCAGTGATGACAATATTCAGTCCAGACTATTTGATATGTCTCCATCCTCATTTATCAGGGGAAAGTTTTCTGATGTAAAATATATGTTTGAAGCTTCTCGAGAAAGGCTAACTAGTTTTGATGACTCTTAATTCATCTATGATTTTCAAAGTTTTTCAATTGACTTCCCTTCCCAGATTTGGCTATATATTATCTCTCAAAAAAAGACCCGGAAATGTTCAACATTGAATAGTGGCAGAAAGAGTCGTGAATTTATCTGGCAAGCTGTACACAAATGTCCTTAACCACACAACGAGGAAAAACAACATTCTTATAATCCTCTCCTAAAATTGGCGTGAAAAAAAGACACTTTGAACAATCCGTCTGACTTTTCCCATCTGAAGGACACTAAAGTGTGCTTTTCCCATTTCAGCGTTTTTCCGGCCCATTCCTTGTGATATTCCAGAGACAGACAAGAACGTAAAGAAATTCTGTTTATATAAATAGCAACTTTATTGAAGTATCTTAAAGTGCTGATTTTACTAACAAAGGTATTTTATCTTCAAAACAAGTCGCATCGTTAAAGTAGCTATCGCGTTGTGAAATAACAAATTAAGAACTAAACAACTTCTGCGCTTACTGTACATAATAGATATATTTCATGTTTTGCGACCACATTATCATAATGACTAACTCTAAACAAGGAAATCTACATGATATCTTTTCATTTTGGAAGCATACTAAACGTTTAAAAATAGATCAACGAGACTACTAACCGGCTCTATATTTAGTTGTAGTATTTGACGAAATACTGTGGTTCAACTCATCAATGGCTAAGATTTTGTTTTCCTTTGTGTTGCAGTATGGTTATGTACGATTGAGAATCAGAGTTTAAAACAAAGGAAAAAAGCTTTTGAACCAAGGAAAAACTTGCACCACAACATTTATTTACGGCCCTTTTATGGAACTTTAAAGGCCGCAATAATAGTATACAATTAACTACTTTTTTTTTTATGGAGATGACGAAATCACTAGTTAGCTTCCAAGTGTTAAACAAAGTACATTAAAGCGCATGAAGAGGAATATCTCGGGCATTTTGTCTTCGTTGACGTTTAAATAACAGCAGGAGAGCTTTCCTGAACTCTGGAATTCTGATTGTGTAAACGATGGGATTAACAAGTGAGTTCATAAAATATAGAATGATTAAAGAAAGCTCCGAACGTTCTAATTCCTGGAAAGAAAGGATTTTCTTCTTACTAGGTTGATATACAAGAAAAATGAAAACCGCATATGGTAGCCACATCAGTAAGGATACGATAGTCATTATGAATAATGTTACGGTCAGTTTCCTTTGTTTGTTGGCTCCACCATGGCGCTCGGGATGCGCTCCACACAAAAATTTAACAACAATGGAAGAGTAAGAAACACAGATAACTAAAAGACACAAACAACAGTATGATTGCAATAAGTAAAGATGTCGCCATTCCTCCTCATATTGTTGAAGTCTTAAACCGGCAGTTGATACCACTGCAGCTGAAACCCAGACACCAGCAATTATTACCCCGTAGACCCACTTTTTGATGAGGCGATGCCTGAAGGGACGAATTGTTGCATGCATCCGATCCAATGAAATCACTGCAATGTTTGTTAGAGAGGTCAGAGGAAACGAGATGTAGAGAAATGTAGAGATGTAGGCAATTATCGCAACCAGTTCCTGGCTTAAGTTCATTTTGACAATGTCGCATGAGTATGCGAGGAATCCAAGAAGAGCAAAGTGAGAAAATCCTCCGACAAACATATCAGCTATGGTCAGGTTTATGACTAGGTACATGGCACGAGTGCGAAGACTGCAGTTTTTTATAAAAAGAATGATTGATAGAAGGTTCACTGTTACTATAGCAACAAACACGGTAAGGAATACAGCAAACCAGGTGATGCACTCGGATGAAGAAAATAACATGACTTGTTTTCTTTTTCTTCTTTTCGCTCAACACTTTTACCAGTTCTCTTCTGTTGTTCGTCTACCTTTAGAAAGAATTTGAATTGAATAAAGTTGGATTACTTAGAAAAGAAAAGTAGGAGATGAACAAACAAGGTTGACGTCTGTTTTTCAAAGATGAGTAATGAAGATACATGAATAATAATTCGACGAATTAGGAAGCTCACCTTTAACTTACGGTTTTTCAAATTGCCTTCACAAAAGCTGATGTGAAAACCCTTGTTTTCACCTGTGGAAAAAATATCAGTGACGTTTGAGGGGAGATTAGGGTAAATTGGTTGACTAAAAGCTGAGGGCATTAAATTTCGTTTCAGCTGAATATTTTCAAAACTAATTAACGTCAGCGCTCGTTCACCTTAGTATAATAATAATTATTATAGTCTATCTAACCGAATTTTGGAAAACCAACCTAACGAAATTTGCAGTCATTTGAGTGACAAGGCGTCAAAAGGCAGGTTTCTTAAGCCCGAGAACGGCTCCAAAATCACAGAAATGAAGGAAAAGGAAAGGAGGAGAAGAAAAAAAAGCAATGGTTGCACTCTTAGTTTTTATCATGAGCTACTTTGGATATAGTTTTTGGCCGAAAAAAACTGTTGGACGGAAAAGGTCCATTTGACGATAACGTTCTCAAAAATCCGGCTAGATATATACAGCTAAACAATTGATGTTATTTCATATATTAGGGTGCGACTAACTAACTAGTTAACTAACAATCTAACTGTGGCTAAAATTGTATTTGAATCTACTTACATTAATACTCTTTGAACATTTGTATTTCGCTCTTTAAAAATATTGAAGGTCTGTTTGGTATATAGGGAGTAATTGATCACCAAAATGAAAATGTGACTATCATTTCAGTTAACCCTTCTAAGACAATCAAATGTCCATAGTGAGACTGGAAAAAAATTAAATGTTTCATGCATACTCTTCGTGAACAATTTCACTCGGTTAACGGAGCTGAAATATTTCTCATGAAAATATGACTGAAGAGGGCCTTAAGTCGCGGCTTAGCTCGGACAATCCTTGTAGTTTGACATTTTCCATTGCAAGTATTTTTAGGTAAGTATATATTATAGTGAGGAGAAGAGAAACATCGCTCTACAACCCACCCACTATATCCGACGCCCGGCCGCTCTCCAAAATTTACTCAAACCACTTAAGGATATCTTTAAGATTGTTGTTTTAAAAAGCAGCTCTGCAAATGCGTTCTAGGAAACTCTATAAAATTTGTATCTGTTTGGTCACATCCTTGGGCTTCTTCAGCCGATGCGAATTTATTAGCGCTGATACTTTTTCGAAAATCTTTGATGCTATTAAATATACAGAAAACTCAACATTTCCCGATGTACATCTTTCCGTTGCTGATTTTAAAGCCCAAAATTTATTATAAGTGGTCCATTTTTACGAATGATGACCAAATATGGGAAGACAAGTGAAAAGTGAAAATCCTATTCCCAACTTCAATCAGAGAAGTTAATAGACTGAAAACTTTGAAAAACTGAGATGAATGATACAAATTACGCCGCAGGTTTCTGATTACTCGGTTTCTTGCAATAAAGCTTTGGGCAAGAATATCCTTGCAGGTAGGAGATAATCCTTCGGTACTTTTCCCTCATTTGTTCGTCAACTTTCACAAAATAAATTTGTTGACCAGCATTTTGTGCAGTGAGTTCTATGGTCACGATTGACTTCAAACTTACAGGTATAAAAGTGGAGAGCTGTGAGACTTATTTGCTGAAGTTAGAGAAAAATCTGCCGTTAGGTAGTGTTTCGAAGTTATTGACATTTTTTGCAAAAATACGGTTTTAAACATATGCCGATATCTCAAGCTTTTTTGTACCTACAAGAAAATTAAAAAAAAACATTTTCCTAAAGTTGAACCATTTTTTATTAAGGATGCCAAAAATCATAGAAATCGATTAAATCATTCCTGCGGAAAAAAGCGATTCAAAAACATAACCAATGGGCATATTAATAGGTCCGGGCCACCTTAAAACTGTATACTACTGCCAATTAAAAAAAGGGTTAGTCAAGCACAAAAACTTCCAATAGGTAAAAAAAAATTACTGTGTTATGTAAAAAAAATTAAAAGAATAAGAGATGAAAAAGAATCAAAAAACCATTTGAGTCTTTTCTAGTAATTATTGCATTGCATAATTCTATATCACTCACAGTATTTTCGCATTCGGTTCCGTGACCCATTTATTTCCTCCCCTTTAAGGCTTTCCCAGTTTGTCCGCGGTCTGGGTGCACGGGGTGTAACTTATAATTTCATATACACCTGTCGCTTAAGAAAATTAATTATTCTGACAACTTTAAGTGACATGTAAACTCATGCTACCTTATTCCGGTGACAAAATTATACTTAAAAACGTTACTCGACTTTTCGATAATTTCTAACATCATTATCGAGAATAAGAAATGTTAAGTTTCAAAGTTGTTTAGGGGTTGAAGTTTAAGTAAATTAGATTGCATGTGTGCATGCTTCATTATTATGTAGATTTCTTAATAGAAAGGATTAACACGAGTCGAGTCCGATTGCACGTTCAGTGATGGTTTGCGTTCTTGTATAAATAGCATATCAGCATACAAGATGGGCATTCGAATTCAGTTATTTCTGCATTTATTTTTGGTTTAAATAGATTCTGTTAATTTTTCGACATCTGCGTCGTGGCTTTTTCTGATTCTTCGAGAATATGTCTGCTGTGCTCCATTTCAAAGAAACATACGGACTATATAGTGTTGCTTGAAAATTCGTTAGTCTGCTTAATCAGATTCACCTATTTTTATAGGCTATTACTTCCTGGGTTTGATATGTTTGAAAATGTATATGCGGCATTTGGCATTGTTAGGTCTTGGTAAAACTGATTTTAAAAAAAGGGATGAAATTATCCCCAATTTTTGGAAACCCAACACCGTTCCTGCTGCAACATAACAGTTACAATATCGAAAAGAAATAATTGATTAGCTTTGACCCAAACTAGTCTTGTCAGGTTGAAATGATGCCCAACTGAGAAAGGATTTACCAAGTTAGGTGACTGTGTAAATTTGTTCTGACTCTTGTAATTTGTGTGAGAAAATGACATATTTTGAGCCGATTTAGCTGGCTTAATTTCTGTCTTACTGGCCACAGTTGGCTTAGGTCTGTTGAGGGAAACCTAGTCAGAGGAGTTTGCAGTCTGTGCACTGTGTCAACGAGTCTTTGACTCATCTCCAGCGAATCCAACCTTCCAATTATCAGCCTACTTTACATTACCAATTTAAAGACGCTAAAAAGACACTATTCTGTATCTTACTCACTGTATAGAAATTCGCCACGTCAAACAAAAAATAAAGCCTAAGGACAAAGGCCACAGTATAATCAGAAAATGCAACGCGTTTTGCTTTCAAAATTGCTTCCTGAGAGTCGGTAATACTTACCTTGTAGTTCTTCGGTACTGCTTACGTTTCTGTGGGCAGCGAAATACAGAGGCTTTCCCCACTTAATAAAGAGTGGTTGTTCTTCTGGTCGGTAGTTTATGACCGCTTGTTTCTTTTAAAAGTGCAGGTATTATCGGGGGCTTTTTAAAGAAATTGTCATAAAAGACGCCCGTAATCATTCTTAATGGTAAAGATATAGGATTTCTGACGCTATCGACCCCATAAATAGCATATTCTTTATGAAACCTCAAACCTGTTATTTACTAATAGTTTGAGTTTAGTTTGCGTTTTCTAGGTACGTGTGGTGTATGTCTCAGTTTTGGGAGGAAGCTATCGTATTGTTGTTCGAACCCATTTCGTTACTTTTCCCGGCTATTTCGTTACGTTTTCTCATATTTCGTTACTTTTTCGCATGAAGTGGTGCTTTTTAGCGCAGCAGACGTATTTAAATAGTAAATGACCATAAACCATGTAAGTTTTAACATGGCATATATCTTCATTATATTACTATAATAGAGTAGGCCAATCTTAAAAGCGGAACTCTACTGAACACTGAGTAACCGATACAGGGCCCGGTTGCATAAAACCTACACTTAATGTGCCCACTTAAGTAGGTCACTTACGAATCCGTTATGGGTACACTTACGGGTGTTGCATGGAACACGCTTAGCACTCTCGAAAGTTACTGTTTTACGTGGTAACTTACGGGCTCACTTAAAGGCACACATAACTTTGATATAGTACTTTATTAATGACGTACTCTTTTTTTTTTGTAAGCTAACCATCGGTGAGTGTAAAGAAAGTTTTAAGTCGTTTCGAACACTTTTAAGCCTCTCAAAAAATGAAATTTGCATGCAAACGTTATTTTTCTGCAATATCTACTGAAAATGATAGTTCTTCTTCTTTTTTCACAAAGTCGGCCTTTAATTACATCAGAGGTTAACAATATAAGAGTACAAGGTTTACGTCGTAAATTTTACGACGTGATACCTGACTGGGGAATTTGATCCCCTGGACGTGAAAAAGGTGTCAGAAAGTCAAAAATGTGCTCAAAGTGTTTTGAATAGAAGTGAACGCCATATGAATTCCCTAAGTGGACCACTTATATGGCGTTTTTTTGACGTTCTAGTTGTCGTCCGCGTCGTTGGATCTTAAACTCCCTAAATTGTACAAACAACCGGTTTCAATAGACCGGCGAAATTTCTCATTTTATTAAAGCACTGAGGTTACGACAACTTCGAGTTAAACTGATTTCACGGGTTGTCAAAGAGTCCCGCGATTCCTTTTTCCCAGGTGAGCGCCGACTCATTTCGCTTCAATATTCAGGAATGCTCTCGATCTTTTTACGCTTTCATTGCCTCTCGCCCGACATGTTTTGCACGGCGTTTGGTCATGCGAAACCTCCACGAAACATCCACGCCTCGCGCGAGGTAACTTTATCCTGATTCTAAAAATAACTCGAGACGAATTACCTATGGAGTAGGGTGTATATGGGGGATGCCCTCTCTGTCCCCTTTATAGTCTCTTGGTACAGAGATATAGTCTAATTTCTCTATTTAACATTTTATCTTGCGATGTGTTCTGAAGCTAGTTTTTGTTATTTCTATTTTTTTGACAGCCGTGTATCTTGCCCTAATCAATTCTTACCTTTAAAATACTATACATACCGGTTAATCCGTGTGTTGTAAAAGATAGTTTTCTGATGATTGTTTGAAGAGCATTATAAATGGGAAAAATAGAACTTTCTACACGGAGTCAGGATGCAACCTCGTCCCCAGGGCTTTCCCGCCCCCGCCATTTTCTAAGAAGAATGTCCTGGGGACGAGGCTAGGAGTGATTGTGGTCGAGGTGTCGTTCACGTGCACGTGTATGAAAAGTATTTCATTCTTGCAATCAAAATAATTTTTTTGAACTTAAACAGTGTTTAAAACATGTCTCTGATTTTGTAAAAATTAGTGAGACTTAAAAGTACCTTAGTGTTCAGTTCAACTTTATATAGCCGATTTGCTCCTCCTGTCGCAAGAAACTTGAAAAAACGTGACGCCGAATGGTCGAGAAGAGTACGATTGAACAGTCAGCAACCATGTCCACACATTTGTCGGAGAGGTTTATTGGACAAGATTTCTCTGTTTTTCTTGTTTTGATAACGTTTTCAGTCTTCAAAAATGCCTCCAGATGGCTGTTTTTTTTGTATTTATACCCTCTTGAACAATGTGCTCCATCTCATCTCTCCATTTTTAACCTACTTTACCATCCACCCTCTCTCCCTACTGTTCCACCTCTACTTTTAAAAGCGTTTGTACTTAAGGGGATGAAATTTCTCCCGTGTATATTAATTTCTGAAAAATTAAGTCCTTCTACTTTTTCCTTAAATTCTTAAACTTAGTTCTTTTGTGTTTAAGAACCTCCAAAGATGCTGCTAAGGCTGCAATAAGCGCACTCGCCCTTTTATATACTTCATCTAGTGAAATGCCCACCCTTTAATATACCTGAAGCCTAAAAAAGATACTCCTTTCGGGCGGAACCTCCTCGTGTAGGTCATAATAGGGAGTTCCCCCCACCCCCGTACCAATTCCGTGCTCACCTATTGCCAGCCCATGTTGGACTCTAGGCCCGTTTGAGTCAACACGTAAACATAGTCCTAAGTGCATACAAGTTGAACTTGACCATAGAGATCTGTTGCAAGAAGACGAGGAGTTCGAAAGGCAAAAGCTTGTTGCAGAAGTCGCTGAAGAATTGAGACCACAACACCCTCAACCAGAAGCTTTCAAGCTATGTGTATGTCAAAGGAAGAACAACGTAGTCAGTTCAGCGTGGTAATGCTAAAATCTTGTGTCACTTTAAAGAAAAGGAGAACTATTGACAAACTTTCGTCTTTCATACAAGATTGCACGTGCTTTTCTCCATCAGCTCAGGAGTGAACATAGGGATCCTTAATTTAGTGTGATTAACAGCCGGCAAAAACTTTTGGGATTTAACAGGAGACGGACCGTAAACAATAACTTAATGCCTTTTTCTGCATGCCATTCCTCATTTTTACTCAAATGTTGTTAATTGGCGATAAACACAATGCTCTGTTAATACTACCCTAAAGTTTGTAGGGTAGCCTATAGTTAGCTAGGGATCTAGGAAATGTGTATGCTGCTTAAAGGACTTTGCAGGTGTGGTCCTATGGTGTCGCACGGTATTTCTGAAGTTGTTTGCGAGCTATTTCCAAAATATTAATTGTTAATTCTGTAATTGAAAATATTGTACTAGTGCTCGTGAATAAGAGTGGCCGTGTCCAAGTGACTACTATACTTTGTAGCTAATTGTCCTGTATTACACCATGGGCTGTCATATTAAACCCCATCCTCACGGTGGCGCCCGGGGATACTGACTGAGTTAAAACGGTCGTAGAATGAATAAATACAACAGCACGGTATTTCCCACCCAGTAAGAATCGGAATTAACAGTGATTAAATTGTATGATTATCAATAACTATCACTTCAAAAGAAATATAATCAGATAAAAGAACTGATCGACACACGGCCACTCTCGGGGAATGCGTGACGGGCGATAGTAATTAAATTATTTTAATTCGCGTAAACATATCTTCTTCTACTGCTTCTTCCTTGTAAAAGAAACAGACCTAAGGGGATTCTAAGTCATATATCGTTCGTGTTTTTCCGTGGAAAGAAGAGATATTTTCCCCTTAAAAATGTGAAATATAAGCAGTTATGTTTCCTGTCAATTTGACTTGAAACGACGCATCTAAGGCTAATTTGCATACGGAGAATGAAGTCGCGTTCTGATCGTCGACAAGGAAAAAAACCAAGAAAAAGCGATTACCAAGTTTTCTCCTCATGTTTTCAAAATTCCAACATCTAAAGGGTCTAATGATATTTGGTGATAACTAGAAACGTTAAAACTGTGGAAATTAGTCGATCAAATGCGGACCGTTACAATTCCAGCTTTGCTGTCAAAATGGCGAATTTTGGAACATTAACGGAACTTTGTACAGCGCGCAGAGAAGAGTGCCCACAAATTTTATTACATTAAGAAGTAGACTGGTCTTAGTACTTCTGATTTATCATAGACTTGAGTCTGGGTCAGGTGCCACTTTTGCGAAATTACCGTTCAGCTCTAGTTATGCAAATTACTTTTCCTGCTGAGCAAATTAAAGGTCATTTTAAAAAAATCATATCTCAGCCAACTTTCCACAGAATGCAACCACTAAACTTTGACACTGTTAATCAGAGTTAAAACTTTTGTTTTTAAAATAATGAGCTTATTCGGCTATGTAAGGTAGGTTTGACAGAGCTCTAAAGTTTCACCAAAATCGCACCACTTCTGACGGCAAAGGGCCAGTTTTAGGTGACCGAGAAAATCTTCCTGTAAAATAGAGAAAAAATTGAGTTGGTCCAAATAAATGTGATATTTCTTCATGGGATAGGATAGTTATCTTCCACTGAAAAAATCAGGGCAACCTGTGATACACCGAAAGTGCCGTATCGGTTCTTACGCGGACAGCCTCTTAAGTTGTCAATCAAATATAATTTTACGACGTAAAGTTAATATAGTTAACTTGTCAATCAAAAAAAGTTCGCAATGTTTAATAAGTTAACTTCAAAGTCTTAATAGATTACCATTTACAATGTTTAATAAGTTAACTTCAAAGTCTTAATAGATTAACGTTTTCAGTGTTTAATAAGTTAACTTCAAAGTCTTAATAGATTACCATTTACAATGTTCAATAAGTTGACTCCAAGTCTTAATAGATTACTTAATTGACTTCAAAGTCTTCATAAGTTTTAAAATAACTCAGTAATATTAATATGTTAATTTCAACGCCTAGATTTTACACTTTTCAAAATCAAATGAATAAACTATAAAGTCTCAATCGGTTATCAGCGTTACGAGTCATGCAAAGAGTTAATATTGGTCAAACGTTTTCATGCCTGATATAAGAAAATTTGTATTTCCACCTCTGTCCCATATTTATTACTAAAAGAACGCAAGCGCTGGTTTTCCGATTAATAGCTTGTCAATTTCATTAAAATAAATATTTATTCGAAATTCAAATATTGCCAACAAAGATCCAATTATAATGATCTATTTTTACTGAATGAAAGATCTCCCCCTTCTGGCAATATTGAAAATTATTACAACCTCTTGTAACTTTACGCACAAAAAAAAAACACCCAACCAACAAACAAGTAAAACTAACCAAAGAGTGATACAAGACAAGTTATGTATTTTATGCATGGATTAATTAAAATCCTAGAGTACTCCACCAAGATGAATCGACTGAGAAGAGAAACTTGCACACTTCCAGAGCATAATCTACCCAGCAGAGAGAGAGAGAGAGAGGCAAAAAAAAACTTTCTTGGAACAAGCAGCATTTTGGCATGAGGTAAAAGTCGTGTAGGCCTACCACCCCTTTTTATTGCTACAGCAATATTGATGTTGGAAACTATAATCATGAAGAGCTCACTAGACTCTTGCAACATGTTGCTCAAATTAATGCACAGTTCATCATGGAGTTCTATTAAAACATGATAAAGAGTAAAACACTTAATCCACCATAATATTCAAGGATGAGATGAAAAGACATTGAATGGCATCCTAACGACACTTTTGTAAGCAATCTGGGTGACTGCTTTTAATAACAGTCTATTATTATTTAGCTAATTACCTTGCTCCCTCCCTACACCCCCAAATTAGGTCAATATACACTATTTAAGCACTGACAGAGAAAACAAAATCTAAAACATTTATCTGTGCTAAAATATAGTGTAGAAAGGTAGGGCTAATTGCTCACTATCCCCCCCTTTTTATCAACTATATAACATTCTAATAATTAATTTTTTAAACCATTACGTGAAGTAAGTTGACATTCTCGATATCATCTTTTCTTCACTCTTTCACTCTATGTGAAGTTAGCGCAAAAGCAAATTGGTTATAAGATTAGGCAAGGGCTGTTTTTATCATCAAAGAAGGCGGTAACACGACTTTTTTGAGGCTTTTCGTTTGCCAATATTTTCATGAAAACTTGGTGCTCCTCCTGCCTCAAGCTACTAAAAGTGGCGACAATGATTTTATCTTGCCACTATAGAGAGTCACTAACGTGGCTGCTGAACCGACATCTGAGTTTCTCACATGTGAAAAAAAAAATCTCTCAGGGTTCTAACTGTAGCCATTCGTTTATGATTCCCTATTCGAGTTGCTAGGGAAGTCTTACTGATTCATTGAAGCGGAGTGGCCACCAATATCAATTCACTTAGAAGCAGACCGCACGCACTTGAGTTAACGATCACTTTGATGATTACAGGGCTGTTTGATCTATCAATAATGATATGCCATCATATAAAAACGAGATACAAAGGTCTCTGTTTAAGATGTCCTTTTTGAGCTGTTCGAAGACGAATGGAGAGGTTAAGCCTTTTATGACGGCTGATTTAACTAAAAAAATCTCTAATTACTTTCTGCTTTTACTGTTTTTTCTGTTAACAAGTTTTGCCGATAGACTTCCTATAAAAGTTGTAATCTCTCAGTCAACCATATCAATTCATTCTGACATAGGAAGGCTTCGTCACTTTCATCATTTCGGGAATGTTTCTGAATCTAGCAATGCGTTCAGTTGATAATCCTAAAATTTCCCTTTGAGAGGGTAGATATAGCTAGATATATCGAAACCTGGTAGTAGAAATTTTAGGGTTTAGTAGATCTTACGCAAACTGAACATTTTCCGCCTTTGAATTTATAACCACTTTTAAGTTGTTTGTTTGCATCATAACATACTCAGCACAAGTAGCCCTTACTGACCGGGGAAAAGAAATGCCAATTGCTAGGAGTAAAATTCAATTCAATTTCTGTATTCAAATAAACTGAAAAAGAAAATCGATCATAACTGATAAAATTGTTTCTTTAGAAAATTTGCCTGTGGAGTTGGTAGCGTACTTTTACTGTCTCGCACTGTAGTGGAAACTTCCTCCATTTTAGAAAAGTAAATAAATAACAAAGTTTTATAACAGACGAACTGACTACTGGCAAAAAAACATCTATTTGGGCCGGTTAAAAAAAAAACAGAGGTTAAACGGTGTTTTAACATAAATTAACGCCTTAATTATTTTCAACTTCATGCCTATCATGATTAGTGATGTAAGCTCAGTAAATAGGTTTCTAAAATACACTTATTTTTTCTACTGTTATCTAAGCTACTCACTTTGTTTAAGTACATGACCCCTCAAGCCTTCATGCAATTTCGTCTTAGCTGATGTCACCAGTTCTAATCAAAACCCTCATACAGTGATAAACTGGCACAATTACCTGAACTGAACACGTATCTTTTTTTTAGCGAAATGACAAGCAGACTCTGAAGCAAAAGATATTAAGTATTCACTGCTTTTTACTCTTCCATCAATCAAAATTAGAACGACCAATAAGAAACAATGGATTAAAATGTACCAATCATTTATCACTGTTCTGTCAATCATTGTAGTTGAAAATGAATCTCTTTAGACTCGCTTGTCTTGGTAATACCTTAAACCTACAGGTTTTACTTGACTGCTGCCAAAATTTTTCCTTCTTTCATTTGAAAACAACAAAACATTGATTAATTTGTTATCTGTAACAGTAGCAAGTTCATCCAGTAAAGAAATGTCACGATCGTCTATTATAGTCTCAATCTAAAAATCCCTTTTACGAATTGTTTTTGAACCACGACAATGGAATCTGCGCGTTTACTTCGGTGCTGACGATTGTAGATTGCGACTCATCCAGGTGAACTCAACTTTCGACAAAATCTTAAAAGGTCGGCTTTTGCCATGAGATTTTAGTTGAATTTTTCAGCCCGGCTGCCCTCTTCTTCGCACTAACCTGTATTTACTGAATCTGCTTGTTTGCTTCGTAACTAGGCACGATTAGCACTTTCTCATGAGGAAAAGAAATGTTGTCGAATGTTGGGTAACTTAAATTAATTATGTATTCAAATAAACTGAGAAATAAGTTATAAGTGATTTTTTTTTTTGGAAAATTGGCCTAAGGAAAGGCTATGGAAAAAAATCTCTTTGAAACTAAATATAATTTTAAATTTGAAGAGACAGACTTCTGGCAGACATTTTGAGCCGGTTATAAAGAGCTTCGATGGCACGGTTTAATCGTGCTCTAATTATAAAATATTAACTTTTATTAATCCATTTACGGTCGCACCGGCCAAAACGGACCGTACAATACTACACTTCTCGCTTCAAAATATTACAACTTTCTCAATCGCTCGAATATTGCCTTAACTGTCAGTTGGGTAGTTTGCAAATGAAAAACATAACTCTGAATACCTTTCAGACGCTTGGTTTTAACTGTAGCCAATTATAGATTTTCCTCTTTCCAGTTGCTAGGGAAGTCTTACTGCCTCATTGAAGCGGAAACTGGCCACCAATGAATATCAATTCACTTTAAACAAAACGCACCCCTTTTAGTTAACAGTCACGGTTGATATTGATTAGTAAAATCCAACTAGTGGTCAATTATCAATGCTGCGTTTTGATTGGTTGAGCTATTTCTAGGCTATATGTTATGGCCCACTAGTAGCGAAAAGCGCGGGCTTTTTGGCGTCAAAAAAGGATTAAAGTCTAGCTTTAACTAATTATGAGTTTTTTATTCTCGATATTTTTGACCAACTAGTTGGATATTACTAAAACAATTATTCCTCTCGCCCTCCTTGCCTCTGAGTCAATAGCCCATTCCGCCTTCGATCTCATGGGCTATTGACTCAGAGCCCATTCGGGCTCGAGGAATAATTGTTGATGATTTATACAGGATTTGTAAGTTTCTAATTTAACTGGGCATACCATTTCTTAATTATCACTGGAGTCAAGTGAAGTTCTACTACAAGTTTTGCCCATTCAGTTCCTGAAAAGTTCTTTTCTCTCAGTCAACCAATATCAATTCATTCTGACTTATAAAGACCACCTCGAGCTCACTTTGATCATTTCGGTATGTTTTGAATCTAGCAATGTGTTCAGTTGATAATCCTAAAATTTCCCTTTGAGAGGATAGATATAGCTAAATATATCGAAACCTGCTAGAAGAAACTTTAGGCTTTAGTAGAGCTTACGCAAACTGAACATTTTCCGCCTTTGTTTTTATAACCATTTAAGTTGTTTTGTTTGCGTGATAAGTTACTCGGCACGAGTAGCACGTATTCACCGGGGAAAAATGTTGTCGAAAGTTAAGAGTAAAATCAAATTCTATTTCCTTATTCAAATAAAATGAAAAAAGAAAATCGGTTGTAACTAAATTGTTTCTTTAGGAACTTTGCCTATGGAATTTCTGGAGTAGTTTTTCTGATTCTCACACAAGTAACACAGTTAACTTCAAATTCTTAATAGATTACCATTTACAATGTTCAATAAGTTGACTTCAAAGTCTTAATAGATTACCATTTACAATGTTTATTAAGTTATCTTCAAGTCTTAATAGATTACTTAATTGACTTCAAAGTCTTCATAAGTTTTAAAATAACTAATATTAATATGTTAATTTCAACGCCTCGATTTTAAACTTTTCAAAATTAAATGAATTAACTACTAAGTCTCAATCGGTTATCAGCGTTACGAGTCATTCAAAGAGTTAATATTGGTCAAACGTTTTCATGCCTGACATAAGAAAATTTGTATTTCCACCTCTGTCCCATATTTATTACTAAAAGAACGCAAGCGCTGGTTTCCCGATTAATAGCCTGTCAATTTCATTGAAACAAATAATTATTCGAAATTCAAACAATGCCAACAAAGATCCAATTATAATGATCTATTTTTACTTAATGAAAGTTCTCCCCCTTCTGGCAACCTCTTGTAACTTTACGCCAAAAAAAAAAATAAATAAACACCCAACCAACAAACAAGTAAAACTAACCGAAGAGTGATACAAGACAAGTTATGTATGTTATGCATGGATTTATTAAAATTCTCGAGTACTCCACCAAGATGAATCGACTGCATGAGAAGAGAAACTTGCACACGCACACTTATGTATCTCCAAAGATCACCCCCCCCCCCCCCCCACTTCCCCACTTACAATTACACATTACGCTTAAATGAGACCAAGAGTTGATTTATTTTTGTAAAAAGACCTTTATGTAATATTTACTTTCACTGGAAATATTTGTTTTTGCGTAAGACAAAAAGGAAGAAATTAAAACAGCTGGAGCTTAACAAAACCAAACCGTTGAAATCTTATTAAAAACAGCTGGAGCTTAAGCTATTACCGTATTTATTCGATTAACCGCCCTGGGCGCTTATTAAATTTTTGGACCTTGAGAGTGGGCGCTTATTCGAGGTGGGCGCTTATTCGAGGCTGGGCGCTTATTAAATTTTCACCATTTTCAGCAAGTGTAGTATGTTAATTTACAACAATACAGTAAATGGTAATAATAAAAAGCGAAGATGTAACAAAGCAAGGTTTCTGTAAAATACTTTGAAGAAAACTCCGTCTTCGGGCAAGTCTCTTATTAGTACTTATTTAAGGCTTTTTGGTTGGGAGCCTGGAAGGGACCAGAAAGGGGGCTGGCGCTTATTTGAGTTTGAGTTTGAGGGGGGGAGGTGGGGTGGGGGTGGGCGCTTATTCGAGGCTGGGCGCTTATTAAATTTTTCTGCCTTCAGGATGGGCGCTTATTCGAGGTGGGCGCTAATTCGAGGCTGGGCGCTTATTCGAATAAATACGGTAACTAGAAGTGCAAATTATTTACAAAAGTTTGCGCTATCGTATATATATACTGATATACTTGGCAAACTTGGCAAAACTTCTTCAAGGAAAGATTCCCTTTAATCAAATATATACAGTTAGCCAAAATTTAGTGGTATAAACTCTTTTTGACTACGAGTAGTCCCCATTTTTCCTCAGGGGTAGCAGAGCCGGGAGCGAAACGCGAGCGCGCGTGAACTCTAATATCCCTGAGGAAAAATGGGGACTACTCGCAATCTAAAACTATTTGCAAAATCCTAAAGATGTTCACATTGTTTCGAACACACATAGTTTGGAAAGACACATTCCAAGGCTCAGAGTACAGGTCAATTTTTTCTTCATACTGGAAAAATTCGTTGGACTCAGTTACCTTTGCCCATATGAGTGTATTTACTTTGTCTTAAATTTGAATATGTCGCACAAAAGAATCTAGACTAATTGTCATCATTTGTTTCAAGTTTTTTTTTCGCAGAATGCTTCGTTAAATATTCTATATTATACTGTACAACGCAAATGATCGATGTTTTTTTTGGTTGACTCATATAACTGAAAGCAATACAATTTCGACTTTCTGCAATTTCTTTTAGTGATCACTCATTCACAAGCATTAGAAGAAGGAACGTAGGTGTCTTATCCGATATATGTTATTGATAATAATCCCTCGCTTTCTTCACCGTTTATTTTGTCAATGGACACTCCTTGTATTTTATAGCCGATGTCCAATTTATCCTAGTATCGGTTTAGTAAAATAAATGTATGTGAATGAGTGTTCTTAAAACGTTCTTTGATATTTATAAATATTTACAATCCAAGGAGAAGAAAGATTTACTTATTATTTAACATTCATATATAAGCTTAAGAGTCCTGGGAGCAGGAGAGGCCCCGTGAGCGAAAGTACTGCCAGGCCCATCCCATTCCCAGGAGACTGGTATTAAAATACAATATGCTTTTGTTTCCTTACTTAAAGAGAACAACTACACCACAGACAATAGATAGCCACAGACACAGGCGAACCAGGGCCATAGCCTAGAAAAAAAATAGCTGTTCACAGTCCTTTGCTCCAGCTTTAGCTAAGACAGGTTGTACAATTATTGTGAGTCCAATAACGAAAATTGGTTCAGAGAGGACTCCAAAAGGAAAACCGATAAATCTGGCTATGGGCCTGATTCGTCCTGCATCTCTATTATAAGAACAGTGTAACTGTTCAATGAAAGGTCTACCAAAGAAGAACCGTCATTATGTATGGGTGGCCCTTGGTGTCTGGATTACGAAGTCTTGGCTGGGCAGAGACAGTAGGGCAAACGCCGCCCTGAAAAGCACCTGAATCAGAAACAAAACAAATGATGACGTCAGTGTATATGCTTGCCAGGCTGCAAGCATATTTCATCCCTTTTGAAGGTTGTACAAGACTGTGGCGCGCTCCGAACCATTATTACTCAAGGGAAGTTCTATAAGAATAGTTTTTAGATGAATCTGCGATCAGAGGGCTTCGTATTAACGAGTGAAACGCTTATATTATCAAAAAAAATTTATAATTTTCCATCCGTTTGGAAGTCTTTTTTTAAATTAGCCTTTATGGAAATTAAGAGATAACGTAAGCTGTAACTCAAAGCCAACATGACTTCTTTTTCTCCCTCAAACATTATTCCGGTTTAGAGTAAATTGTGCGATATTCCGTGGTGGTCCTGGCGTTCAGCGCCCGCTCAAGAATTTAAGCCGTAGTTAAGTTTCGCGTCTAAATGGTAATTAGCCATGGATAACAACTACAGGTAATTCATTTTCAAACACTTGTTTGGCAAGATAAAACCAGACAATAAGGATGTCAAGGATGATTCAAGTCGGTCACCGTCCCGACTCCTTCGTCCAGCAGCCTGACCCAGCTTACTTGTGCCCTATTTGGTGAGTTAATAATCTGTTCCTAGCTTGAATGCCAAAATGAAAGCCGCGATTTTATTCTGATCGCATTTTTCTTATTTATCTGCGGCTCAGATGTAACATAAGAAATAGGAATCCACAAACGTTCGGAATACCTGTGCATATTGATGAGTTCAAATTGCGCAAAGTATTTTCCTGGCGAAGGCAGTCGATGATATTTGGTCTTCGGTAGGCAATCGATATGTTCAACAAAACTGACACCTTTGAAAATTCAAGGCTGTACTCTAACGGTGCCCGGTCGCCTGAGGCGACTAACATTTAGCTCCGGGCGAGTGGAAAAAATGCCCCGTTAGATACTAGTGATATAGTTTACTAGAGGAGGCTGATGTTCTTTGTCACAAATCTAACGTGAAACAGCTTACTTCTCATACCAGTAATTAAACGCATGCTATATTTAGGCAATGCTTTCTTACTTTCCGTTCTGATAGTATCTTTTAATTCCCACCAACATTTCTACATTTCAAGGTGATAACACTGTTTAGTAGTTTAGTGTGCTGTAAATAATTTTTTCCTGACTCCCGACTAGTTTCTGGAGCTCCCACTTATAATTACTGGAACCAACTTTTCAGTTTTTGATTACCCTTGAAGGTTCGAGTTACCGGGAGTCTACTGGGGTTAAAGGCTGCTATCTGGTTTGCACCAGATAGCAGCCTTTTTGTGTCGTGCCTTCAAGCAACGCTCATTCTACAGAAACGTTTTTGAGCAATAAAGTGTGAATTTATGGGCCCCAGCGGGGAGGGAACCTCCAAATTTGATCGAATGGAGACAAATAAAAAAAAACCCCAAAAATCCCTGCAACAAAAGTTAGCCCCCAAGAAACCCCATGCCGAATTGCCGAGCCTTAGAAATCACAGAATACGATAAATAACGACAAACGGTAAACAATAGAAATTGAATGCTTGTAGGCACTCCAGATTATTTTGATCTCCCCCCCCCCCCCCCCCCCCAAAAAAAGTAATAAAATAAAAAAGCCTACACTCAAATCAAGCCACCAATTTTCTAACCCCCAAAAAAATCCTGGATTCGAAAATTTCAAACTCAAAGAAAGCCTTCATCTTGCCTATCACTTGACATCCGGAGTACTGTACAAATTATGTCCTTCTCTTTCCCTTACAGTCAATACGTTATACCTCAAGCTGTGGCATGCAACGAGGGCCACCTCTTCTGCCGTACCTGCCTGCGACATTGGATAAATGCACATGGACACCCAAACTACCCTGTCGGAAGGCAGCTCCTCCAAGCCTCTGACGTCAGAGGCATAATTACTTTCGACAGGGTAGTCGATTCCCTTGAAGTGTACTGTTCAAGAAGAATGGACCGGTGTAATTGGACGGGCGCACTAGAGACGATCTCCGGTCATCAGCAGCAATGCCTCCACGAGCCCGTCCAATGCACCCACCGTGGCTGTTCACAGACGTTCCCTCGCTGTGAGATGCAAAGGCACGCCGGCGAATGCGAAATGCGTCCCCAAGTTTGCGGGTACTGCGGAGTTACGCTGCCCTTCCGGCAGTACCACGACCACCAGGAGCTGACATGTCGGAAGGCCCCTGTAATGTGCCCGTTCAATTGCAATCTGGTTTCCATACCCCGGTAAGTACTAGTCTCATGCAATCTCTCCTACTATTAGGCGCAAAAAGCCCTGACAAATGTTGTTAATATTAATTAATTTACTTAAAACTTTATATCTCTAACCTGAAACAACAACACGAAGACAAAAAGCGTAAAGAAAAGGAAATTCTCTCTTCCAGGGACCAATTAAACAGGCACATTGCCTCCGCATGTACCCGCGCATTCGTTACCTGTCCATTCCCGGTGTGCAACGATGTCTTGCGAAGAGAGGATCAAGCGAGACATGAGGCAGATAACGCGCCGAGCCACTTGCAGCTGCTGCTAGCAGAAAGGAGGGCGAACCAGTTAAACGAAGTAAGTAATATAATAGCAAAAGAAATATTTGATTGTCACAAATTATTTAACCGGAATAGTTTCACACATAGTGTTTACAACTGAGGGTGTAAATGAACATAGCCTGCGAGCAAGCTCTCCTATTTGGACAAGCGAAGCGATTTTCGCGAGAACGTGCGAGCGAGCGGCGAAGCCGCGAGGGGCAGAGGATCGGAAAGGCAGGAGAGCTTGCTCGCGGGCTAAAATGACCATTTTATCCATTACACTTCAGGTGACACCACCCATGGCTCCGGGAAGAGTGGCGACGTTCCAATGGAACATCACGGGTTTCGAGGAGCAGTCAAACTCCGTGGGCCGGGCAGTGGGCATAAAGAGCCCTTTGTTCGTAGGCCAATTCAGGGCGATTATAGTGCCCAAGATGTCCACTGCCGGGAACACGGATCCCGTGTTCCTCAACTTAAGGTAAATATTCAATCTACTGTGACATTTTGTAAAATTTAACATCGATTATTTGAAAAATAAGGATAAAAATAACTAATTTTTTTTTTCTCACCCACCAGCATAACCCTCCGCCAAGGAAGTGACGCCTTCGCCCGCCGATCGTCTTCACCGAGGTGGCTCCCTCAATCCGCACCGCTAGGCTGTAGGGAATTCCTCCTCCTTGACGAGGTCAGGAGCCGTTATTTAGACAAGAATGGAACCCTTACTATTCAAATAAGCTACCAGTTATTTACTTGAGTAGGAAGGGCTCCATTCTCGTCTATAAGTAGGTTGGGTTCAGGAACACCCCGGAATTCTTCAGAAATATCGGTGGAAGTGTATACCGCCCGGTTCTCCAAATCCTGATCCTATTTCAGACCAAAATATGTAATTTTCAACACCCGTCATTCTCAGACCTGGCTTCTGAAAGTTATACTCGATTCGCGAACGCATTTACTTTGTTCAGTATCTGACACTGAACGTTAAAGAAAAAGACAGAAACTGTTCGTAGTCTAGGGGCCCCCTTGATACCCATACCCTACTACAGACCAAACGGCTCAAAATCCAAACACTTTTATAATTTTCCAAAACATTGTTGTATTCTCATTTATAATATAGATACTGATGAAATACCAGGATTTTTCCATTTACTAAAAAACCATATCTTCATCGCGCGCAATGAAGACACTATTTTTATCTTTCACGTGTGAGGATATTGGCGTCGCCATGGTTACTAACATGATTAGCCATTCTTCATTAGAATAGCCATTCTTCATTAGAATTTTGACCTTTTGGAACAGGAAATATAAGTATTATTGTCTTTATTTCTCCTTTATAACTTTATATCCGAGTTTCATAACATTTCTGTGACAGGCATTTTGCAATAGTTGACCACTTTAATTGCACTATTTTGCTGTTTCGAAAATGAATGAAAAAAAGAAAGTTGTGTTTTATGTAGGAATATCATCAGTATCTATAAAATAAACAGATCATTACACGTACATCGGCTATAAAATACATGTCCATTGACAAAATGTCCATTGTCCATTGACAAAATAAAAGAAAGCGGGCCGGGGCGGGGGCGGGGGGGGGGGGGGGGGTATTATCAACAACATATATCGGATAAGACACCTATGTTCCTTATTCTAATGCTTGTGAATGAGAGATCACTAAAACAAACTGCAGTTTCAGTTCCATGAGTCCACCAAAAAAAACATCCACCATTTGCGTTGTACAGTATAATATATTATATTTTAAGCATTCTGCGTAAAAAAAAGTTGAAACAAATGATGACAATTAGTCTAGATTCTTTTGCAGGACATATTCAAATTTAAGACAAAGTAAATACACTCATATGGAAGAAGTTTTGCCAAGTTTGCCAAGTATATCAGTATATATACGATAGCGCAAACGTTTGTGAATAATTTGCACTTCTAGTTAATAGTTTAATAAGATTTCAACGATGTGATTTTGTTTAGCTTCAGCTGTTTTCTTCCTTTTGTTGCCGGTTGGGCGTTCTTTTTTTTTTTTTTTGCCTAAAGTTACAAGAGGTTGTGATAATTTTCAATATTGCCAGAAGGGGGAGATCTTTCATTATAATTGGATCTTTGTCAGTGTTGGCATTACTTCAATTTCGATCAAATATTTATTTTAATAAATTGACAAGCTGTTAATCGGAAAACCAGCGCTTGCGTTCTTTTAGTAATAAATATGGGACAGAGGTGGAAATACACATTTTCTTATATCAGGCATGAAAACGTTTGACCAATATTAACTCTTTGCATGACTCATAGCGCTGATAACCGATTTAGACTTTATAGTTAATTCATTTAATTTTGACAAGTGTAAAATCTAGGCGTTGAAATTAACGTATTTTAACATAGCAATATTAGTTATTTTAAAACTTATGAAGACTTTCAAGTCAATTAAGTAATCTATTAAGACTTGAAGATTACTTAATTAACATTGTAAATGGTAATCTATTAGGACTTTGAAGTTAACTTATTAAACATTGTAAATGGTAATCTATCAAGACTTTGAAGTTAACTTATTAAACATTTTAAATGGTAATCTATTAAGAATTTGAAGTCAACTTATTACACATTGTAGATGGTAACCTATTAAGACTTTCAAGTTAACTTATAAAACATTGCAAACCTTTTTTGATTGACAAGTTAACTATATTAACTTTACGTCGTAAAATTATATTTGATTGACAACTTAAGAAGCAGATAAATTTTACGTCCTAAAAGTTATGACGTAAAAGTTAATTAATTAATTACAACGTACCTTGCTTTTACGCCGTAATTATCCACGACGTAACGTTTAGCTAAAATTTATTTTACGTCGTAATTTGAAGTAGATGTTATGATTACGACGTAACGTGTCATGCTAATTATAATCACGTCGTAAATGTGACGTCGTGATATATTTGAAGACTTTTAATAGGACGGAAGGACCTCTGAAGGATAATAGATTTCTCGCCGTAAAATAGACGTTGGTATATTTTACGACGTAACGACGGATGCACAAGGTTTACGTCGTAAATTTTACGGATCTTGTTTACTGTGGGTAATGTCGACTGAGATATCGGTCGACATAGCGGTCGATATAGCGGTCGAGAGTCGGTCGATATAGCGGTCGACAGTCGGTCGATAGTCGGTCGACAATCGGTCGATAGTCGGTCGATAGTCGGTCGATAGTCGGTCGATAGTGAGATAGACTATCGGCCGAGCATCGGTCGATATTTCGTCGACGCACCTCGACTTACTATCGGTCATATGTCGGTGATATATCGGTCAACTGTCGGTGATATATCGGTCAACTGTCGGTGGTATATCAGTCAACTGTCGGTGGTATATCGGTCAACTGTCGGTGGTATATCGGTCAACTGTCGGTGGTATATCGGTCAACTGTCGTTCGAATATTAGTCATGTGTTAATTTATCAGGTGAGTCCAATGGCTTTTTGTTTTAAGCAAAGACGTCATTAATTACTGTTATCATGCGATGGGGAACATGTGGCAGTGCAAGGCGCGATTACGCTACGAAGAGAACCGAAGAACACTGGGAACTAAGGACATGATAACCTTTTTTTTCCAGTTTGTATCATCACCGATCGTCTGAGTTTTAGCTGTTAAACAGAACCTGTCTCAGCCTAAGTTGAATCTGCTGCTCCTGTGGTCCCGCAAAAATGTAGGAAAATGTTGGAAATGCTAAGTGTCGACCGACCATCGACCAAGTGTCGACCAATTACTGACCGACACATCGGTCAAGTATCGGCGAAGTGTCGGCGAAATGTCGGCGAAAAGTCGGCGAAGTGTCGGTGAACGAAAAGCTATATCGACCGAGACACATCTGGAACGACTATCGGCCGTGTCTCGACCGAGCGTCGACCCACTATCGACCGACTATCGACCGACTATCGACCGCTATATCGACCGACTGTCGACCGAGTGTCGACCGACTATCGACCGAGTGTCGACCGCTATATCGACCGATATCTCGGTCGACATTACCCACAGTAAACAAGATCCAATTTTACGACGTGATACCTGACAGGAGAATTTGACCCCCTGGACGTGAAAAAGGTGTCAGAAAGTCAAAAATGTGCTCAAAGTGTTTTGAGCAGTAATGAACGCCATACTCCACAGCGAAAGAAAAGTGCGCACGGCAATTATGTCAGTTTTATTAGGTTTACGAAGTCTAGAAACACGGTCTGACGACCGTTTTATCCCCTAATAAGAAATAACATGACGCAGAATATGGTTAGAGACAGCAGGGAAAGCCCCGACAAACAGGAAACTGGAATCTTAAACAGGTTAGCTTATTTAAATTAAGTGCTCAGCTCAGTTACATGTTGATATAATTTTATCGATTCAAGAATTTCACTGATGTTAAAAAATTTCCAAGTGGCTTTCTTCTCCCCTTCTTAACAGAGTGTTTAGTTGGAACGAAATATTTGTTTTCTCAGGAGGCCAGATTTGCATTCAAAAAAAAGAATTTACTCGTGATGTGACTTATAAAATGAAAACGAAAAAATTGATTGCAAGCCGATGAGTTTTGAAGCAAAATTGGCACGTCTCATCGATTATTATACGATCAATGAAAGCTTAATTTGCTAACAGAGCCAGAAAACAAAAACAAACAAGCAGCTTGAATTATTTTACTACTAAGTGTAAATTCTACCTTTTTAGTTAGAGAAATGTTTTTAAAAAGCAGCCGCATTTTGTATTAAAAAACAACACGCGTTGGCATGAAGGTTTCAAATTACCACTTTTCATGTTATTATGCAAATTCAGGCCAATTTTACCGCGATCGCAAAAAGTATTTTCTACGACTTTTATTGGCTATTTTTGTGCCTTACTTCTTTAGCTTTGCTTTTGTTATTATGGCTTCGACTTTTTTTTCACGATTTCTTTTAGAAACGAAAGAAAGCCCAGTCTATAAAATTGCAAGGTAATCAAAAAGGTTCAGACCGCATATATCGCGTGTGAATTTCCACTTTATCCTCGGAGTAAACACGGACTGTCGAAGAATACTTTAATTTTCCCGACTTTCGGCGCAGCTCAAAACTTACGCTTTCTATACTTCTAACTGTATCGTGTTTGATCTGAATTATTTCTGTACTTCGTACCAAGTTTGTTCTTTTCTGCAAGTCGGGTTACAAAGATTTTCAAAAAAGTGCCCAGCGTTAAATATTTGTGCCTAAACCGTGCCTAAACCATGCCAAAGCTGTGCCTAAAATGTGCCTTAGCAATATTTAAAACGTGCCTTAACTGTGCCTAAAGTGTGCCAAATCTGTGCCTTTGCATGTTTTTTTCCCGTGCTTTGGCAGAAAAACCGTGCCTTTTCTTGGGCGCGAATCGTGCATAAGGCACGGTGTTACGCTCGTGTACACCAGCAGCGTGCGCCAAGCCTCCTGTCCAGTGGAGAAGACTTTAACTAAGCTTGTTTTCAAGAAAATATTCCTCAAGAACTAGTGAAATATATAAAGGGCAAAATCTTTCGCTTGTCCCGCTTCTTCCAGCTATTCAAGAGATACACGGCAACATGGATGACGTGCTTTCTCGAAACACTGAAGATCTTCGGGATGATGAAAAAGCTAAGCGATACTTTCAGTTGCAAAACAGGTACTCTTTCAAAGAACAATTAAATACAAGAACATGACCGGAACAGACGAACAGCGCTGTTCCAGACTTAACATCAAGCGCACAAAAATCTACGACAGCAACGGCAGCATTCTCTACTCCCCCTAACCCCTTCAACTTAACACCTGATTTAAAACAGGCGGCTATCTTGTAAAAATCTGAAAAAGGAAGCTCCACCTCACCGCTACCCTTAAATCCTGCTTTCCTGACCCCTCCTCCCACAGTAGAAAACCCATCGTAAGCCCCGAAGCGCAAAGGGCAACCTTACAAGTATTCCAAGGGTTGAGAAGAAGGTGATAGATGTTTTTTATTGCTGTAATGTAACAGAGGTTGAAATAAAGAAGTTTTTTTTCGAATTTATGTAGGATTTGTTTGGTTATACACTCATGACTATGCACAATTTGGGCACTTGAAGAGTCAGTTAACGTTACTGTTAGACAATGGAAGGGGCAGGAAATACAACGTCGATTATTTTCATACCAAAGACGAGGGCTAAGAATATTATTAATCATACATTACAACCTACCAGTTAAAAAGTATAAGAAGAACATTCTTTTTAAACTAGTACTGATAGAAGGTTCACTGTTACTATAGCAACAGACAGGGTAAGGGTTACAGCAAACCAGGTGATGCATTCGGATGAAGATAATAGCATGACTTGTTTTCTTTTACTCCTTGTCGCTTCACACTTTTACCCGTTCTCTTCTGTTGTTCGTCTACCTTAAGAAAGAATTTAAATTGAATAAAGTTTGGTTAATTAGAAAAGGAAGGTAGGATGTGAACAAACAAGGCTGACGTCTGTTTTTCTTTTAAAGATCAGCAATGAGGATACCGTAAAATTCCGAAAATAAGCCCCGGGGCTTATATTTTTCAAAGACCCTTTTTGAGTGGCTTATTTTTGGAGGGACTTACATTCTGAGGGGCTTATCTACGGAGGGAAATTTGCGTTTCAAAATCGATTGGGATAGCCTTATAGTTGGAAGTAAATTTACCGTTTTTGCTTTGTTTTACTTTGTATTTGAGGGTAATTTTCCAAGTACAACCCCCCGATGGGCTTATACTTGGAGGGGCGATTTGACGGAGGGTTTTTTCCGTTACCGGTTTGGGGGCTTATATTTGGAGGGGCTTATAAATGGAGGGGCTTATTTTCGGAATTTTTTCGGTATATGAATAACAATTCGTCGAATTAGGAAGCTCACCTTTAAATTATAACTTACAGTTTTTCAAATTGCCACCGAGCTTAAAATTGAATTGTGTGCAAAATTACCCCACCCTAGGGGCGAGATCTTATAATTTTTAAAACATGTTGAACCCAATGTTGCATTTTTTTTAACCCTGACTTGTTTAGGACCTTACAGATGTTTATTTTATACATTGATTTACTGATTTGTTTACTTACTTCCCTATTTATTTATAATAGAATATCCTAACGAAACCTCTATAGTAGTATTTCTGAAACAAAGTTTAAGAACATAATAAGAACATCTTCAGGCTGATTTCTCACTAAGCACCCGATAAATAAAAACTAGATCAGCCAGAACCCCGAAATCATGTGTTCTTACTGCGGGTGTTAAATGTATTTGACGAAATACCGTGGTTCAACTCATAACTGGTTTAGATTTTGTTTTCCTTTGTTTTTGTTTTTTCGATTTATAATAATAATATTAATAAATAAATATGATAGTGACGATGATGATGACGATAATAATAATGATGATGATGATGATGATGATGATGAAATTTCTCTATTTACCCTCGGCTAGTGGAGCCGAGCGTTCTTTTTAACGAGGTGTTCATTAAGAAGGCGTTTGTTACACCAGGGTGTTAGCTTCATAGGCGTTGGTTTTACAGGGGTGTTGGTTTTTTTTTTTTTTTTAATGCATTCCGCCTTATACCGTGATGTTTTTCATATAGAGGCTCCACCTTTTTGTACCATGTTCATTATCTAGGCGTTCGTTATACAAGGGTCTTCGTTATATGGATTTTCCGTTAAACCGAGGTGCTTGTTATATCGGAGTCCAACTAAAAAAGGTAAAGTTGTTCTGTCCTTCGCTTACCCTTTAACTAAAGTCACGTTTGCTTCTTGCATTGTTTATATAATAGGCCAGGTGTTGACGTATGAAGACATCCTAGAAGTAATCAAGTTTTGTGCTCGTGAGAAGTTAGTTTTATTCGCCAATGAAGTTTACCAAGACAACGTGTACGCGGCGGGAGCCCAGTTTCACTCGTGCAAAAAGGTCCTCAGGGACCTGGGAGACGAGTATAGCGGATTTCAAATGATCTCTCTTCATTCCAGTGCCAAAGGGTACAGAGGCGAGTAAGTTGTGCGTGTGTGTTTCTCCTCTTGTTTGTTTGTTTTTGCGGCCACCTTCGGGTAGTAGACAAAAATGATTTAATGCCAATTTTGTACCCTTGGGCTCTGTTTGCCGGGCTTATTTGACTGTACATACATACATAACCACAGACAAACCATTATTAACCCTTGCTCTCCCAATTACAAATTACAAATTTTATTTTTTTTGAAAGTGCTTAGAAACAATTAGTATCACACGAAAGTAAAAACAAAGAGGTTTCATTTGAACGGTCACACCATGTATGATTTCGTCCACAGACTCTAAAGTTAATTGAAACTTCCTTATACTCGACTCCGTTATTCATTGCGGAAGTTAAAGGGTTAAGGGGTCACTTGTCAAAGTCCCGGAAAGACTTTTCTCTGAATTACTGATTAAGAGTCGTAGCCCTCACTGTAAAAACAGACCAGTTATGGTAACTATAAAAGGTAATTTTAACCTAAAATAAACCAGTTAAAATCGTAACCTTTATGTTATTGGTTAGATTAACCAATGATCAGCAGTTGTTGTGACTGTTATAATTCCGTTAGAATATCGACTGGTCAAAATAACTTTTCATGGCAGTCAAAATAACGAAACCAAATGGTTAAGCAAATGGTAAAAATGTGCATCTAACCGTGCATCTAACCTGAAATCAATTTGTTAAAATCTTTTATTAACTATTTGTTGGTCATGACTAACCAATAATGATCTGTTATTTAGAGCTATGAAGCAGGTTAAACACTGAATGGTCAAAACTGACTTTTGCGAGGGGTTAAACTGAACGGAAAACCACAGAAGGAAATGGCTACACAAACGGCGGGTATGAGTTTACAACAACAGATTATAAAAGCCTTGTACCCAACCTTCAACGCAGACTTTTCCCTTACGCTGAAGAAAGAACAAATAATCAGCATTTATTATAGGATTTAGGATAGGTTAAGATTGAATAGCCAAATCAACTTTCCCCAACAGTTAAAATATTTTAAATGACTTGCATCCAACTCGCGTCTTGCTTCAATGACGTCGACTGGGCTGGTACGCGCGCGCTAGAGGCGAAGTCGCGTGACGCGAGGACTATTTTCTTCTCTGACGTTTCCCTCGACGGACTAGCCGAGAGAACTAATCGTCATCTAGGTGAAATGATTCTTCAAGATGTCCTGTACAGGTTATGTCATTCAAATCAATGCTGAGCACCTCGAAAAGCCAACAGCTATCCTCCCGTGTTTTCAAAAAATACTTTCGTGTTTTTCACCGGTCACAAAATTCCAGCGGGTTTCCGATATTTGTCTTAAGTGACCTAAAGTAACTCTATTTCGTCACGTCACGAACCCTAAATGGCGTTAAATGTTCTCAGTAAACAAGAGACTATAAAGGGGACAGAGAGGGCATCCCCCATATACACCCTATTCCATGGGTAATTTCGTCTTGAGTTATTTTTAGAATCGGGATAAAGTTACCTCGCGCGGGGCGTGGATGTTTCGTGGAGGTTTCGCATGACCAAACGCCGTGCAAAACATGTCGGGCGAGAGGCAATGAAAGCGTAAAAAGATCGAGAGCATTCCTGAATATTGAAGCGAAATGAGTCGCCGCTCACCTGGGAAAAAGGAATCGCTGGACTCTTTGACAACCCGTGAAATCAGTTTAACTCGAAGTTGTCGTAACCTCAGTGCTTTAATAAAATGAGAAATTTCGCCGGTCTATTGAAACCGGTTGTTTGTACAATTTAGGGAATTTAAGATCCAACGACGCGGACGACAACTAGAACGTCAAAAAAACAATAGGTTTAATTAGCAAAAAAACAACTTCGCACGTGCAACACACTTTTTTGTTCATTTCTTTCCCGTTTTTGCACGACTACGACGTGAAAATGCCTAATTTCGCTTTTTATGGAGGACGTAAGTAAGCGACGACGAAATTTTATTTCTCTTTCTGAGCTTGAATATGGTCCCTTGAAATTGAGCTTTAGGAGGGTTCGCCTACAATTGACAAAGTAAGTGGGTAGGAATAATCGCTATAAAGACTGAACAAAATAAACATCAAACCAGAAATTGCTCTCTTCAAACTGTAAATTATAAATGATCATGAGAGAATATTCAGTGTGTTAAGGATTTCCCTGCTCTACTGTTAGCTCTATACAAGAGAGGAAGGGCGATTCTTTTTTAATTTCGGTTTCGCTGACACAGCTTTCGCAGAAATCTCCCTGTAGTCGTTTTCGTCGACAAAAGGAATAGCAAAATTGCTCTCCGCGTCTTCCCCCATTTTGTTCTGCGTCATTTCGTGAAGGACGCGCGGCTCTCCGCGTGGGTCATCCACGCGGAACACATTCGCGCTATGAGATTGGCTGTTGTCTAATCCCCCTTGAGATCTGTGGTGTTAAAAATAACTCGAGACGAATTACCTATAGAATAGAGTGTATATGGGGGATGCCCTAGTCTCTTGCAGTAAATTAACAATCTTACTCAGTAACCTTTTTATAAGCTTAAACTATTTCATGGTTGGAAACATGTTAGGCGAGTTTACTCGAAAAACAACTAAGGGTTTTCAGAAAATGTTGCTTTGTTTCCTGTCAACTGTAGTATGTTACTTAACACCTTGACGTTAATCTACTTAGCTAGCCAATAAGAGACTTGGAATTTCAAAATCAATGCCAAATTCGGCTCTCATAGTTCAGTTTTTCAGTTTAACCGCCTTGGGCCAAGCTGAGTTCATTGCTGCGAAAAGAAACATTTTATATTTCGCCTGGATAAAGCCCCTCAGTTAAAAGTCAATGGGAGCTCGTTTCTTAGTCACGGACAGCAATGGAGATGTGGCATGTAAAAAGGTAATGTGATTTCAAATTTATGCAATTCCGAAGATACCCTGCGAGCAGAGTCTCCTTCGATCTTCCTAGATAAGTCGGCTTACTAGTATCTAGGAAGATCGAAGGAGACTCTGCTCATAGGGTAATCCGAAGACAACGTCTTCAGAATAGATCTCTCACTTGAATTTCAGTCTTTACTGCTTCTACAAAATTCTTAGCTAACGAATACCTTGCAAATCTTTTATTCAAAGGAGGATGATAAGAAGATCATGACAGAATTTACTTCAGTTGAGCGCCTGAAATAGATAAGCAAAATATCTGCCCCGTCGACTAAAGACAAATGAAAATCTCGAAGACTTGTTTCACCGACCTTCACTGAAACAGCATGACCGGTATGTATTGCTTATTTTTAAACAGAACTCTAAATCGTTTTTAAAAATAAATAGACGCGTTTTGAGACAACCTCACGCACTTGCGTGGCCCTTTAAAGTTTTCTAAATGTTCAGTACAGTTGCATAGATTTTCCGGTCTTCGGATGACCATCTTAACTGCAATATTGTACTGCTGTTACAGAGCTATCATAGGCTATTACAAAGCTTTTTTTAAAATGTAGCTTTGAGTCGTGCGTTGCTCACGATGACAACGTATCGTTTTCTTCTAACCCATATGGAATGGTTAAAGCTACCACCTCTTGACTATTTTAAATGGGTTGCCACAGATTCATCACTAGTACCCAAAAAACTGGTTTACCATGACCACTAAAAATGGTTATTTCAACTTATCTGTATGGGTTGAAACATATTTATCTTTTTATTTCGGTTATAACAACTAAAATTTTAAAGTTAGTTTAACCAAAAAGTAGAGGTTATGACAAACAATTATTAAACGTTATGAGAAGTGGCGTGGGCTGTGGTAGAAACAACAATTTTTAAGGGTTAATGTAACCCATAAAGAAAAGTTATTTCAACGGGAATAAAAAATGATTAACGTGAACTATATTTTTTTGGTTACTGTAACCTAATAAAATACGGTTACCTGGAATTCAAACCTTAACCATTTTTTTGAGGCCACTATAACTGGTCAGTTTTTACAGTGCTCCTTCCCTAGCAGTCCTTATCAAGTTATTTTTATTTCTTTCATCGCTATTAAGAGGCTGTCCGCGTAAGAACCGATAAGGCAAATTTCGGTGTATCACGGATTGCCCTGATTTTTTCAGTGGAAGATAACTATCCTATCCCATGAAGAAATATCACATTTATTTGGACCAACTCAATTTTTTTCTCTATATTACAGGAAGATTTTCTCGGTCACCTAAAACTGGCCCGTTTGCCTTCAGAAGTGGTGCGATTTTGGAGAAACTTTAGGGCTCTGTCAAACCTACCTTACATAGCCAAATAAGCAGATTATTTTACACACAAAAGTTTTAACTCTCATTAACAGTGTCAAAGTTTAATGGTTGCATTCTGTGGAAATTTGGCTGAGATATGATTTTTTTTAAAATGACCGTTAATTTGCTCAGCAGGAAAAGTAATTTGCATAACTAGAGCTGAACGGTAATTTCGCAAAAGTGGCACCTGACCCAGACTCAAGTCTGTGATAAATCAGAAGTACTAAGACCAGTCTACTGGAGGCAGCGTGGCCGAGTGGTCAGCGCGTCGGACTCGCAATCCGGCGGTCCCGGGTTCGAGTCCCGCTCTGGCCACTTGCTGGATTTGTGCTCTGTCGTCCCGAGTTCTAATTCTCGGCCACGCTTGTAAATAGCCAACTGGTTGCCTTCTGCCAGTTGGGGTTTTTAATCCAGTTATGTTGTATTTGAATTATTTGTTTCTAAATATTTGAGTGGAGTGCCTGTAAATTAGCTGACTAGCTAAGTGCACCTTCCACTATAAACATGCCTTTAACCTAACCTTTAACCTTTTTTAACCTTAATGCAATAAAATTTGTGGGCACTCTTCTCTGCGCGCTGTACAAAGTTCCGTTAATGTTACAAATTCGCCATTTTGACAGCAAAGCTGGACTTGTAACGGTCCGCATTTGATCGACTAATTTCCACAGTTTTAACGTTTCTAGTTATCACCAAATGTCATTAGACCCTTTAAATGTTGGACTTTTGAAAACATGAGGAGAAAACTTGGTAATCGCTTTTTCTTGGTTTTTTTCCTGGTCGACGATCAGAACGCGACTTCGTTCTCCGTATGCAAATTAGCCTTAGATGCGTCGTTTCAACAAATTGAATTGACAGGAAACATAACTGCTTATATTTCAAATTTTTAAGGGAAAATATCTCTTAGAACTTTCCACGGAAAAACACGAACGATATATGACTTAGAATCCCCTTAGGTCTGTTTCACGAGGAAGAAATAGTAGAAGAAGATATGTTTACGCGAATTAAAATAACTTAATCACTGTGGCCCATCACGCATTCCCCGAGAGTGGCTGTGTATCGATCAGTTCTTTTATCTGATTATATTTTTTTTGAAGTGATAGTCATTGATAATCATACAATTTAATCACTGTTAATTCCGATTCTTTACTGGGTGGGAAATACCGTGCTGTTGTATTTATTCATTCTACGACCGTTTTAACTCAGTCAGTATCCCCGGGAGCCACCGTGAGGATAGGGTTTAATTATAATATGACAGCCCATGGTGTAATACACGACAATTAGCTACAAAGTAGTCACTTGGACACGGCCTCTCTTATTCACGAGCACTAGCACAATATTTTCAATTACAGAATCAAAAATTAATATTTTGGAAATAGCTCGCAAACAACTTCAGAAATACCGTGCGAGACCATAGGACCACACCTGCAAAGTACTTTCATTTCCTAGATCCCTTGCTAACCATAGGCTATACAAACGTTAGGGTGGTATTAACAGAGCATTGTGTTTATCGCCAATTAACAACATTTCAGTAAAAATGAGGAATGGCATGCAGAAAAAGGCATAGTTATTGTTTACGGTCCTTCTCCTGTTAAATCCCAAAAGTTTTGCCGGCTGTTACTCACTAAATTAAGGATCCATATGTTTACTCCTGAGCTGTTGGAGAAAAGCACGTGCAATCTTGTATGAAAGACGAAAGTTTGTTAACTAGGTCTCCTTTTCTTTCCCTGGATTTGAATGGTATTTTAAAGTGCCACAAGATTTTTTTAGTATTACCACGTTGAACTGACTAGGTTGTTCTTCCTTTGACATACACATAGGTTGAAAGCTTCTGGTTGAGGGTGTTGTGGTCTCAATTCTTCAGCGATTTCTGCAACAAGCTTTTGCCTTTCGAACTCCTCGTCTTCTTGCAACAGATCTCTATGGTCAAGTTCAACTTGTATACACTTAGGATTATGTTTACGTGTTGACTCAAACGGGCCTAGAGTCCAACATGGGCTGGCAATAGGTGAGCACGGAATTGGAACGGGAGTCGGGGGAACTCCCTATGATGGGCTATACGGGGAGTTTCCGCCCGAAAGGAGTATCTTTTTCAGGCTTCAGGTATATGAAAGGGCGGGCATTTCACTAGATGAAGTATATAAAAGGGCGAGTGCGCTTATTGCAGCCTTAGCAGCATCTTTGGTAGTTCTTAAAGAAAAAAAAACTAAGTTTAAGAATTTAAGGAAAAAGTAGAAGGACTTATTTTTTCAGAAATTAATATACACGGGAGAAATTTCACCCCCTTAAATACAAATGCTTATTAAAGTAGAGGTGGAACAGTGGGGAGAGAGGGTGGATGGTAAAGTAGGTTAAGAATGGAGAGGTGAGATGAAGCACATTGTTCAAGAGGGTATAAATACAAAAAAACAAAAACAAAAAAAACAGCAATCTGGAGGCATTTTTGAAGACTTAATGAAAACGTTATCAAACAAGAAAAACAGAGAAATCTTGTCCAGTAAACCTCTCCGGCAAATGTGTGGACATGGTTGCAGACTGTTCAATCGTGCTCTTCTCGACCCTTCGGCGTCAAGTTTTTTCAAGTTTCTTGCGACAGGAGGAGCAAATCGGCTATATAAAGTTGAACTGAACACTAAGGTACTTTTAAGTATCACTAATTACCGGGGCCTAGCCGAAGGCTGGCACGGGTCATAAAATGCAACGCGTTTCTGTGTTTTCAAAGTTACATTGTTAGGGATATATCGCTGACTGAGATATATCGCTGGCTCGTTACTTTTGGGAGTGTTCGCTGAGATATATCGTTGTTTCAGAAATTTGAAGTAGGGAGCAACAACTGTAACCATGTAAATATTAATTCGATTAGTTTGCACATGGAATGGTTTAATGCGACTATATTTACCACTTTTCAATAAATGAGATCCCTGTCTATTGCAAAATATTGTTACAGTGTTCATCCTAGCGATGACAAAGCTTGGTCGACGTAGAACTGTGTACACTACGACAAAGCAAAAATCTTAACTTATTAAACTTGCATCACAGGTAGCCCAAGCTCACTATGAGAGCCGTGAACAACATTATCCTACTTAGCTAATTAATTATTCATACAGCAAGAAAATTATAAGACGTTGTATGGAGAAATATTCTTTGCTCACTAAATTAGCAAAATGTACATTGAATATCGCTTTGAAGCTTACCTTTAGCGTCTTCTTGTTTTTCTTTGTATTCTGTCTGCATTTCAGACCTCCTAGGCACTGTTTAAGGCCTTTTTTGGAGCGACAGTTTTTCACCCAGATGACATCTTGGTGAAAAATTGTCACTCCAAAAAAGGCCTTAAACAGTGCCTAGGAGGTCTGAAATGCAGTCAGAATACAAAGAAAAACAAGAAGACGCTAAAGGTAAGCTTCAAAGCGATATTCAATGTACATTTTGCTAATTTAGGGAGCAAAGAATATTTCTCCATACAACGTCTTATAATTTTCTTGCTGTATGAATAATTAATTAGCTAAGTAGGATAATGTTGTTCACGGCTCTCATAGTGAGCTTGGGCTACCTGTGCTTGCATGCGCCAAGCTTTGTTTATGCGTTTCAGTACCTTACAATTCGCACTCCCAACAGGAAACTTCGTCAAATATTTTCCGACAAACAAGTAAAACTCATTAGGAGGAAGTCTATCACTGCTTTGACTTATGAAGCAACAAAACAAAATATTTTCAAATAACCTTTGTCACGCAATATTTACGTTAGCGAGATGCGCAAATTCTCAACTGCTCAAAATTCGGGATTCCCTAACATTTTGCCTTTTCACATTATTCATTACACCTTGTTTTCATCTCTAAAGAATATTTGCAATAAAAAAGATTTTCATGTCGCTCGGCAAACTTGTTGATGAAAATCATGAAAAAGACGTGGGTTGCCAAGACAAAACTGGCCCCGGTAAAATTCACGAAGTGACTCTTGTTTTTACAAAACCCAGAGACATGTTTTAAACACTGTTTAAGTTCAAAAAAGTTATTTTTATTGCAAGAATGAAATACTTTTCATACACGTGCAAGTGAACGACACCTCGACCACAATCACTCCTAGCCTCGTCCCCAGGACATTCTTCTTAGAAAATGACAGGGGCGGGAAAGCCCTGGGGACGAGGTTGAATCCTGACTCCGTGTAGAAAGTTCTTTTTTCCCCATTTATAAAGCTCTTCAAACAATCATCAGAAAACAATCTTTCACAACAAACGGATTAACCGGTATGTATAGTATTTTAAAGGTAAGAATTGATTAGGGCAAGATACACGGCTGTCAAAAAAATAGAAATAACAAAAACTATCTTTGCAAGCTCAAATAAACTGGAAAAGAACTTCAGAAAACATCGCAAGATAAAATGTTAAATAGAGAAATTAAAATATCTCTGTACGTTAAGACAATTGTTTGCATGAAGAAGAAAAAAGAATGATGGAACAAAACTTTGACTTATTTCGCTGGCTATCTGGAAATTTACGACGTGTCTTCCTGCCACAGAAGTTATTTTGTCAGTATGATCCAGAGTGTGACCGGGGTATTGACAAGACCTTAGGCTCGATTTCCGCCCTCTCCCCGTCCGTTGGGGGCTCGTTTTCCAGAACAGCGGCTTACAATCGAGCCTAACAAGACCTTGGCGCTCGCAAAAACCTGTGCCTAAAGCAGATTGTCATTTTAGTGTTAGCCTGTGTACACAGTACCCTCCCCCCCCCCGTTGGAAGAAGCGGCCCCTTCTCCGATTTTTCTTGAGAGGAGGGGGTCTGTACACAGGCTATTTAGTGTCTGTGCCTTGGGCAGATTGTCATTTCAGTTCCGAATACCTAGCAAGCCTCGAATACGTACTCTCGCTAAAATGAGTTCATTTTCATTGTGTTTGCTACACTTGTTACACTTAGACAAGCGACAGCTGGCTAAGTGCGAGGTAATATCATCCATGCACTCTGTGACCAACACATTTTCCTCCACACCCCTTCCGGGACCTCACTCTGTCTACGATCTCGCGGAAGAACTGCTTGATGAAATAGCCGAAAAAGCCATTTTTCACAATTGATCTCTTCGGCGATTTCAGTGAGATCATCGTTGGAATTCGGATGTTATACCCTAACAAAAACTGAAAAGATACTCCCTTTTGCGTTTATTCACTGAAAAAAGGAACTATTTTTTCCCTTTTCATTCTGCTACCGATAAGCTACCGATAAACGCTTTAAAGATCTTTGAATGAAACTGAAATTTACCGCTAATTTAAGATAGAAAAAGTGTGGGGCATTTTTTTTTTATCATAGTGCCATGTACAAAGATCTGCCTTCTCCCGATAAGCAAATATCATAATAAAGCTTTCGACGTTAACGTAATTTTTTATAAAGGCACGCAAAAAAGAGTGCCCAAACATTTTCGTGTGTTGACAGGAGGAATTACCTTGCAAGTGAACTCTTATTTTTTATTATTATCAATAACTATCATTTAAGAAAAAGATGATAATATTATCGAATTGATCGACACAGCGCTATTGTTTTCTAATCGACCACCCCTCTTCAGGAATGCGTGACAGGCCACAGTAATTGAATTATTTTAAGCCGCAAACATCTATCATGAAATATTATTCAGCTGCTTCTTCCTCGTTAAAAAAAAACAGACCTTAAGGGGATTCTAAGTCATGGTTTGTGTTTTTCTGTGGAAAGGAGAATTATTTTTCCCCTTAGAAATGTGAATGTAACGATTATATTTCCTGTCAATTTGTTGAAACAACGCATCTAAGGCTAATTTGCATACCGAGAACGAAGTCACGTTCATCGTCGACAAGAAAAAGACCCAAGGAAAAGCGATTACTAAGTTTTCTCCACATGTTTTCAAACGTCTAACATTTAAAGGGTCTAATGATATTTAGTGATAACTGGAAACGTTAAAGCTGTGGAAATTAGTCGATCAGATGCGGACCCGTTACAATTCCAGCTTTGCTGTCAAAATGGCGAATTTTGGAACATTAACGAAACTTTGCACGGCACGCAAAAAAGAGTGCCCACAAATTTTATTGCGTTAAGAAGTAGACTGGTCTTAGTACTTCTGATTTATCATAGACTTGAGTCTGGGTCAGGTGCCACTTTTGCGAAATTACCGTTCAGCTCTAGTTATGCAAATTACTTTTCCTGCTGAGCAAATTAAAGGTCATTTTCAAAAAATCATATCTCAGCCAACTTTCCACAGAATGCAACCATTAAACATTGAAACTATTAATGAGAGTTAAAACTTTTGTGTGTAAAATAATCAGATTATTCGGCTGTGTAAGGTAGGTTTGACAGAGCCCTAAAGTTTCACCAAAATCGCACTACTTCAGACGGCAAACTGACTAGTTTTAGGTGACCGAGAAAATCTTCCTGTAAAATAGAGAAAAAATTGAGTTGGTCCAAATAAATGTGATATTTCTTCATGGGATAGGATAGTCATCTTCCACTGAAAAAATCAGGGCAATCCGTGATAGACCTAAATTTGCCTTATCGGTTCTTACGCGGACAGCCTCTTAAATGTTCGGTATTTTGCGTGTTCATTAAAAACAATTATTTTGTCTTTGGCTTGACATTTTTTGGCAAAAGAAAAGGCAGGAAACACTTTGTGGATATTATCGTCTTGAGGTGGATTCTTCATCTGTACTTAACGTTTAACGGTCGGTAATCTCCAATCCAGATCTCTTGTAGACGAAGTCGAAGAGATCAACAAGTTAAGAGGTCTGGTTACGAGACTAGTCAGTTGGCTCAGTTGCCAAAGATGACTGTTGACACAGGTTTGGTTGTAATGTTCAGCTTTCTGGACTTGCGTATCCCGCGGAATGGTCCTTATGCGCGATCATACGCTTCAGATGAGCAAATTTCACCACCAAGCCTCGTTTGTAAGCAAAATTCTTCGCATTTGCACTGTTTCTGGGGAGTGTCTTGGGAAACAATTTGAATGCAAAACTTCGCCACTTTTCCCCACTTTACAATTCGTTTCCCGAAAACCGGAAATTCAAGTGCTCAACCTCAGCAGCAAATATAGCCAACTGATCATGACTGCCAAAACAAATCTTTTGTATTTTCTCACAATAGAGCCTTTGCAGCTAGCTATTCACGTGGTACAAAACCGCTATGCTGGGGAGTTAGGGAGGGGCGCTCTGGGGCAAGACAAACAAACAGCTCACTTCATTAAAGTTATAATTTCCTATGTTTGTCTTCTCCCAGTGCGTGTCTTGGGTTGTTTACCATTTTTATGGACAAACCATTCGGTTCGCGGTTTCGGCAAATGGTACACAAAATTCAGTGCTAGTAAATTTCGTCCCGGAATCGCGTTTACCGTTTGCGTACAAATCAGTTTCATTTACCGAGAAACGGCGGCGAAAACCTTAAACTGGTGTCAAAGGTGGCTTTGAAGAAAAGAAGCACGACCTGAAAAACAGAAAAACCTTTTCAGACATTCCGTTGCTCCTGGAAATCTTCCACTCAAATTTCTTGAACAGTCGTCAGGTGTTCCATTTACCGCTTCTTTCCAACTGTATTTTTGTAAACGGTAAACAACGTAACCTTGCTCTCCTTCACGGCGTTTCGTACCATGCCAATCACAATCTACAATGGTTCAATAGTTCATCTACCGGGGCTACTGGAACTTTTTCATTGCTGTTCCTTGCAGATGCGGGCTCAGAGGTGGATATATAGAGTTCGTAGGATTCAATGATCAACTCAGGTCTCGAGTTAAAACTTACCTGAGTGCAAGAAGTTGCCCTTCCACGATAGGACAGGTACAATTAATGTGTTACATGTAGTGAAATAGGACAGAGGTCCCTAATGAATGGGCTACCTCAAACCCTAGTCCACAATTTCCAGTTTGAAATCCTGGAAAGACCTCAGTTAATACCTTTTCGTTAGAGGGAAAGTATGTTTGTGCTTCTACGATGATTTATTAACATCTCCCATGCCCTAGACACGCCTGGCTGCTTGTGTTTCTCTTGTCGTTATATTGGCTTTTGTGTTGTTTGTTCCTCTTGTTGTTTTGTTTTGTTCTATGGTGGTCAGGGTATTAGGCAGTTAAACAAAAAATTGCAATAGTTCAGATGTAACTTCATCATAATTAGGCGTCTCTCACACTATGCGCAAAGAACGGCGGGATGGTGAAAGATGGCTTTGCTCTCCTTTCTTACTCCTCCCGCATAAGGCTTCGCGCTTCTCTTATTTCCAGTCATTCGCCTTGGGTCGCACGAGTCTCGAAGCGCCTGCAGAGGAAGCTGTTAGTGCTTTATTGTAAGGTACTCAGGCTGTATTCATTACGCTTGGTTTCTAACCCAAGGTAATCATGGGACTCACTTGCAATCCTCCCAAGGCTGGAGATGAATCATATGTAAAGTTTTCAAAGGTATGTTCCTTAACTGTAACTTAACCCAGAGAAACTCACGCGCCTCGCGTGATCATAATCAGCGCTACTTTATGGCTCGTGTAATTTTTTAAAGGGGGTCTGTCATGGCTGACTAGTTTATATGGTTGATAATGGCATGCAATATCGAGTCATTATTCGCTATGGAACTTGAGAACTTAGTTGTGAATGACAAAATCAATCACACCTTCATATCAAACAAAAATATCTCCCAAACATTATATCAAACGTAACGAACAAAAACAATAAACTGGCTAACAAGTTATTATTATAAATAGTAGTAGTAGTAGTAGTAGTAGTAGTAGTAGTAGTAGTAGTAGTAGTAGTAGTAGTAGTAGTAGTAGTAGTAGTAGTAGTAGTAGTAGTAGTAGTAGTAGTAGTAGTAGTAGTAGTAGTAGCATTTATTTATTTGCTATTATTTGCGCCCCACAATGTATTTCTTTTATTTCTTATTTTTTTATTTTACATTATTTTCCATGAATCCCATGGAGATAATTAGACCCCTTCCCCTGTAAAGGTGGTTATATTATGGGCTCAAGCACCTTCATTAAAAGTGCCTGCATCATTTTGCCAGCCTCTGTTATCGTTGTATTATTCTTTTTTTCACCTTGTCTCTAGTGCTCAGGCTGTAACTCGACTTCCAGGTTTTAACTAAAATGTAATAATTTGAACCGTAGCTCTTCACGATACAGATAGAAGCTGTGAATAATACAATACTTAGTCAGGTGACGCCTCTAATCAAAATGCCTACCACGGGATAGCCGATTTAACAAATAAAGCTTCTTTCTCGTACCCTGGGTACCAGAGGTTTTCTCGCAGGTGGCTGGATCCTTCGGCCCGCAGGCCGAAGCCACAAGTGGAGATAAAGTCTCCAGCACCCAGGATAGGTTTCCATTGATTCTTTTGGCCCAAACAAAACGTGAGATTCGAGTCTTACGCAGGTAAAGTTTGCCAAGTGCTGAAGTCGCTAAGGGACTAGGTAGAGTAAAAAAAAATTTCTATTTTCTCCTGGAACATTCGGCAATCTTCTTATAAATGTATAGAAAATGATCTTTAATTGCGACGCACTAGGGAAATTCTATAGAGGTGATTACCTCCAGTATTCCCATATCTTGCCTAATGCATTATTTTGTGTTTTATCCGTATTACAGGAGGTAACATCCATCAAGGATTCTTACAGGAAGTTAAGAAAGCAAAGATAACAACGGAGGTTCTTAACTCAATGGAAAATGTTAAGTGTAACGAGGTGGCAGGTGCAATGTATGCGTTTCCGAGGATAACGCTTCCAAAGAAAGCTTTCGAGGCAGCCAAGCCGGAGTATCATGTCTTGTTTCTGGTCTTGATTTCTAGTGCCACACTGCAAAATACTGTCAGTAATGGATATCGTAGGTGTACGGTAATCCGAATTCCGGAATCCGGGAATTTTTTTACTTGTGGAATTCGGTAGGTGTACGGGAATCCGGATTAGAATACTGTCAGTAATGGATATCCTAGGTGTACGGTAATCCATAATCCGGAACCCGGGAATTTTTTTCTTGTAGACTGATCCGGAATCAGTTCTGGGGTTTGAAATTCGGAATTCAGACCCGGTTGTTCAAAAGATGGGCAGCGCTATCCACCGAATAAATCACTATGCGATAGATAAGTATGAGCGAAACCAATTGCACTATCCACTGGATAGAGATTTATCCGGTGGATTGCGTTATCCACCTTTTGAACAGCTGGGGCCTGCTCTATATATGAAGCCCGAAATCTCCCTAACGATTGGAATCTGGAATTTACGTTTCATGGACAAGGAATATTGAATCCAGTACCCGCTTTCCCGGATCTACAACATAAAATCCGGAATCCACAACGTGCGATTAAGAAGCCAAGATTCTCGTTGATACACCTTATATTAGAAGAATGCCAACCCGTTTCCCGCCGTGTCAGTTTTCACAAAAGGCTTTCTTCAGTTAGAAAAAGTGAAAGGGACGCTATAGGCTCCCATATTATTCAGGCTGCTGATAATGTCCCGGGAAAAATAAAATTTCACTTTTTCAACTTTCCAAATTGCATCCCTAAATTCCATATGTCGTATCGATCTAGTAACAGCTCCCAGTGAAGGCTTCATCGAGGGATTCTTTGAAATACAGATATTCCCCTCACAAGGAAAGTATGTATGTAGTCTGTTTGGTGAGCGAAGTGAAAGGATTTTGGGGTGGACAAAAGTAATGTGTAAATATTTTTTGAGTTTACTACGTATAATTGTCATTGTTATTTAGGCCAAGGAAATGCCACCAGAGGAGTTTTACTGTTGGCAGGCGCTGGAGAATACTGGAATTTACATGATTCCTGGCCACGTTTTTGATATGAAAGGCAGCGGTTACAACTTTTTACTACAGGTAAGATTTGAATTAACGGGGGCCATCAACTTCAGGTCGGAATTTTGATGATTTCAAAAACCTCTGTGTGATATCATTTGCGCCCTTGTGTCACAAGGTTTTCACAGGCTTGTCTACTATATTTAGATTGATTAGATTGACTGCACCTTTAAATTTGAAGAGACCCATCTTTCCCCCCAACCCCGAAAAATTCTGCCTTTTTAACACAGGAACACCAAATTAGGATGCGTTCTGACGAACGCAATAAGGGTATACACAGATCGGCTCATAGCAGGGGTGATGGGGCCTTATATATTGGAGGGCCTGCAACTGGAATACAGTTGTTGTTTACAAATAGAAGGGCTTATATCCGGGATTATACGGTATGGACCAGAGCATAAACTTACTTGGGAAAAAGCGTCCTAAAAGCGACTTGTCTGTAAAAGCGACGTTCTGTCAGCGTGTGAAAGTCTGATTGAATTGGACCAAGTTTCATCTCCACATTATGGGTTAAAATAATCCAAAACGTTTTGTAGGATCACTATTCTTCCTTCTGAAGAGACGTTTGCTCCAATGTTTGAGCGACTAAGAACCTTTCACCAAGAATTCATGGTGCAGTTTAAGGACACGAACTGACAAGATGGATTTACTGGATTTAGTGTCCAATGATGACAATATTCAATCCAGACTATTTGATTTGTCTCCATCCTCATTTATAAGGGGAAAGTTTTCTGATGTAAAATATATGTTTGAAGAAGCAAAACTCTTGTTTACAATTTTTTTTTTCTCGAGAAAGGCTAGTAAATAGTTTTGATGAATCTTCATTCATCTATGATTTTCAAAGTTTTTCAATTGACTTCCCTTCCCAGAATTGGCCATATATTATCTCTCAAAAAAAAAATACCCGGAAATGTTCAACAATAGTGGCAGAAAGAGTCTTGAATGTATCTGGCAAGCTGTGCACAAATGTCCTTAACCACACAACGGGGAAAAAAAACGTTCTTATAATCCTCTCCTAAAATTGGCGTGAAAAAAAAAATACACTTTTAACAATCTTCCAACTTTTCCCATCTCTAGGACACGGAAGGGGCCTTTTCTCATTTCAGCGTTTTTCCGGCCCATTCCTTCTGGTATTCCAGACACAGATAAAAACGTAAAGAAATCCTGTTTATATAAATAGCAACTTTATTGAAGTGTCTTAAAATGCTGATTTTACTAACAGAGGTATTTTACCTTTAAAACAAGTCGTATTATTAAAGGAGATATCGCGTTGTGAAATAACAAATTAAGAACTAAACAACTTCTGCGCTTAATGTACATGATGGATATATTTAATGTTTTGTGACTACAATCATTATGACTAACTCTAAACAAGAAAATGTAAAGGATAATATTCTTTTCACTTTGGAAGCATACTAAACGTAACGAAAAGATGAACGAGACCGTAACCGGCTCTATATTTAGTAGTAGTATTTGACGAAATACTGTGGTTCAACTCATCAATGGTTTAGATTTTGTTTTCCTTTGTGTTGCGGTATGGTTATGTACGATTGAGAATCAGAGTTTAAAACAAAGGAAGAAAGCATTTGAACCAAGGAGAAAATTGAACCACAACATTTATTAACAACCTTTTTATCGAACTTTAAAGGGCGCAATAATAGTATACAATCAACTCCTGTTTTTTTTTGTGAAGATGACGAAATATCATTAGTTGGCTTCCAAGTGTTAAACAAAGTACATTAAAGTGCATGAAGAGGAATATCTCCTCGGGCATTTTGTCTTCGTTGACGTTTAAATAACAGCAGGAGAGCTTTCCTAAACTCTGGAATTCTGATTGTGTAAACGATGGGATTAACAAGCGAATTCATAAAATATGGAATGGTTAAAGAAAGCCGCAAATGTGCTAATTCCTGGAAAGAAAGGAATTTCACGATACTTGATTGAAAAACAAGAAAACTAAAAGCCGCAAATGGTAGCCACATCACTAAGGATACGATAGTCATTATGAATAATGTTACGGTCAGTTTCCTTTGTCTGTTAGCTGCACCATGGTGCTGGGGATGTGCTCCACACAAAAATGTAACAACAATGGAAGAGTAAGAAACACAGATAACCAATAGACACAAACAACAGTATGATTGCCATAAGTAAACATAATACCGTACTTCCTTCCCATATTGGTGAAGTATTAAAGCGAAAGTTGATACCATTGTAGCTAAAACCCAGACAGCAGCAATTGTTACCCCGTAGACCCACTTTTTAACGAGGCGATGCCTGAAGGGACGAATTGTTGCATGCATCCGATCTAATGAAATTACTGCAATGTTTGTTAGAGAGATCAGAGGAAACCAGAGGTGGAGAAAGATAAGGTAAGGTAAGATGGAGAAAGGTAAGTTCATTTTCACAATGTCGCATGAGAATAGTGAGAGGAGTTGAAATAGAGAAAAGTGAGAAAATCCTCCGACAAACATATCAGCTATGGTCAGGTTTATAACAAGGTACATGGCACGAGGGCGAAGACTGCGGTTTTTTATAAAAAGAATGATTGATATAAGGTTCACTGTTACTATAGCAACAAACACGGTAAGGAATACAGCAAACCAGGTGATGCACTCGGATGACGATAAATTAAATGGCATGACTTGTTTTCTTTTACTCCTTTTCGCTTCAAACTTTTACCTGTTCTCTTCTGTTGTTCGTCTACCTTTGGAAAGAATTTGAATTGAATAAAGTTTGATTACTTAGAAAAGAAAAGTAGGAGGTGAACAAGCAAGGTTGACGTCTGTTTTTCAAATATCAGTAATGAAGATATATAAATTCATAATAATTCAACGAATTAGGAAGCTCACGTTTAACTTACAGTTTTTCAAATTGCCGTCACAAAAGCTGAAGGAAAAAATATCAGTGACGTCAGCGCTCGTTCACCTGAGTATAATAATAATAATTATTATTATTTATAGTGGTATTTATTTACAACATTTCCAAAGAAAATGGTTCTAAATCTGCTGATAAAATATATTATAGTATATGGGACCGATTTTTGGAAAACCAACCTAACGAAATTTGCAGTCATTTGACTGAAAAGGCGTCAAAAGGCAGGTTTCTTAAGCCCGAGAACGGCTCCAAAATCACAGTAACGAAGGAAAAGGAAAGGAGAAAAAGAAAGAGCGAGGAGATCAGGAAAGGAGGAGAAGAAAAAAAAGCAATGGTTGCACTCTTAGTTTTTATAATGAGCTACTTTGGATATAGTTTTTGGCCGAAAAAAATTGTTGGACGGAAAAGGTCTATTTGACGATAACATTTTCAAAAATCCAGCTAGATATATACAGCTAAACATAACTTATTACATCAGGAGCAAAAAATGTTCGTGGTAAAATGCAACGGGTACTACTCACTAACTAGTTAACTAACAATCTAAGTGTGGCTAAAATTGTATTTGAATCTATTATTATAATATTGATACTTTTTCAACATTTTTATTTCGCTCTTTAAAAATATTGAAGGTCTGTTTGGTATATAGGGAGTAATTGATCACCAAAATGAAAATGTGACTATCATTTCAGTTAACGCTTCTAAGACAATCAAATGTCTATAATGAGACCGGAAAAAAATTCCATGTTTCATGGAAACTCTTGGTGAACAATTTCACTTAGTTAAAGGGACTGGTTCACGATAATGCGCATGTGTGAGTTCTGACAGTAGCTGATTGTTTTTCAACCAATCGGAAGCGAGTTAGATGCACGCAAGTAGATTTACAAAATTCAAATTAATTGTTCGCGACGCGAGAGTATTTCCGGCATTTGGTTTGAATTTATTTATCCCCATAATTCAAGTTTATTCTTTGCTACTCCTCAGATATATGTTGCAGCCGATAAGAATAAGATTTACAGCCCTGTCTTGCTTTGAAACAAACATTTACCAACGTGTATTTTTACGAGGTCGTACCCACGCTAACAAAACAGTCACCGATCGGCAAACAAAATTTGTAAACAAACATCTTATTACTGTTCTCTCAGTTCGCCTTATATAAACCCAGAAATACCTACAAATAGCGCCTGACCGGTGACAAAAACACACAACGTATGAGTATAAAGATTATCCTTAATTGAGCATAAATTTCAATTGCTTATCAGCAAATGAACAAATTCATTCGCGTTGCATCGGGTCAATGTTCCGCAAAACAAATGTTATCGAGTAGCACACATAAAGAAACTAGATTATAAACAGAATATTCAGGCAATAATTTATTTTAAAAACATCAATTCTTAAACATATACGTTCGTAAAGCAAAGATACAAGGAACATTTCAAGTGTACCAGATCGGTAAAGATCGCGCGGCCTGTTGCGGTATAACTACAGGTCGGAGTCAAAAATCAAATCAAAGTTGAACGAACTCATGCCTTTAACCACTTTCCAAGGCTCGTGTATTCTTTTCGTATGCCACACACTACTCCTAGAACCATACCAGTTCGATAGGTTAAGCTTCTCTATCTCCAGAGGCTCTTGAGAACGTCCTGTTGCCGGACGGCCACGATGCTTTTCTGAACCTCCATGATCAAAACATTATTTTTTGCGTCTTCTTAAAACGCAACCAGTCAAACGACACAACCACACGTTAATCACCACTACCGAAGTATAACTAGACCAGCCAAAGCGACGGATGTCCGAATAAAACGAAGGATTTTCAATGATTGTACCGGTAATGGCGATTTCGAATTTAGTGTTGACCCAACAAATTTATTCTGAAGAGACAAACGGCGCGCATGCGCATTATCGTGAACCAGTCCCTTTAAGGGGGCTGAAATGCTTCATGAAAATATGACTAAAGAGGGCCTTAAGACGCGGTTTATTAGCTCTGACAATCCTTGTATTTTAACATTTTTCATTGCTAGCATTTTTAGGTAAGTATATATTTTAGGGAGGAGGAGAGAAACGTCGCTCTACAACCCGTCCACCATATCCCACGCCGCCTCTCTCCAAAATTTACTCAAACCATTTAAGGATCTCTTTAAGATTGTTGTTTTAAAAATCAGCTCTGCAAATGCGTTCTAGGAAACTCTATGAAATTTGCATCTGTGTTTGGTCATCCTTGGGCTTCTTCAGCCGATGCGAATTTATTAGCGCGACTTTACTTTTTGGAAAAGCTTTGATGCTATTAAATATACAGAAAACTCAACATTTTCTAATGTACATCTTTCCGTTACTGATTTTAAAGCCCAAAATTTATTATAAGTAGTCCATTTTTGCGAATGATGACCAAATATGGGAAGACAAGTGAAAAGTGAAAATCCCATTCCCAACTTCAATCAGAGAAGTTAATGGACTGAAAACTTCGAAAAACTGACACAGATATAAATGATGCATTCATCTATGAGTTTTTAACTTTTTTCGAGCTATAGAAATCCATAGGTAATATGTGCTTCTTCGAACAGCTATTTCACAGAAACCAGTCGTTGGGTGTCCCGGGCTACCACATGAAAAGACTGATTAGGTGCACTAGATGTGCTAAATATAGGACTTTGGTTAAACAGTCGATTCTTAAGGATTAGTATAATAAACATGCAGGTAAAACCCAGACAAGAGTAGCAATTGTTATCCCGTAGACTCACTTTTAATGAGCAGAGGCGATGCCTAAGGGCTGTATAGGGGCGAGTTGTTGCACGCATCTGATCCAATGAGATTACTGCAATGTTTGTAAGAGAGGTCAGAGGAAACCAGACGAAGAGAAAGCCAGTTGTTAATGTCACTTCCAGGGTTAAGTGCGGAAATTGCACAATGTCGCATAAGTAGAGTAAGGTTACAAATAGAGAAAAGTGAGAAAATCCTCCGACAATTATGTCAACTATGGTCAGGTCTATAACTAGGTACATGGCACGAGTGCGCGGAAGACTGCGGTTTTTTTTATAAAAAGAACGATTGATACAAGGTTCACTGTTACTATCGCAATAGCTAGACATGATATGGAATAAAGCGAGCCACGTGATGCACTAGGATGATATCATGGCTTATTACTTTTTTTCTCTACCTTTCAGAAGAATTCGAAAAAAATTTCAGTTAAGAACGTGGACAAACAAGGTTGATGTTAGTTCCGCAAAGATCACTAATTGAGATACATTAGGACGCTGATCGACAGTATCGGTTGTTGGGACAAACGCTTTAATTAGTTTTTATTCTGCATGCGTCTCTGCTGAAACAAAGGAAGCTTAATGGAGTCTTCCTGTTTTGTAAGCTATGAAGGTTATCATACAAAAAGGAACTCTTGATTTTGAACAGCGAATGGTCAAGGAATTAACTACTGCTAAGAAAATATCATAGTTTTTCTACGTTGATGCAAACTATACGATCAATTTCACTCGGTTAACGGAACTAAAATTTCTCATATGAAAATATGAAAAGGACGTAAGTCGCTTTCAGCTCGGCTAATCCCTGTATTTAAACATTGCGAGCATTTATGTGTGGGCATATATATAGTGAGGAGCGAGAGAAACATCTCGCTGCTAGCCGGCTTTCTCCAAAATTGCATCAAAATGATTATAAGTTAGAATCATTTTAGGATATCTTTTTAGATTGTTTTTAAAGCTTTGCAAATGCTTTCTAAGAAGCACTATAAGATTTTTAACTGTTTTGTAATTCTAGAGCTTCTTAGTATATGCGAATCTAATACCTCCTTCTTATACTGTTCCAAAAATCTTTAACGCTTTTATATAGTTTACTGAAAACTCAACATTTTGCGATACCTCTTTCCGTTACTGTTTCCGAGGCCAAAAATTTTAGTAGTACTTTTTAGGAATGATGATCAAACCTGGGAAGTGAAAGGTGAAAAACGAACTTCAGAAAATCGTAGAAAAATTAATGGACTTAAAGCTTCAAAAAACTGAGACGAATGGAAATTTTTTATCTTGAAGTTTTTTTCTCGAGCTATAGATATTTCCAGACAATTCTGTGCCTCTTCGAATAGCTTTTTTACAGAAAAAATTCAACCGTTGCGCCGGTGCCTAACACATGTTTGAAAAAGGTCAAAAAGTCCTATGAATGTCCTAAACAGTGGTCTAGTAGGACTAATCGGCTTAAAAATATGCGGTTCTTAAATAAATGCTCAACTCTACGATAGAGTTGCATTTTCTTTTCTTCTTGTGTGTAACTAACCTTTCACAAAATTCTTTGCTCGATGCCTCCACTGACGAAGCGGAAACCAAGTTTGCAAATATCAATAAATATCAATTAGGCTAATGTAAAAGGTTTCTGCGTTGGATGTTATTTACTCCGGCGAAGAATAACGTCCGGCTCGATTAATACGGTCTTAAATTATCTGAACACCTGTTTTGGGAAATATTGCACTTAAGATAAAATACTTAAATAATTGCCTTCTTTTTTCCGCTTAATATACGTACCGCCTTAAAAAAAGATTCTGAATTAAACTTTCAGTTGTTAGATTGAACTTCCTCTTTCAATCAGCCCACATTAAATGGACCCTACTTGACACTCACAATGGTTATATCGCCGCGCGGTCCATCATTCGAGCACTAAACGAACAAGAACGGTTTCTTTAAATTGTATTTTATTAACTTGCATGTAATTAAAGCTCCGTTAAAACATTATTTGATCTGTGATTGTCTGATAAAACTATGCAAAAATGCTCACCTTAACTAAAAGTTTTTCAGTTGGTTGGTTGGTTGCTTTGTCCTATGGAAGAAAATATCAAAGGCGTGTGAGGGGACATTACAATCAGTTGACTAAAAAAGGAGGGTGGTAATATAAATGTTTGATTTATATAGTTTTCAGCTGAGTAATTATCTAACTGACGCCAACGACGCTTGTTCACCTGAGTATATCCATAGTGAGAACGGAAAAAGTCGATTGCATTGTCAGTTATCTTCTACCAATTTCAAAGTCAACCCAACTTCTTGTCATGTTAGCGCCGTAAATATTTTTTGTGTGACGTAGCTTGTGTCAAATGAATTTGCCACCATTTTCTTTAAAACTCAATCTTCAATGTTTGTTGTCTTGTGACTCCAATACGGGTCGCGACAAGTTCTTCCGCCAAATCAATAAAACCTTACGACTTAACGAAGGAAATTAGGTCTGACGTCTATAGTGAGCTCGACAGCAGCTTATATGGCAATATACAGTGGAACCTAGATATAACAATGGGCTAAGGGACTTACAAAATGTGCTCGTTTTACGAGCTTTAGATAGATAAAACTTCTTTCCAAATACTTCAGTTAGTAAGAGTGCTCTGACTTATAGCTCTGAAAATGCGTGCGTTCTAAGCTCAACTTTTTCCGATACCTCTTTCCGTTATTGTTTCAGAAAGCCGAAAATTCCAGTAGTCCTTCAAGCTTACGAATGATGACTAAACCTGGGAAAAGAAAGGTAAAAACCCAAATTCAGTTAATCGTAGAAACATTAACCTGCAGACTGAATTCCAAAAACTGAGACAAACAATGGAACATTCATCTGAGAATTTTAAACCTATCGCGAGCTATAGAAATCTACAGACAATACTGAGTTTCTTTGAACAGATATTCTACCGAAAAAAAGTCTTTGTGTGCCTCTACCACATGAAAAGATCTGAAGGTCCTCTGAATGTTTGCACTAGTGGTCTAAGCAGGACTTAGGTCAAATATCCGTTTCTTAAAGAAATACTCAATTGTATGATACCAAAAAAAACTATTTGTTTTTCTTCTTTTAAATAATTAATGTTTCACAAAATGCTTTGCTGGATGTCTCCTCTGATAAAGCGATGGAAAAAATATGCGTCTATATTTGAAAAATTAATCATCAGTTAGGCTTGTAAAAGGCATCTGCGTTGGACAGTGTTACGGCTCCGGCGAAGAATAATCGTCCGGTCTTAAATTATCTGCACATGACTGTTTTAAATATGGAAATATTGCACTAAAGAGTAAGCTAACCTTAAAAAATTTCCTTTGCTTATCATCTTCCGCTTAGTATATCGGCCGTCGATAAAACCCGGAACACGGAACATTCCGGAACATGCCGGAACATTCCGGAACATCCCGGAACATCCCGGAACATGAAAAAATAAAAATAATTTTCATGAAAAAAAATATAATAAAATAATAATAATAAAATAATTTTTGTAAAAATTGATAATAACGTAAAAGAACAAAAGAAAAACGAAAAATAATCAATTAATCAAGAAAAAGAAACTGATATCCTCTGTGAGTATGAGAAAACAATATTTTGTCGCAACAAATTAAAATTTGTTGGGCGAGTGAGGGTTCATGCAAATGACAGTAACGAGTGAAGGTTTGCTTCTAAATTCAAAATATATTAAAATGGGTCGCGAGGAGGGGGGGTTTTTAAGCTTTCCTCACACAGTTACCTCTTGTAATTGTTTGCCGTGAGTTAATTATTTGGCGGTTATCCATTTACGGTTCTGCAATGGTCTGAAATGTTGGTGCAGTATTTCATGTCAAGCCAAGTCGGTAAGTAGCTCATTTCAAGCCAACATATAGTCTCCTTATTTGTAACCGACATTTGCTTACTTGAGGTGTTTTGCTTTCTTTGAACATGAATTACGTACAGACTAGGCGGCTCTGTGAACTTAAGAAGAGTATAGAGGCTCCTGTCATTGGATTTTAGTGGACAATACTCACATTCGTAGTAGTTTCTATACTGTTTACAGTCAGCATGATATTTCAGACGTCTCCTCTAGTCGCAGGAGGAGTTTGCGGGGAGACGGCTAAAATTCAGGCTAACTGATAACAGTTAGAAACTACCGCTGCGCTATCACTGCCACTGCAACTATTCACGGTGAATCTGAATCTTTAATTTAATTATCCAAGTCCAAAGCGACAAGCCCCTAAGCTCTTCTTTCGGTCGCAAAGCCGTAAATGGATAACCGTTAAACCACATGGCAAACCTTTACAAGAGGTGGCTGTGTGACGAAAGCCTGAAAGCTCTCTCCTCGCGACCCATTTTAATATATTTTGAATTAAGAAGCAAGCCTTCACTCATTAGGGTGACCAGGGTGAGTAGGATGACTGGGGACTGTCATTTGAATGGACCCTTACTCGCCCACTGCAAAAAATTCATTGCAACAAAATATTGTTTTCTCATACTCGGAGATGATACCACTTTCTTTTTCTTTATTTCTTGGTTTGTTTCTTTATTTTTCGTTTTTATGTTATGTTATGTTATTTATTTTGTTATTATAAATTTTTGCAAAAATTGTTTTCTATCTATTGTTCCTTTTATTATTTATTATTATTATTATTATTATTATTATTATTATTACTATTATTTAGTTAATTAATCATTTTTTCATAAAAAAATATTTTAATTTTTTCATGTTCCAGGATGTTCCGGGATGTTCCGGAATGTTCCGGAATGTTCCGGGATGTTCCATGTTCCAGGTTTTATCGACGGCCTAGTATATCTCCCCCCATATATTTTTTAACTAGAACTTTGTTCGTCAATCAGCCCAAAAACAAATCGGCCCTATATTATTTGATTGACACATACAATAATTATCTCACCGCTCCACACAGAAATTTTAGAACAATGGAGGAGTATGAAACAAACTAGATAACCAACTGACACAAACAAATGAATGATTGCCATACGTAATAACTATATAACCATTCTCCAACCCACTTTTGCGATACCCCTTTCCGTTACTGTTTCCAAAGGCGAAAATTTTAGAAGTCCGGCCTTTTTTACGAAGTGGTGACTAAACCTTCAGAAAATTGTAGAACAGTTAATAGACTGAAACTTCGAATAACTTATATGAATTTCATCTAGAACTTTTAACCCAGTTTCTCGAGCTATCTATAGAAATTTCCAGAAAAAAATGATTGTGCTTGATCTTCTAACAGAAAACAGTCGTTGAGTTCCCCTACTACACTTGAAAAGATCTGAAGGTCAACTGAATGTCCTAAACCGCGGTCTAAGTAGGACTTATATTTGCTCCTTTAAGATTAGTATATCTATCGCTCTATGACTGGTATGTTTAACATCAAATTTATGCTCACTGACTGCATGATACCACAGTAAAAACCTTTAATATGTTTCGTTTTTTTCTAGCCTGTTCACAGACCCTCTATTTTCTCTTCAAAGTCCGTCGAACGAGCGTGATAAAAAACTAAAACCGCGGGGGATTTACTGACCGCCAGCGGAAGGGGTTTGGGGTTGAGGAAGGAGAAATTCTTTATGTTTCTTTCTTGCGCTCCGCGCTCGTTCTCACTCGCCAATGTTTTCGAAAAGAACGAAAAGAATAATAAAACAGCGTCTGTGTACAAGCTAGTTTTGTTCAGCCGTTTCGTTTTGTTTAAATAACTTACCTTTCGCATATGCTTTGCTGGATGTCCCCACTGATGAAGCGAAAAAGTATATTAATAGTTTTTGCTTGGAAAATATCAGTTGGGCTTGTAAAAGACGTCTGTGTTGGAGGTAACTCCAGCAAAAAAATAATCTTTCCTCGATTTATACGTTCTTATAAATTATCTGCACATCTGTTTTGGGAAACAATATTTCACTATTAAAAGCTTCAGTAATTACCATGAATAATTGTCTTGCCCATCATTTTTTTACCCCTAAATGTATCTAACCCCACTAAATAACTAAACATTTGCTGCAGAATTATGCTTTTTGTTAACTTGAACTTCCTTGTTTTAATCAGCCCATAACCAATCGACCCTGTATTTAGCCTGCGTAGCAGGCGCTAGGAAATAAATGGGCGAGTATTTGATGGACACCTACAACGATTATTTAGCGGCGTCCGTGCATCATTCAAGCAAAGTAGGACACGAGCTGTAGTTTCTCTAGGTGTCCTTACAGTTTCAAATTATAAGTCGATAGTTCCTGAATTTTTCTTGAATTTTCCTGATAAAATTATGCCAAGTAAAACAGAAGTGCAAGATAGTACAAAAGAGAACACAATTTACTATTAACAGATCCTTTGGCCTGCGTAGGGACTGGCGGCGAGTGAATGAGTTCCTCTCGCCAGGGCACCGCTATTATTTGCGCGCCAAAATGTATTAATTTCTTTTAGTTTTTTGATTACACTATATGCACGAATTCCATTGGAATAATTAGACCTTTCCTGTTTTGTGCTCTTATTTTTAAGCATGTCTCATAATCCGCTACGGTTATAACATGTTTCAGGTTTTATCTGAATTGTAACAATTTAAACCTTCTTCCTTCATGTCTGTAAAGTAGCTATTTAGCTTAGCACATTTGACCGCGTTAAACAAAGATTATAGCATTTTTATTGTATTGTATTGCATTGCATTGCTTTGCATTTTATTGAATTGTATTGTATTGTATTGTATTGTCACCCAAACATTTGCGACATTGCCTCCAAAACAAAAAAATTGCGATTTATTCCCGAAATATTTTGCAGTCTTATGATTATTATTGTTTTCGACCACTCAGTAATGTTCACCTGTTCCAAAGTAATCAACGCTTTCAAGCGACAGAATTCGTGGACCGACACTTTTCGGAAAAGCTCTGAATTTAATCTTTCTTAAGCTTTCTTCGCAAAACATGCGTGACTTCGATCACGGAACAATTCTTAGTCCCAGTTTCCACAGTCTCCGCTAGGAACACCGGGCACAATCGGACCCCCTTTTGTGTCCTAAGGGACGGACCATTCGAAAAGTTATGGGGGGGTGGGGAATTTTCGAGCCGCAGGAATTTTTTTTGTCATCAAATTCCTTGTTTGAATTTTTTTAGGCCATAGCATGAATATTTTTTAAGGTTAATTGGCGTGCATAAATTTTTTTTCATTTAATTTTCCCTTGCGCGAATATTTTTTTGGACCAGACACTTAGGCCAAAACGACATCTCATAAGCATGTTTTTATTTACTAATTAAAATAGTGCTTAACACCAATCAGTAGTCCCTTAGTCATTTTTATACCGCTGGTCATAAGGTTTGTGGGTAGTCGCAAACGACCCAACTTCGTCAAGGGGGTAGCGTTAGGGGTATCTTTGCTCGCGGTACCTCAAAACACCAACAGATTGTTTTGTATTTATGTGTAAGTTGCTTTCTGCTTCAAAGAATTCCCTCTTTGATTTAATAATTAATTATTCTTTTCGAGGAGAATAAAAATGGCGAAGTACACATTTTTCTTGAGCTCTGTGTCTCGTCGACTGAGTTTTCTCGTTTCCTTTCTCATGGCGCTTAACTCCAAAATTTTAATGGCGTACGTTTTCCTTACGCGAGAATTCCAGCAGCTTTGACGAGAAGTCGTCTCTTCATTTAAGTGTATACTTCATTTATTGCACGATTGTTGCATATTTACAGTGTCAGATAAGTTATCATATTTTCAGAAGCTGTTTACAGAATGATAAACTCTTTCTTAATTCGATACTTAGAACACTAGGCACCCTCGAAGATTAACTATTACGCCAGGCCGTTTTTAAAACAGCCCGACCAGCCTCTTTTAAGCGACCAACCTCAAGTGGCTACAGCCCTGTGTACCAGAGTTTTTTGATAGCGCGCGAAGCGATCAACTGCAGAGGGGATGATTCGGGTCGGCCGAAGGCCGAAGCAGCAAGAGGCGAAGAAGCAAAAAAGAGACGCAGGTCACTGTATAAAGATATGATAGAAACCGGAAACCGCGCATGAAAAGACTCTGGCATTCAGGGTAGGTGACCGCTAAATAGACATTACCTGAAGAAATAAATATACCCCTGGCTCTAAGTGACTGAGATTGCACAAGACGAACATTCTCCGTATGAATAACACAACTTGTTCAGAAAAATTTAGTCTGACTATGATTCACACTCTGATTCGAACTCCGATCTGTGTCTTAAAAAGAAAACACGTGAAGCGAGAGAATCTAACTACGTTGACAGCAGAGGTTAAAAGGTATGATCACCCATCAGGGTAAAGAAAATGAGACGATGAACGAAAATACCATTCGTCTATAAAAGCTACTATACTGATAGTCTTAAAAATTCGTTAATAATTCACTCCAATTGTGCCGTGAATATTCAGTCCTTGCTGTCATAAAACTTGGTGAAAAATTCTTTGACTACTGATAACCAGAATTATCAAAGTACGAAAAGGGATATCTAAACAACTTTGAATTTGACTGAAATGCGCTTGATTTTTTCGACATGAGAAACTTATTCTGGTTTGGGTAAGATTATTTCAATAACCCGGATGTTCGTGGATTTAACTCTTATTATTATAGTCAGTCGGCGTTTCTAGCAGCAGTTCGCCCGTCCAAACGTGTTTAAACAGGTTAAACAGGTCCAATTTGTCCACGCAATTTAACCAGTTTAAAAATGGCCAGAACCTCCATCGTCTCGGAGCCTCCATCTGGTTCCACTAAAGTATTCCAGCGCGTTAGACTTCCACGATTGAAGATCCTTTTCATACTGTACTCCTCGCGACTGGAATTGCCTCCTTCACACTAGATTCTAGTGACTCTAAGCTCTAACATAACCTTCAACGACAAACCGATGAATCAGTTTAACTAGCTACACAGGACAACAAACGCCGTCAATGACTGCAGTTTAATAGCTGGAAATCCTATTCGGCTTTAATGAGCTGAAACCTTTAATGGTGGCGCGAAAGATGAATGAATAAAAAAAGCCTGAAAATCTAATACGCTGTGACCGCCAAATTTTTTGAAAGAGATGAAGGCCCCGGGATTCCTGAGAGGGCGAAGACCATTTGTCGGGTAGCGGTCTGCCATTACACTTCCTAATGACCTTTCTGTTTGTATTTTATAAACCTCGCTAAGTTCACTCTCGCAGCATCTATCACAGGATAATGATCCCCAAGAGTTCTTCTCTCAGCTTTTACCTGAAAAACAACAAATGCGATTCTTAGAAAAGAGTACTTCTCTTTGAAAACAAAGCTTAGTTACTCTAACTTTTTCAACAACGCGCGAATTCGGTGTTTGAAGATTTATAAAAATTAAAAACAAAACAAAATTACGAAACTGCATTCAAAAATCAGTTGAATACCATTTTATTTGATACGATTTGATAGGTAAAGGTGATTAAATCGGGAAAACATTTCGAAAAATTTTGTACACTGATTCCTCGGCACTTCCTAAACTGCAAGAAAACGACACTTAAATCAGGGAAGCGCCAAATTGGCTATTTTCTCAAAAAAAAAATTAAGAACGTGATGTTTCCCGCGCTAGCCACTCAATCGATATGATCAAACTAAGGAAAACTGACTTGTATGTGACTGAGGCATACGCCTCCCGCGTACATTAAACTGTTCCTTACCCTAGCTTTTAGAACTGGTACCAACTGTTGAAGGTTGATCATGAGACCAATCGAGTCTGCAGCAGCGTTAACCAGCGGTCCGTCGGCGAAAGTATCAAAAATGGCGTCCAAGGCTTCACATATCACCCAGAGACTGTATTGACCGACCACAATATCACGGAAGACAGTACCTAAAGACTAATAAAAAGAGAAGCTTGGGTGATTCTTAGGATCCCACAAAAAACAACACTCAAGCGCTAAAAAAAAACGGCAAAGCCCAAAGATGAGAGACAGAAAAGTGTGAAATCCGCCATGAACCTTTTTCGCTAAGAGTCAACAATTCATGACAACTGGCTGTAACTTTTGACTCAGTGGACGACGACCTAGCTGTGCTGTTTTCACCATGGAAGCAAGAAAACTATTCAGTTGCTCTAAAAGTACGAGTAAAAAGCACTCACAAATTATACCTTACATAAATAAACTTGATCAAGGGCTAATTTAATCATCTTCCAAGATCCTCCATTAGTGTTGTCTAAATAAAGATAATCAAAAGGAGAAGCAAACCTTCAGGATCTCCAGGCCGTCGTCTTTTCTGGCGGCCATCTTGCCGATGAATCCCAGAATGCTTATCAGCTTGACTTTCACTGCTTCACATGAGGTTTCGACGGTAACACGGCACAATAAGGTCACATGTTCAGCTGTTATACACTACAAAAAAAACACCACCCAAATTCAGCTTTCACCTATGATCAGCTGCTCAATGTGTCTTGCAAACGAGCGAGTTTAAACCCAGCTTCAACAAATCAGGTTGTTCCGGGTTGTGACAAGTTGTCACGGAAAGTAGAGAATAGTTCTACTTTTTATAACAAAATCTTTACGGGTTGCGCGTTTTACTGGCCCAAGGCAAAGTCATTGTGCAGCAGGTGATGTATCTACCGTGTATTGCGCGACTCCTGCGTAATTTTAGCCAATAAGAAGTCAGTACTCCCGCAACATGCAACAACTTGATTTCTACAGACTACTATCAACGTCTTACTTTAGAAAGCTGGTTTACTAACTTAGAACAAACGCCACTGAATCGCAGCCAACAATTACCAGCGCCGTACAAACGACTTACTGACGAACAAAACTAACTACGAGAGAACGACTAGAGAACTGACAATTTGACTAACAATAGACGGCTGTTTAACTGTGACAATAGACGGATTGAAACGCGCCAATTACTGATTAAGAGTCTTCATAGCCAATAACGTGGCTTGACTGACAGACGACCGATAACATTCCGACGTAATTGACCAATCAGATCAATAACCAGAGTACAATACCATCAACTGACGTGATACAACTCAATTTGACTCTGAAGATGACTACTCATGCACAGGTAGTCGAAACATCAGTCACTGTCAACAAGAACAGTCCTATTCAGGACTAAGTTCACCCGGACGATCAAACTCAACCTACTTTTGAAATGACTCCTGGGTTCAAACCTTTCACACAACTTGATTTGTTACAAGACAAGCTTGAACGCAGGTGGTAAAACACGCAACATAGCTTTTCAACTTGTTTTGCAGCAATGTTGCAAAACACGTGTAACATTTTTCTTGCCCGTTCTACCATAGCTTTAGAAGAAATATTTTGGAGGAACTATGTGTCATTAGTAATTACTGAATTCTGATTGGTTGAGCTACTACTAGGCTATATGTTATAGCCCACTAGAAGCGGAAAGCGCCGGCTTTTTGGCGGCAAAAAAGGATTAAAGTCTAGCTTTAACTAGCTAAAGTTGTTTTGTCTCGATATTTTTGACCAACTAGTTGGATCTTACTAAAACAATTACTCCTCTCGCCCTCATGGCCCCTGGGTAAATAGCCCATTCGGCCTTCGGCCTCGTGGGCTATTGACTCATAGTCCATTCGGGCTCGAGGAATAATTGTTAATTATCATTTCGACGCTTCCAGACGTTAAGGTAGAGTCGCTTTTCAAAGCCTTCGACTTTTTTTACCGGAAGATAACCAAACAATTGCGTCGTTCTGGTTACTTTTTACAGCTGACAAAAGTTGTTGATTAAATCGACAGCGATTGACTTGTTTCATCTACATGTACACTTTAGAAAACGAGTGACCCCTAGACAAACCAGACCTAAAACGTAAAAAAAAGCGATTAGGAACTTACTTGAGGCTCTTGCAGAGAAACCAGTTTGTCAATCACTGATCGTAGAACTCCTGTGGCAGCTTCTAGAAAATCCTCCTCGTGGTACACAAATCCTCTAGCTAAGGTTAAAGAAATAGCAGTTTTACAATAAAAATTGTGGCTCAAAATAGAGTGACTATTACATCGCGCAGAATGCCTATTGTTCTCCGGACATTTACTTCCAGTCCAAAAACGTTTGTAGATCTGTCATATCATGCGTGGACGCTATGAAAGCGCCTCAACGATTGGTTGCTTTGAACTCACTCGGATGCTCATTAATATGATGTAGGTGGCAAACTAAGCAAAGGGGGCAGTTCGCTATTGTTTCGCCTTTTATTCGAAATCGCACATATGCGTATATTTCGCAGCGATATTTTAAAAACTCGCTATTGCTTTCGATGTATTGGCAGTTTATTTGGTAGAAAAAGTTAAGCAACAGAACGAATGATGAAATGTCGAATTAACTTTGCGCGAGCGAGATCTTGATTGTGTCGTAAATAAATACACTGCATTGAGTCAGTTAGCGCACAGAAGCCGACGCTCAGTGTAATGGTCTGTAATGTTTTACTTCTGTATTTGAAAGGGTTTTAGCTCTTAGGGACTGGTCAAAAAGTATAGCGGGGGGGGGGGGGGGGGGGGGGGGGGGGGTGGGCCGGAGCAGAGAGGGGGTGGGTCACGAGGTTTTGAGCCTTGTGCAAGGGGTGGGCCGTGCAATTTTCAGCTACCCTTAGGGGGTGGGTCACCCTATTTTATTACATAGATAAGCACTAACTACTAACGAGACAGTTGACCACACTTGTTATATAAAACACAGGCAGCTGGAATTAAATTGCTAAAATACTCACAAACCTGTTGTGCGAGAAAATGCAACGGGTGACAGGCCGCACATCCCGTGAACCCTTTGTTAACCTTTTTTTTTTTGGATCTAACGAGCATGTCCTTTAATGATTTTCCTTTTTTGTAAGGAAAGGATTGATGGTTCTTTAAAAATTTATTAAAGTTATGGTTGGTTTTGTATAAGATTCCATTTTTAATATTCAAGCTTCCTTTATAGTAGACACTGAGGGCTGGTATTGTGTCACAAATGGCAATATTTCTTTTTCCTCCTTGTATGTTTTGTTTTAGGAGTTTTTAGAATTTTATTTCTGATAGTAGGTCTTCTATCAAAGTTTGTGGGTAGCCTCCATCCATCAAGCGTTTTTTTTAAATTTGAATTATTTTCCTCAAAGGTTGTTTCTGAGGAGTTTTTTCGTAGGATTCTCAAGGCTTCTCCTTTGACAAATCCTTTTTTAACACTTGGAGGGTGACACGAGGTGAAATGTGTGTGCAAGAAGGTTTCCGTTTGTTTAAAATGTGTCTTTGCATCAAGGATAGATTTTTTCTTGGATCTTGTGCCTTTGTATACAACCGTGTCTAAAAACGCTGCATCTCAGTGTCAAATGTTTCGGCCATGAATTTAATAGTTGGGTGATGTAAGTTTGCTTGTTCAATGAAGGCTTCGATGTCTGGTTTACTCATGTCCCATAGGGAAAAGATATCGTGTATGTAGCATTTGCAAACTGTTGTTCTAAAGACAGTTTTGCTTAGAGTTGTTGTTTCAATATATGTCATGAAAATATTGGCAAAGAAATCAAACTGCTGTCTTTGTGCCCATTACAGTTCCATGGTTTAGTAGGTAGTGCTTTCCATTGAAGTGGAAGAAATTTTCTTTGGGGATTAATCTAAGAATTTCCGGCAAGTAATGTGTAGAAATGGATTGTCTTTGTAGAAATTTTTATATGCTTTGTGACACACAATTTCAGTATATACCCCCGTTTTGCTGTATATTTGTGTCAAGACTCATAACGTCCGTCTTTTCAGTAAAAGGTATGATTTCTGTGATTTTGATATTGGTTGTAGCAGTGTATCAACAAATTTTGTCAAGCACAGAACAAGGTTAAGCCATCCTCTTTTCTTTCTCCGTTTACCGTCGTCCGACCGACCCAAATTTTTGGCATTTTTTTAAAAAAAAGCAACGACGTAGTTACACCATTTTTCACTTGAAATAATTCTTTTAATCTGAAAAATGAGCATAGTAACAGCACAGAGAAAAACAAGAACAAAAACATGAACATTTTTCACAGTATATTGTACATTTTGTTAATCCAAATATGTGAATGTTAACTTTTAACGTCTTCCTGGGGTACTAGGGCCTAATATTCTGAGACTTCTTGTGATTTTTTTTAAGTTTTTTTTTTTCAATCCGACCGACCGACCCAATATTAGGAAACGCATTCGACGGTAAACGAAGAGAAAAAAGGGGATGGCCTTAGAGGAAACCAAACAGCCATGTTTTAACTAGGGGGTGGGTCATGCAATTTCCAACCTTGCTTTAGGGGTGGGTCAGTCATTTTTGTGCCGAAGGGAGGGGGTGGGTCATGTGTTTTTTATCAACCACATTTCCAAATGCTCCGATCCACCCCCCCCCCCCCCCACCCCCTTATACTTTTTGACCAGTTCCTTATACAAACCAAAACGGCGGGTAAGTAAGTTTACATTCCTTAAAAGAGCTCAAACTGAATAAAGCCCTGAAAAACAAAGATTTGCGATCCGAGTATGTAGCAATCATAAGAAAATACGATAAAGGGGATTCAGTGTTCTCATGTACCATTTTAGATTGTATGGTGGCTGGTTACAGTCACTGCTCGTGCAGTTATTCGTTTTGGTGTTCAATAAATTGGCGACGCGATCGAAGGCCGATTCCTCAAGTATGTATCCAATGGAATGTAAGTTTGCTTGGAGGGCAGCAAACAGTTTCTTTAACTTTCCTTCCAACTTCTTCCATTCCCACAAAATTTCCCCATTTATTTGCCGGAAAAGTTCTTGTCGTCGCCGTTTACCATAACTGTCCAAGCGCAACCTCTCCTCCTAGTAGATCAGCGTCCAAGGCTGTCACTATATTGTTGAGACAGATCATTGCTCTCGCTTGTACCGTACTTAAACTAAAAGCAAAGATTTAAACTGATTTAGAACAAACTACTCATTTAACTTAGAAGCGTTCGTACTAGAAGCTACCCTCACAATCTCATTGAAAAAAACTACCTCGGAGGTTAAATTTGCCGAACAGAAGTCGGCTTTACTAAAAAACAATGAAGTGTGCAAAAAAATTCTGCCCTTTGTTCAGTTATAAAGTAACCCCGACCGCCGTTGCGACATCAGCCAAAGAACATATTTATGAGCAAATGACATCTAATCCAGCCTTTACAGAGACAAATATACAAGAAGCCAACGCTTATCTCCTAGATTCTCGTCCGAAGCAAAAATGTTTGGTCACGTATCACACTCTACTGAGCTTGTACGTATGTGTTTGGCTTGTCAACACTTTGACTTCAACAGCGCCGATTGGACCTCCGATAAACTGCATGTGATGTCCAGCTGATATTTGCAAACAATGGGAAAGGAATTTATCTTTCGGTTCAGTAGAAGTTAGTGGGGCAGGAACGCGTGACGAACTCCTAGGAACGGGGTGTCTCTTATAAAAGGGTGTTCGTTATACCAACGTGTTAGCTATATAGGCGTTCTTTTTACCGGGGTGTTTTTTTTCCTCCTTTTTTTGATGAATTCCTCCTTATACCGGGATGTTCATTATCTGGGCAGTCGTTAAACTAGGGTGTCCGTTATATAGAGATTCTACGTTAAACCGAGGTGTTCGTTATACCAGAGTTTAACTATAAAATGTAAACTTGTTCTGTCCTCCGTTTATCCATTAACTTTAGTAACGTTTGCTTCTTGTTTATATATAGGTCAGGTGTTGACGTATGAAGACATTCAAGAAGTAATCAAGTTTTGTGCTCGTGAGAAATTAGTTTTATTCGCCGATGAAGTTTACCAAGACAACGTGTACGCTGAGGGAGCCCAGTGTCACTCGTGCAAAAAAGTCCTCAAAGACCTGGGAGACGAGTATAGCGGATTTCAATTGATCTCTCTTCATTCCAGTGCCAAAGGGTACACAGGCGAGTAAGTTGTGCGTGTGTGTTTTTCCTCTTGCTTGTTTGTTTTTGTGGCCACCTTCGGGTAGTAGACAAAAATGATTTAGTGCCAATTTTGTACCCTTGTGTTCTGTGTACCGGGCTTATTTGAGTACACATACATAACCAGAGACAAACCATTATTAACCCTTGCACTCCCAATTACAAATTACAAATTTCGCGCTTCTCTTATTTCCAGTCATTCGCCTTTTGTCGCGCGAGTCTCGAAGCGCTTGCAGAGGAAGCTGTTAGTGCTTTATTCTAAGGTACTCCGTCTGTATGCATTACGCTTGGTTTCTAACCCAAGGTAATCATGGGACTCACTTGCAACCCTCCCAAGCCTGGCGATGAATCATATGAAAAGTTTTCAAAGGTATGCTCCTAACTGTAACTTAACCCAGAGAAACTCACGCGCCTCGCGTGATCATAATCAGTGCTACTTTATCGCTCGTGTAATTTTTTAAAGGGGGCTCTGTCACGGCTGACTAGTTTATATGGTTGATAATGGCAATAACGAGTCATTATTCGCTATGGAACTTGAGAACTTAGTACTTAGTTGTGAATGACAGAATTAATAGCGTCGTATTGTTCTTTTTTCACCTTGTCTCTAGTGCTCAGGCTGTAACGCGTTCCAGGTTTTAACGAAAATGTAACAATTTGAACCGTAGCTTTTCACGATACATATAAAAGCAGTGAAAAATATAATACTTAGTCAGGTGACGCCTCTAATGCTTACCTGCCTGCCACGGGATAGCCGATTTAACAAATAAAGCTTGTTCCTCTTACCCTGGGTACCAGAGGTTTTTTCTCGCGCGTGGCGGGATCCTTTGGCCCGCCGGTCGAAGCCACGAATGGCGATAAAGATTTGAAAAACCGGAAGCCATGCATGAAAAGTCTCTGGCACGCACGATAGGTTTCCATTGATTCTTTTGCCCAAACAAAACGTCAGATTCGAGTCTTACGCAAGTAAAGTTTGCCAAGTGCTGAAGTCGCTAAGGGACTAGGCCGAGTTAATAAAAATGTCTATTTTCTCCTGGAACATCCGGCAATCTTATTATATATGTATAGAAAATGATCTTTAATTGCGACGCACTAGGGAAATTCTATAGAAGTCATTACCTTCAGTATTCCCATATCTTGCATAAGCATTATTTTGTGTTTTATCTGTTTTACAGGAAGTAACATCCATCAAGGATTCTTACAGGAAGAAAGCAAAGATGACAACGGAGGTTCTTAACTCAATGGAAAATGTTAAGTGTAACAAGGTGGCTGGTGCAATGTATGCGTTTCCGAGGATAACACTTCCAAAGAAAGCCATCGAGGCAGCCAAGGTATCATGTCTTGTTTCCGGCCCTGATATCTAGTGCCACACTGCAGAATACTGTCAGTAATGGATATCCTAGGTGTAGGGTAATCCTGATTCCGGAACCCGGGAATTTTTTTCTTGTAGACTGATCCGCTGAATCAGTTCAGGGGTTTCAAATCCGGAGTTCATACCCGGTTGTTCATAAGATGGATAGCTCTATCCACCGGATAAATTCACTATCTAGTGGATAGGTATGAGCGAAACCAATTGCACTATCCACTGGATAGAGATTTATCCGGTGGATGGCGTTATCCAGCTTTTGAACAGCTGGGGCCTGCTCTATATATGAAGCCCGAAATCTCGCTAACGATTGGAATCTGGAATCCACCTTTCATGGACAAGGAATATTGAATCCAGTACCCGCCATCCCGGATCAACAACATAAAATCCGGAATCCACAACGTGCGATCAAGAAGCCAAGATTCTCGTTGATGCAACTTATATTAGAAGAATGCCAACCCGTTTCCCGCCGTGTCAGTTTTCACAAAAGGCGTTCTTCGGTTAGAAAAAGTGAAAGGGACGCTATAGGCTCAAATATTATTCAGGCTGCTGATAATGTCCCGGGAAAATTAAAATTTCATTTTCTCGACTTTCCAAATTGCATTCCTAAATTCCATATGTCGTATCGATCTAGTAACAGCTCCCAGAGAAGGCTTCATCGAGGAATTCTTTAAAATACAAATATTCCCGTCACAAGGAAAGTATGTATGTGGTCTGTTTGGTGAGCGAAGTGAAAGGATTTTGGGGTGGACAAAAGTAATGTGTACTAAGTTGTTTGTATAATTGTTTTGTTTGTATAATTGTCATTGTTATTTAGGCCAAGGAAATGCCACCAGACGAGTTTTACTGTTGGCAGACGCTGGAGAAAACTGGAATTTACATGATTCTTGGCCACGTTTTTGATATGAAAGGTAGCGGTAACAACTTTTACTACAGGTAAGATTTGAATCTACAAGGGCCATCAACTTCAGGTCGAGATTTTGATGATTTCAAAAACCTCCGTGTGATATCATTTGCGCCCTTCTGTCACAAGGTTTTCACAGGCTTCTCTACTATATTTAGATTTATTAGATTGACTACACCTTTAAATTTGAAGAAACCCCTCTTTCCCCCCAACCCCGAAGAATTCTGCCTTTGTACCACAGGAACACCAAATTAGGATGCGTTCTGACGAACGCAATAAGGGTTGCACAGATTGGCTCATAGCCGGGGTGATGGGGTCTTAGTGAAGGGCCTGCAACTGGGATAAAGTTGGTATGTACAAATAGAAGGGCTTACAACCGGGATTATACGGTATGGACCAGAGCTTAAACTTACATAGGAAAAGGCGTCCTAAAAGCAACTTGTCTGTAAAAGCGACATTCTGTCAGCGTGTGAAAGTCTGATGAAATTGGACCAAGTTTTATCGCCACATTATGGGTTAAAATAATCCAAAACGTTTTGATTTTTCAGACCCACTATCCATACGAAGGAAATAACTTTAAACGGTTTCATGTTTTAATATTTCTTGGTAAGATCACTATTCTTCCTTCTGAAGAGACGTTCGCTCCAATGTTTGAGCGACTAAGAATCTTTCACCAAGAATCCATGGCGCAGTTTAAGGACACGAACTGACAAGATGGATTTACTGGATTTAGTTTCCAGTGATGACAATATTCAGTCCGGACTATTTGATATGTCTCCATACTCATTTATCAGGGGAAAGTTTTCTGAGGTAAAATATATGTTTGAAGCTTCTCGAGAAAGGCTAACTAGTTTTGATGACTCTTAATTCATCTATGATTTTCAAAGTTTTTCAGTTGACTTCCCTTCCCAGATTTGGCTATATATTATCTCTCAAAAAAAGACCCGGAAATGTTCAACATTGAATAGTGGCAGAAAGAGTCGTGAATTTATCTGGCAAGCTGTACACAAATGTCCTTAACCACACAACGAGGAAAAACAACATTCTTATAATCCTCTCCTAAAATTGGCGTGAAAAAAAAGACACTTTTAACAATCTTCTGACTTTTCCCATCTGAAGGACACTGAAGTGTGCTTTTCCCATTTCAGCGTTTTTCCGGCCCATTCCTTGTGATATTCCAGACACAGATAAGAACGTAAAGAAATCCTGTTTATATAAATATCAACTTTATTGAAGTGTCTTAAAGTGCTGATTTTACTAACAAAGGTATTTTATCTTCAAAACAAGTCGCATTGTTAAAGTAGCTATCGCGTTGTGAAATAACAAATTAAGAACTAAACAATTTCTGCGCTTAATGTACATAATAGATATATTTCATGTTTTGCGACCACATTATCATAATGCTAACTCTAAACAAGGAAATCTAAATGATATCTTTTCATTTTGGAAGCATACTAAACGTTTAAAAATAGATCAATGAGACTACTAACCGGCTCTATATTTAGTTGTAGTATTTGAAGACATACTGTGGTTCAACTTATCAATGGTTTAGATTTTGTTTTCCTTAGTGCTGCGGTATGGTTATGTACGATTGAGAATCAGAGTTTAAAACAAAGGAAAAAAGCATTTGAACCAAGGAAAAACTTGCACCACAACATTTATTTACAACTTTTTTATTGAACTTTAAAGGCCGCGATAATAGTATACAATCAACTACTGTTTTTTTTTGTTTTTTTTTTTATGAAGATGACGAAATCATTAGTTGGATTCCAAGTGTTAAACAAAGTACATTAAAGCGCATGAAGAGGAATATCGTGGGTATTTTGTCTTCGTTGACGTTTAAATAACAGCAGGAGAGCTTTCCTAAACTCTGGAATTCTGATTGTGTAAACGATGGGATTAACAAGAGAGTTCATATAAGAAAGAATGATTAAAGAACAGTCCAAACGATTTATAATTAATTCCTGGAAAGAAAGCAATTTCCTAATTCTAGATCTACATTGAGATAAAAGAAAACAATAAACCACAAATGGTAGCCACATCAGTAAGGATACGATAGTCATTATGAATAATGTTACAGTCAGTTTCCTTTGTCTGTTGGCTGCACCATGGTGCTGAGGATGCGCTCCACACAAAAATTTAACAACAATGGAAGAGTAAGAAACACAGATAACAAATAGAAACAAAAAACAGTATGATTGCAATAAGTAAAGATGATGTGAGAATTCTTCCCCATATTGTCTAAGTATTGAAGCGGCAGTTGATACCATTCCAGCTAAAACCCAGACAGCGGCAATTGTTACCCCGTAGACCCACTTTTTGATGAGGCGATGCCTGAAGGGACGAATTGTTGCATGCAACCGATCTAATGAAATAGCTGCAATGTTTGTTAGAGAGGTCAGAGGAAACCAGAGGTGGAGAAAGGTAACAATCACAATCAGTTCCGGGCTTAAGTTCATTTTCATAATGTCGCATGCGTCTGAGAGGTCTTGAAATAGAAAAAAGTGAGAAAATCCTCCGACAAACATATCAGCTACGGTCAGGTTTATAACTAGGTACATGGCACGAGTGCGAAGACTGCGGTTTTTTATAAAAAGAACGATTGTTATAAGGTTCACTGTTACTATAGCAGCAGCCACGGTAACGAATACAGCAAACCAGGTGATGCACTCGGATGAAGATAATTGCATGACTTTTTTTCTTCTTTTACTCCTTTTCGCTTCACACTTTTGCCCGTTCTCTTTTGTTGCTCGTCTACCTTTAGAAAGAATTTGAATTGAATAAAGTTTGATTACTTAGAAAAGAAAAGTAGGAGGTGAACAAACAAGGTTGACGTCTGTTTTTCAAAGATCAGTAATGAAGATACATGAATAATAATTCGACGAATTAGGAAGCTCACCTTTAACTTACAGTTTTTCAAATTGCCTTCACAAAAGCTGAAGTGAAAACCCTTGTTTCACCTGTGGAAAAAATATCAGTGACGTTTGACGGGAGATTAGGATAGATTGGTTGACTAAAAGCTGAGGGCATTAAATTTCGTTTCATCTGAGTATTTTTAAAACTGAATTAACGTCAGCGCTCGTTCACCTGAGTATAATAATAATTATTTTCATTATAATAATGGTAGTGGTTTAGTTACTGCATTTCCAAAGAAAACCAACCTAACGAAATTTGTAGTCATTTGACTTAAAAGGCTTCAAAAGGCAGTTTTCTTAAGCCCGAGAACGGCTCCAAAATCACAGTAACGAAGGAAAAGGAAAGGAGGAAAAGAAAGAGCGAGGAGATCAGGAAAGGAGGAGAAGAAAAAAAAGACAATGGTTGCACTCTTAGTTTTTGTAATGTGCTACTTTGGATATATAGTTTTTGGCCGAAAAAAACTGTTGGACGGAAAAGGTCCATTTGACGATAACGTTTTCAAAAATGCGGCTAGATATATACAGCTAAACATATGTTTTAACATCAGGAGCAAAAAATGTTCGTGGTAAAATGCAAAGGGTACTGCTAACTAACTAGTTAACTAACAATCTAACTGTGGCTAAAATTGTATTTGAATCTATTACATTAATACTTTTTTAACATTTTTATTTTGCTCTTTAAAAATATCGAAGGTCCGCTTGGTATGTAGGGAGTAACTGATCACCAAAATGAAAATGTGACTATAATTTCAGTTAACCCTTCTAAGACAATCAAATGTCACTAGTGAGACCGGAAAAAAATTAAATGTTTCATGCAAACTGTCCTTGTGAACAATTTCACTCGGTTAAAGGAGCTGAAATTTCTCATGAAAATATGACTGAAGAGGGCCTTACGTCGTGGCTTAGCTCGGACAATCCTTGTATTTAAACATTTTCCATTGCAAGTATTTTTAGGTAAGTTAATATACGATAGAGAGGAGGAGGGAAACATCGCTCTACAACCCGTCCGCCATATCCAACGCCGCCTCTCTCCAAAAGTTACTCAAACCATTTAAGGATATCTTTAAGATTCAGTTGTTTTAAAAAGCAGCTCAGCAAATGCGTTCTAGGAAACTCTATAAAATTTGTATCTGTTTGGTCATCCTTGGGCTTCTTCAGCCGATGCAAATTTACTTAAACGCTTTACTTTTTCGAAAATCTTTGATGCTGTTAAATATACAGAAAACTCAACCGCATTTTCCGATGTACATCTTTCCGTTACTGATTTTAAAGCCCAAAATTTATTATAAGTAGTCCATTTTTGCGAATGATGACCAAATATGGGAAGACAAGTGAAAAGTGAAAAGATTCCCAACTTCAATCAGAGAAGTTAATAGACTGAAAACTTCGAAAAACTGAGATGAATGATACATTCGAGCTATAGAAATCTCTAGATAATATGTACCTCTTCGAACAACTATTTCACAGAAACCAGTCGTTGGATGCCCCGGGCTACCACATGAAAAGACTGAAGGTCCACTAGATGTGCTAACTATAGGCCTTTGGTTAAACATTCGACTCTTAAGGATTAGTATTTTTCGCAGGTAAAACCCAGACAAGAGCAGCAATTGTTACCCCGTAGACTCACTTTTTAATGAAGCGATGCCTAAGGGCTGTATAGGGACGAATTGTTACATGCACCTGATCCAATGAAATTACTCCAATGTTTGTAAGAGAGGTCAGAGGAAACCAGACGAAGAGAAAGCCAGTTGTTAATGTCAGTTCCAGGGTTAAGTGCGGAAATTGCACAATGTCGCATAAGTAGAGTAAGGTCACAAATATAGCAGAGAAAAGTGAGAAAATCCTCCGACAAACATATCAACTATGGTCAGGTTTATAACTAGGTACATGGCATGAGTGTGAAGACTGCGGTTTTTTTTATAAAAGAACGATTGATAGAAGGTTCGCTGTTACTATAGCAACAAACATGGTAAGGAATACAGCAAACCAGGTGATGAACTAGGATGATATCATGGCCTGTTATTTTTTTCGCTTTACACTTTTAATTCTCTTTTTCTCTCTGTTGCTTGTCTACCTTTCAGATGAAGAATTTGAAAAAAATTTTAATTAAGAACGTGAACAAAGAAGGTTGATGTTAGTTCCGCAAAGATCACTAATGGAGATACATTAGGACGCTGATCGACAGTATCGGTTGTTGGAACAAACGGTTTAGTTTTTATTCCGTATGCGTCTCTGTTGAAACAAAGGAAGTGTAATGGTGTTTTCCCAGCCTCCTCCTCAGGCGCTTCGTTTTTCGCATGGCAGAGGCGAGCGCGAAACGAGTGACTGGTGATGAACCGCAAGGGACCATGGGAAGGGTACAGACGGCAGGCGAAGCGCCTGCCAGATCTTGTGTCGTTTTCTTGGCAAAAAAGTCGTTTTCTTGGCACGGCCCAATTTTTGGTCTTTTTAAGTCTTGGAAGCGATCAATTTTAGTAGCATATTGTTGTAAACATTGTAAACTTTGAGTAGACAGGTGAATGGCTCAAAATTTCAAAACTTGAGGTAGAAATAACCGACAGGCTGCAAAGGAGTCAGATTCTGCTGGATTCTTACGAATCGAAGACCTCTAACAAAATATTTGATGACTTGACGGTATCGGGTAAGTCTTATATTTTAGTATTTGACTTGTCGTTTATTGCAGAATCCGGATTAGTAAAGTACAGCGCCGGCGATTATGTTTCTATTTTTCGCTCTTTTAGGCCAAATCCACCGAACAACGAGCAAGTAACCTTGTGAATTGAAAGAAGTGCAAGGCCTACCTAGATTGTGCAAGGTCAGGAGTTGATTATCAAGACCACATTATGTCCTTACACCAAGATTTAAGTCTGCGACGTTACTTACTCTGAAATCAGGGACAGATGGATATATTTCAGTAGACGCTTTTGACAAAATAAATAAAAATGCATAACTTGTTGAAGCTTAAAATTCCCAACTCTCGGTATAAGATCCCTAGATTCTCGAGAGATAAGTAATGAACTTTATTTTCGGACCAGGGAAGGGGTTGAAGAGAAGGAAGGTGCCAGCATTGATCAATCCATCATTTTGGACTACCTCTCTCCATCTTGATGAGGGAAACGAATATAAAGGCAGTCTTTTCTAGCTTAATTTTTTTTAGTATTTGAAAACCAGGTGAAATACTAGGTGAGCTTTCACACGAAAACTTGATATCTTCACATGTGAAAATAACATGTTAAGTCATGTGTGAAAATATGACCTTTGGTATGGCTACATAATAAATCGCGCCTTTCACACCCAAAAACTATTAAAGTGAAATGGTTTGGTATTTCATTGGTGTTTATATAATAAATAGAACATTACATGGCCGCTTGGAGATACGAAATTTCTCTTCTCGTGTTGAAAAAATATTTAACGTGTTCGCTGCGCTCACACATGAAATATTTTTCAACACCACTCAAAGGCAAATTTTGTATCTCTGCGCAGCCATGTAATATCCTCTATATATTGTACAATAATTAATGCTAAAATATATTTATCGATTTTATCTTTTGTAGGAGATTTTATTATTGCTATCATTAGTTTTAACTTTATTTCATTTTATTTACGGGTGTAAAAAAATGAAATATTCATATTCCTTGCGATTTGATTCGATTTCGAGTATTGCCTTTCGATTTCGATTATTTCGATTCGATTACGTAAATGTTTCATAATTCTTATAACATAATGTGTAATGTAAACAGCATGCAACCCTAAATCCTCAATATAAGAATAGTAACAGAGACAGGAGGATTCACAGTCGCTTGGTTCATCGCCATGTTTGAGAACCTGACAAAGAGTGTGTTGCATATGGTTAATTGCCTTATTTGGAAATTCTCAAGGGGAGGTTGAAGGACAGCATTTTTGCCAGGCAACTCAAAATGGCGCGCGAACTGCTATCGTCTTTGCTCGTCTATCAAAAACGCACATTAAAGAGTTCTGGATTCTTATTTTACAATATAATAACTCACTGAGGGCACCCTGGAAAAGGTGTGCAAAAACCGAACCAAAATCGAGATGCGGAAGCAAAGAATCCTGAATTGAACTGAACTGTCATAATCACAATTAATCGAGAATTTGATTAATTGTTACACCACTAATTTTATTTACCTAGATGTCTGACATGATGGCACCCCTATTGCAAGACTAAAAATGTTTGAATAAAGGTTGAATAAACTATATAGTTCAGTTAAAACACCATGATTCAATGATCACACTACTACATCTCATTTAAACTCAACCCTTTGTTAACAGAAGTCAGTTCAATGACAACATGCCCGTTCAATAATCTCAGTAGCCCATGTACAGCAATTTCTTCTGAGGGGAAGGGCCAACTGTACACATGCTTTTATCGCAGTATTAATTCAAAAAACACACATCAACCTAATTTCCATCGTCCAAAATAAAGGAATTATAGGAGCAAAGTATTTTATTACTTTGGGCAAGACAGCTAGATTGAGTTTAAGTTGGATTAGGGGTGCAGGTTTTCTCTTTTGCTGACCATAGTTCAATGACCTGACCACATCTCAGTTCAATAATCACGGCAGAAGTTCATAAAACATACATCAATTCAATGTCCAGTGACACTACTTTAAGGAATAGGGGCAATATTTTTTATTTCTCTGAGTGAGGTGGAAGCTATGGAAAGTGGTGAGGGTTTTGCATGGCTGAGCTTCTGGTCCATACTTAAAACAGCTGGCATTTTTCATTGCTTGACACTGTTAATAGACCTGACATCAGCCTACTAATAGTGTAGTGTAGTGTTTTTTTACTGCATATTCTTCCAGTTTGTCCAGGGGCCTGTTTTTACTGTTCTTTCCATTAGATGCTTGTATCTTGATTACAATTTTGTAGTTAAAATTTCTAGGAAGGGGGTTGGAGGTTAGTAGTTATGCAGAACCATCTATACTTATCTTAACGTTTTTTGCATTTCAAGGTAATTCTGTGTCCATTGATAATTATTAGATGATCTTGTATTCCTCTGCAACTCCAAAGCAGGTCAAAAACTACCCCTTCAGAAGACTTTTGAGGGGAATTTTATGCTACCACACGTTTGCCAAGAAAGGAACCATGTATAAGCAATCACAGGAACAGCAATGTTGAATCTGGGTAGAATGATCCCAAGAACTTCATAATACTCAGTCTTTCCTACCACCAGTTGGCATTAGGACAATGCAATCATTATTCTCTAAAATGGCATTCACAGCATCTTGTTTGCCATGAAATTTGAAATATTCAAACACAATTATTTTTTTAAAAAAGTGTCTAGGGCAACGTCTCCTGCCTGGCCAAATGGTAGTTATGATGGTACCTCATCAACTACATCACCCTCTTCAATCAGGGTAACAAAATTCTCTATCAAATTAAAACCAAAGTTACCAATAATTTATTTATTGACACACAAATGATGTGTTATAAAAGAGCATGACAAAACCAAATTGGTTCACTGTGTAATATCACAAAAACAAATAAAAAACAATACAGGCAATAAGTATTTGCTGCACATTCGACACAGCTTCATCATAAAATGAGGTATATAAATAAAAAGTAAGTAGAATTTATTTACACTGGGCTGTGCATTCAGTGACAAGTCTAATACCCAGTGAGGTAATCGAACAATAAAAAAATACAAGTAAAAAAAAACCTGGAGCTAGTTTTGTGGCTGTTTTTCCGGTACATAAGCTTACATTGTCGAGCAAATGATACACAATGCGAAATCCTGAGACAAAAAATTTAACAGATTTAAAAAATATTTTATCATCTATTTTATAACATAACTTAGAGGTCTTGAGACTAGACTGGTTTGTTGCCTTTTCGAGTACTCAAGATACAGCGTGCAGCAAATAGTATTTTAAAGCTTTACAAAATATTTGGCTTCATTTGACTTCAATTTGTTACACTTCATTTGATTTCAATTCTCAGCTCGCCATTTTTCACTTCGACTGAAGAGATCGTTTCATCACTGGGGACCTTAACAGAAACGATTACTAACTTACTAACTTTCCTGACCGGCTGTTACCTTGGCGTGCGGCAGTTTCATTAAATTAAAGGCAGTACTGTCCCGTCCGCGGCTAATAGTTTTTCGATATAAAGTTCGGTAGTAAACATTATGTAGTTCGGTAGTAAACATTATGATGCTTGAGTCCAATGTGTGGGATGAAAACAGCTTCCTCTTCACACACACGACGTGGATAGGCAATGATTTGCTCAAAATTCGCAAATGAACAGGACTGAACTTATTTCAAAAATTGTATATTGGTCCGCCATCACTCCTGCCGCCATCTTGAAAGCAAGATCTGCCAGACGTCTCGCCCATTGTCTCCTTCCCGCCTTCCTTTGCGCGCACATCGAGAGAGACGTCTGGGTACGAGGCAGGTGTTTTCCTGTTTGGTAAGCTATAAAGGATTTCATAAATAGGAAACTCTTGATTTTGAACAGCAAATGGTCAAGGAACTTTCAGAGCTACTGCTAAGAAAATATAATAGTTTTCAGGCTACGTTGTGATGCAAACTATACAGTCATAAACAATTATATGAAAGAAGATCATCGCAGTTATAGACGCAAAAGGCATTCTTTTCCCTATTGCAAAAGTTGCGTCTATAACTGCGATGATCTTCTTTTACATAATTCTTCACCCCGCAGTTCTCATATATGATTTTCATAATTATATTCATAACTTTATACGTAAACTATTTCACTCGGTTAACGGAACTGAAATTTCTCATTTGAAAAAATGAAGAGAGCCTAAGTCGCTTTCAGCTGGCTAATACCTGTATTTAAGAGCGGATGTCTGTAAATATCGACCAGAGGCGGGAAAAATAAAATTTTTGAAAAATCCTAGGTATTCTAGTAATGAATCGAAAATATAAATTTTAGTTTCACTGGATAAATATTTTGGCATAAGACGAATGTCAACTTCGGGCGATCAGTGACGGCCTCCGCCTGCAGACCGCTTTTTCGGGCCCCTAGACCGGGCTACTAAAAGACCACGATTTCAATCGAATTCAAATATCATTCAACCCGAAAAGCTTCTTATCGTATTAAAAGGGGGATTAATACATCATGTGCTTGAATTGATCACAACTGGAATATTTTATGGATTTTTAAATATTTACAAAATTTTAAGGCTTTTACGCGAGCAAGATATTGTCCGATTTCAAAGGCCTAAAATCACATCCGATACATGATTTTTAACAGAAAAAGACATTCTACGTTAAAAAGTAATCTCTAAGCTTTCAAAACATGCTTTCAAAACTCTGGGCCACATATGAAGTGAATTTTTGGGAACGCAAAATTCACAGAGCACTTGAGGGTAATTTGACCTTTCTTTACCGACAGTCAAGAGGTTCGGCGCGACACAAATCAATCCTCCAGCAAATGTTTCAGCCAAAATACGTTTAATTCAGGCAACCTCAAGTCCCACAGTGATACATAGATGCGTCATATACATTAGGTGGAAAGTTTCATGCCATTTTGTCTGCCGTAAAGAACTGTCCTTCAGGTGCAGTAGTTGAACTGGCCTCGCTAATGTAAACATGTGGTTCAAGTTCTTATCACGATCAGCGAAGTTTTCAAAATCTACACAAACAATCTATCCTGTCTAGCATAATTATAATCATGTCTACAATTTGTTTGTTTGTACCTTGTATCCTTGTCTGATCAATGTTTTTTCTTGATAACACTAGTTAATTTGAAATCATTTACAATATTAGAATTTTTTTAACAGATTCCATACACTCAGATTATCTTGAAAGAGTGATGAACTGATGAAGAACAAGGTTCTTCACAGTAGTCTATTATGTAACTGTAAACAATGCTGAAATTTGGCCAACTTACAGTCAGATAGTTTTTCTAAAAAACCGTGTCTGCGAATTTTGATTTCTTTTTTCGTTTTCCAGTAAGAGTATTTTTTCACATGTAGTCAGCTAATGATTTGCTATCCCTGACTTCAACTGCTTACAACAAAAGAGCAAACCCACTTGACAAAAATCTGAGACACGGTTTTTTAGTCAAACGTGTTTCTTGAAGCGAATGCGATGTGATTGGCTTCTTCCTTTTATTTTTGGCTGGCCTGGACTTAAATTTACAGATTCGAACTGAAAACGATAATTATAGAATACGAACTACTTAGATTAACAATAAAATTAAGACTGTAAGGTAGAATAATCTAACGACATAAAACTATGATGCAAGAAACGGACAACTGAAAAATCCGATAATTGATACTTGAGCTAATTACCCGAGTCAATAACATTTAACTCTCAGCATGAATAAAACAATCAGAAAACTATCGTAGCGATTCCGCTTGAACAGAACTTATCTTAAAAACACTAAACTAGATTATATAAAACACTTTGGTAATAGTAACAATGATCGATCCTGTTTGATTCCATCAGATTTATCTTCAAATCAATGTCCGTCCTCATGAAATATTGTAACACTCCATACTGTATATAGCTCGGCGAATTACATTACTAAATAACTATAAGAAAATAAAAGACTTACTTTGGTCGACGACTCGCACCAAAAGTAACAAAAAATAGCACTCTAGCAGCAGCAAAATAACTTGTGATAGCAACCTCAATGATAGCGGGATAACTTGTTATTTCTAGTATTGCGTTGCCTCTTTTATCATAGAGTATAGTTACATGTTTAGGGCGTTAACTGAGTAAAACTGTATCTACGCTTTACGCGTTTCCTAGCGGAAAGTACCGCCCCATGACGTAAACGTGAAACCTACAAAATGTTTATAGAAAGATTGATATAATCACGTTCTATAACAGTAATAATAAAACTGTCTTGAAGCAACTAAAAATATTATAAGACAAATGAACAAAAGAGCGTTTCAAAACTAACATATATTACAGACACTTGATTTACACAACATGGAACTGATCTGTATTAGAATGCTTGCAGTCCGTCTCTTCTCTTAAAATCCGTCTAGTTCTTATCTCATCGTGATCACACTACAGACTTTTACCTAGGTAAAACCAATTTACCTAGGGCAAATTCAGCAAAAATCTCCCGAGGTAAATTCGTCTCGGGTATTGTTTTACCTAGGTAAAAATTCTTGGAAGGTCACACTAGTGATATCGGCTCCCAAAGTTTTCACGTCAGTTGAATTTTTTGGAGCGTAAATTCAAGAAGCCAAAATGCGCAGGGACCTAGCTGATCAAAGAGACGTTTTTTTTTCTTTTATCTCGCTGTTATTTCTTAAGCCAATTCAACGTGCAAGGTGACGAAAGGCGAAGACGTAGACGACTCGTGTCCCCAAAATCTCTTTCACAGCGTGATCTATGTCCGGTTCTGTCATCAAGACCTTCGCCGATGAGCGTCATCTGTTACGCCGCAAAATGTAACAATTGACGCAAAATGTAACATTAACCACAGGGAGCCCACACAATCTTTTTGTGTAGCCGATTGTTATTTTATAGTAAATGTACTGGATTTACCGTTTGCTTCACCTATAGCGATATATCGCTAACTATGTATATAAATCAATGATAAATAAACTTTGAATTACCTTGCCTGTGGTGTATAGTCGTCCTTTTGCCTCAAAAGCGGTTTTTTGAGCGATTTTGAATGAATTTGACTTCGCCGTTGACTGTTCCATATAATAGAAGGACAAGGGAGGAATCCTTGTTTTGAAAGGGTTCCAGCGCCGGAGCGATTCCCCCCCCCCCCCCCCCCCCCAAAATCGCATCGCTCCGCTTTCAAACTTCGCAGCATAAAGGTCAAAAGATTTACGATTCTTCTCGTACCTTCCAATCGAAAATCCATCCAAACGGCCCGGAGCTAGCCCTCGAAGAAAATCAAAATCCCATAGTATTCGAGCGCCTGGAATGCGTAGCAAGATCCATACGTGCCAGCCACAAACCGTCCCGCTGATTGCCTTTTTTTATTGGATGTCGTTAAACAAATGGTTAAATAATAACTGATGAAGAAGACTTGGTAAGCGTTTGTTGTTTAACGACATCCAATCAAAAAGAGGCAATCAGCGGGACGGTTTGTGGCTGGCACGTATGAATCTTGCTACGCATTCCAGTCGCTCGGATACTGTGGGATTTTGATTTTCTTCGAGGGCTAGCTCCGGGCCGTTTGGATGGATTTTCGATTGGAAGGTACGAGAAGAATCGTAAATCTTTTGACCTTTATGCTGCGAAGTTTGAAAGTGGAGCGATGCGATTTGGGGGGGGGGGGGGGGGGGAGAGGGGGGGGAATCGCTCAAGCGCTGGAACCCTTTAAAAACAAGGATTCCTCCCTTGTCCTTCTATTATATGGAACAGTCAACGGCGAACTCAAATTCATTCAAAATCGCTCAAAAAACCGCTTTTGAGGCAAAAGGAGGACTATACACCACAGGTAAGGTAATTCAACGTTTATTTATCATTGATTTATATACATAGTTAGCGATATATCGCTATAGGTGAAGCAAACGGTAAATCCAGTACATTTACTATAAAATAACAATCGGCTACACAAACAGATTGTGTGAGCCCCCTGTGCATTAACGCGAAATGTAACAACTTTTGACGCGAAATGTAACAACGTTTGACGCAAAATGTAACAACTTTTTGACGCAAAATAAAACCATACTTTTAACGCGAAATGTAACAAACAAAATGTTACAGCCTTGACATAACTGAGAGGCTTGGACATGAGCCCTGTAGATAAAGTGTAAATTGTCTGGTGGTTACAAAAACGGTTTATTCATAAAGTTTTCTTATAATGTCAAATAAACTTACAAAACGTTTTTTCGATAATAATAACTAAATCCTGAAACAGTCAATTTACACTTTATCTACAAGGCTCATGTCCAAGTCTCTCAGTTATTTCAAGGCTGTGTGGGGGTGTGTTCGAGCAACTCGCTCGCTACACGACGAGGTACCAGGAATCTGATGTACATCTTGGCCTTTATTCTTCTTATTCTTCTTACACTTCTACCTACACAGCAACTTTCTCAGTTCTACCAACTTCTCTACTTCTCCTCTACTTCTCCTCTTCTCTACTTACTAGTTCAAGTATAGTAGCCGTTTTAATAGCCATAGCTGGACATGTTTGGGTTAGCTGGCCGGAAGAGTTTCTATTGTATTTCTTATCGCTGACATTGCAACAGGTTTGCTATTGTCAGGGAATAGACTAGCCTACGCACAGTCGCAACTGATAAGTACCAAATAACGAAGGTCAGCCCTAATACCACAAACGCGACCACCAGTAACATTCCTAATATGGCAATAAGCAAATTCGCGAGCTAAGCATAAATTCAAGTACAAGGAAAAACAAAAGATCAAAACAGGAAAATAGTACGTGGACAAAAACAAGACTTAATGAACCAAAAACTAAACATAAAAGTTAACATTCCTAATATGGCAATAAGCAAATTCGCGAGCTAAGCATAAATTCAAGTACAAGGAAAAACAAATGATCAAAACAGGAAAATAGTACGTGGACAAAAACAAGACTTAATGAACCAAAAACTAAACATAAAAGTTAAGACAGATGCGTCTTAAAAATAACTTTCAAAATACTCCACAACAGCTGTAACATTTTGCTTGTTACATTTCGCGTTAAAAATATTGTTTCATTTTGCGTCAAAAAGTTGTTACATTTCGCGTTAAAAAGTTGTTACATTTTCGTCAAAAGTTGTTACATTTCGGGTTAATGTTACTTTTCACGTCAAAAGTTGTTACATTTCGCGTTAATGTTACATTTTGCGTCAATTGTTACATTTTGCGGCGTAACAAGCGTCTATTGGCTAGCAACCTCGGTATTTCATTTTTCCCTAGCTATTGCTTTGGGGTAACTGTCAAGGAAAAGAAAAATAAGAGGCTGCTCGCAGTCTAGATCTGTATGAGCAATAACCACATGTATAAAACCTTAGGGTTGTCATAACAGCCAGGGGCCAGGGATTTCCCCCGGCTGTTATGAATGTGGCTCCCGGCTAGTTGCACAGGAAAATAAAAGAAAAATAGAACCAAAAGAAATCCCTAGCTGTTTGATTCCCCCCCTACTTGTTGTATTTGCCTGGCAACGTGACAAAACTTTGGGGCCACGGTTTTAGCTAAAACCGTGGCCCCAAAAGTTTTCTCATGCCTTGCGTAAAAAATTTCACAGTTGCGCCTGTTCCTTTTCGTAAATCCGGCCAAACCTTTAATGTTTGCGACCATCATTATTTTTAGTCATATTGTGGCTTAAATACAGGCGTTTATTATGTGATTGTAAAACTCCCTGAAGAAGTCTACGTTAGTTAGACGAAACGCGTAGGAGAATAAACAAGTTTTACAGCAACAGTTCGCAGAGTGCTGCTCACTAGTTTAGTTTTAAAAATTTTAAAAATTTTAAAAATTCTAAAAATTCTAAAAATTAAAAACATCATTTAAAATTAGTGACATCCCTGCATACATGTTAAGGCAACACACAAATATAGTGTAAATTAACCTACATCTAGTCTTGGAAAAAATATAAAACATACCCTGGTGGTTGAATCTCTAGATAATGTTTATTAATCCAAAAACTACAAGATCAGCTGAAATATTTTTCTGAAGGGGACAAATAAATCGCTATATTTTCTGAAGGGTACAGAACAAAAAGAATACTATTTCTGAGGTTATCTAAGAATAAATGTTAATTTCTGAAGGGGGTAACCCCAGAAACAATTTTCTGACGGGGTCAAGCAAAAATACCTTATCAGTAGCGGGGGTGAATATTAAATGGCATGGCCCTGTAACTTTATTATATTATGAATCGATAAGCTCAAATAAACAGACCTACAGGCTGTATTCAAATGTTATAGGTTAGTTCATCTCTCAAGTCAATATAAATTAACTGACAACTTTATCGGAAACTTATGCTCTTCTCTTATTTGCTTAATTTACATTGGTCTGCCGCAATTGTGTCCCCAATTAGTGCCAATAGGCACTAGAACGATTAAGGCTATGTATGTATGTATGTATGTATGTATGTATGTATGTATGTATGTATGTATGTATGTATGTATGTAACCTTGAAGCGCCAGAACATAAAATTTCCCGAGTATTCCATTGAAGATTTGCAACAAAGAGTACAGTAATTTCTGCAGTAAACAAAAAGGAATCAATCAATGGCATATCTGTGCATGCATCTTAAATTTTACGATTTATCTTGAGGTTTTACAGTGTACACTTACGCAAAGTTATTATATTACAAAACCAAACGAACCACAATATCAAGAAAATACCTTTCTGCAAGAAATCAGCTGAGTTACTGACTTAGAAACATGCCTGGACACAAACTTCGCAATTGATCACATTGTCTCGAAAGTAATAGAAAGACAGTCTTTCTATTATCCGATAGTAAACGAAAATACTCTGTTTACAACGCCGTCTTGCTTGTGAAGTCCGCGTGAATTTGAACTTTTCAACGGAAGGTCATTTTACTCTTTTCTATTGGTTCAAACGCCGCACGTGACAAAATAGGTCAAATTGCGCATGTGCAAAAAGCACGTAGAAGCTTTTCAATCAACAAACGTGGCGGTTATAATCAGGGGCACCCAATGGATCTGTTCCTCAAAATATCTGTTCTTCAGGCATTTTTTTGCTGGCTGGGAGATGTGAAAGAAATAATAGTCCTTGGAAGGAAAGTGTTGCTGGGAAAAAGATAATTCAGGGTGTCAGAGGGGATTTGAAGTCTAGAATAGCTGCTACGGGTTACTTGTATGGGTTACTTACCACTCAAGATCTGAATTGTGCCCTATGAAACTTCCCAGTAAGTCAGGTTGCGGGTTGTAAGGTTGCTGGCTGGGAACTTTTTCATCAGTCTTGCTGGGAGTGACGAACAGATAATTTTTTTCCAGCAATCTCCCAAAATGCTTAAAATAGTCTCAGAAAACTTCATTCACGCTTTGCTGTTGTTTTTAGGTCTTTTTCTCAAAATTTCCCGTTGGGTGCCCCTGTATAATCTTGCGATGCAGAATGCACACTCGTTTAGGTCGAAAAAGCGGTTATTTTAAGCGTTGATTAGAATATTCCGACGAATTTGAAGCGTTAAAAGCAAGTGGAAAACTTAACATTGTTCTTTTGAGCTGAGAAAGAACATGTAGGACTACATTAATTCAAAGCAAGTCCGATTATGGCTCTTGTTCAAAGTTGTGACGAGAAACGTGTTGTGGACGTTGTTCATGTTGGACATTGAGCTCAGGTACAGAAAACTGATTGAAAAAAGACAACTTGAACACCCCAAACCATGCCAGTTTATTGCTTCAAGGAATCATTCATTAGTTAAACGAACTGAATCAAAAGGATACTCAAAAGCCTGCAAAGCAAGGAACTGTTCGCATGTTCAAGTGGACTTTCGACCTTACAACGAGGAACATATTACAGTAAGAAACAAAACATTCATATGCCTGGGATTGAGAAAGGATTCCTTATAATTTATAGTTTATTCTAAACCACACGAAAAGATTTAATTAGAAGTTGAATTTTTCCCTATTTCTCTTTCACTTTTTACATTCAGTTCATTTTATTTGCCGGAAAGTAAGCCTTAGAAATTAATAGGACGTTTGATCGATTCATGCTCGCGCATTCTACTCTTATTTGAAACTTTATAACGCAAGGACATCTGTGAGCAGGGAAAAAGTCAGCACAGAATTTGACTGTCGGCGAATTCATGTAATTGTCCATCAATCTGCCAGTGATAAGCTAGCCGTTGTTCACTCGTCTTCCTTGTTTGGGGTTGAGTCTTATCCCGGTCAAAGAGAGAGAAAGAGTATCTGGCAAGGTTTCCAATATAAATCAAAGATTTGTGAACTCGTGTCTGGCAAACCTCCAAGTGTTTAAACATAACATAACATAAAACTTTATTTAAACTCGAATATTAGAGTAGCTAACAAGCTAATATCTTCGAGCTGACACTACATAAAAACTATATAGAAAATATATATTTACATTAAATGCAAGGAAAGAAAATATCATTTACAATTCACAATTTTAAGTTTAAGTAAAACGCACCTCATAAACTCATCTGCGCTTAACGAGTGTCTTTTGGCCCATAACTTTCAAAACATCTGCTCCACAGAATGTCACTACGTAACGCAAGAGTATCGAAGTATGACTGCACAATAAATGTCACAAAATCTACCTGAGCGGTCCCTTCGGAATTTTCTGTCTTTATGTCATCCTAACCATTTCGTACTTGCGGGCGCAAACAATAGAAACGTCATCATTACCTACCGATTCCTCGCGGCCCCTGTTCGAGCAAATCGAGATTTTTTCTAATATACTGACTGTATATTTGAACTGTAAGTACTGTCCCTAATATACGCGCGAGTTACTAGGGTGCCTCCTCGGGATTTCGCCTCTGGGCGAAACCCCTGCGGGGGCAATTAGTTTTTAAAATTTGGATGGCAAATGAAAAGCCTTAAAAACTGTGGCTGGCATATCTTGGCACCTTGTTGCCCCCCCAGGGATTTCGCCCAGAAGGCAAAATCCCTAGGAGGCACTCTAGTAACTCGCGCGTATATTAAGGAAAGTACTTACCGTTGAAATATACAGTCATACAGTCAATATAAAAAAAATCTCGATTTGCTTGAACAGGGGCCGCGAGGAATCGGTAGGCAATGATGACGTTTCTATTGTTTGCGCCCGCAAGTACGAAATGGTTAGGATGACGTAAAACACAAAAAATCCCGACGGGACCGCTTACAATAAGTAGATTTTGTGGCATTAATTGTGCAATCATACTTCGATACTCTTTTTGCGTTACGTGTTATCAGTGACATTCTGTGGAGCAGTTGTTATGAAAGTTATGGACCAAAAGACACTCGTTAAGCCCATATGAAGTTATAAGGTGCGTATAACAGTGTATATTTTAACACTAAGTGAGTTTGCCAGACACGAGTTCACAAATCTTTGATTCATATTGAAAACCTTGCCAGACACTCTTTCTCTTTCTTTGACCGGAATAAGACTCAGCCCCTGAAACAAGCAAGAGGAGGGAATGATTCAGCGGGGGTCATCAGATGTTTGCAAAGTATTCAAAAAACTTTACTAGAACTAGTAAAAATATTTTTAGCAAAAAACTTTAACAGTGAAAGTTAGTTAAAGAAACAAATTTATTAAATTACATAATGTATACTAATAAATGGAGAAATGGGCAAAAAAGAAATGACTTTTTAGCGAGAAAATGCATTTATTAGTATTATTAGTATACAGTAATATTAAGAAAATCAATAAAAGGCATTTTTCACTCTTAAAGAATTTTGAAAAAATTTTTTTTACTAGTACTAGTAAAAATTTTTTAAAACTTTGTAAAAATATGAATTCCCATTCAACGGCTAGCTTATCACTAGCAGAACAATGGACGATTACAGAAATTCGCCGACTATCACATTGTGTGCTGACTTATTCCCTGCTCACAGATGTCCTTCCGCTATAAAGTTTAAAAAAAGACTAGAATGCGCGAGCGTGAATTGATCAAACTCTTTTTAATTTCTAAGGCTTACTTTCCGGCAAATAAAATGAACTGAATGTAAAAAGTGAAATGGAAATAGCGAAAAATTAAACAGCTAATTAAATCTTTTCTTATGGTTTTGTATAAACCATTCTTGAAACTGAGAATGTTTTGATCAAAGCTCTGTAAATCGAACCGAAACTGTGCATGGAACCTTGCGTTTATTTCCTGTATTTATCTCACCTATTGTATGGAATATGTGTGAAAATCGTTATTATGAATCGGTATATTTCAAAGAGCTACACAACGACCAAGAATACTATTGACCGACAATATACTGAGAGCGGGGGCAGCTGTAGTGCCAACTATTACTAGTACAGAATAAATCGCTACAAATTCAAAGTGGGACAAATTTCGTTTGAACAAATATAATAATACAAGTAATTGACCAGTTAAATTCTTTTTTTTATAGTTCTGTATTTCCTATTATTTTTTGTTTTCTTCTATTTTTTATTTTTTTCTTTTAGGATTATTATTAATATTGTTTATTATTTATTTTCTTCTATCTCGGAGAAATTAGCTTCAAGAGCTACACGGCCGAAAATCCGAGGTTAATTAAGGGTGATGTATGATGTGATTTGACGCTGTTTCTCTTTTAAGTTAATTGGGGGGTCAGAAATTCTAAATACTTTGACAAATTTATGCTCACTGACTGCATGATAAAAACCTTAAATATGCTTCGTTTTGTTCTACCCTGTTCACAGACCCTCTACTTTCTCTTCAAAGTCCATCGAGCGCGTGATAAAAAACAAAAACCGCGGGGAATTTGCAAACCGCCAACGGAAAGGGTTAGGGGTGGGGAAGGAGAAAATTCCTTATTTTTCCTTTTCGCACTCCGCGCTCGTTCTCGCTGGCCGATGTTCTCGAAAAGAACGAAAAGAAAACTAAAACAACGTCTGTGTACAGGCTAGTTTTAATTTGTTCAGCCGTTTCGTTTGTTTATAAATAACTAACTAACCTTTCGCAAAATGCTATGCTGGATGTCCCCACTGATCAAGCTAAAGAGTATATCTATAATTTTTAATTGTTTGGAAAATATCAGTTCGGATTGTAAAAGACGTCTGCGTTGGAGGTAACTCCAGCGAAAAATAATCTTCCCTTGATTTATACGGTCTTATAAATTATCTGCACATCTGTTTTGGGAAATAATATTTCACTATTAAACTTCAGTTTACCATGAATAATTGCCTTGGCCATCATTTTATATCCCTAATTATATCTATCCTCACTAAATAACTAAAAATTTGCTGCTGAATTAGGCTTTTTGTTAACTTGAACTTCCTTTCTTAATCAGCCCACACCCAATCGACCCTATTTGACGGAAAAACACAACGATTATTTCGCCTCCGTGCATCGTTTAATTATCCCCTGTAACAGTTTCGAATTATACCTTATTTCATGTCAACAGTTCCTGAATTTTTCCTGAATTTCTTTGATAAAAGTATGCCAAGGAAAACAGAAGTGCAAGATAGTACAAAGAAAGAACACTATTTACTACAGATCCTTTGACCTGCGCAGGGACTGGCGGCGAGTGAATGAGTTCTCTCGCCGGGGCACCGCTATTATTTGCGCGCCAAAATGTATTTCTTTCAGTTTTTTGATTACACTATTTGCATGAATCCCATCGGAATAATTAAACCTTTCCTGTTTTCTGCTCTTATTTTTAAGCATGTCTCATAAGCCGCTACGGTTATAACATGTTTCAGGTTTTCAGCTGAATTGTAACAATTCAAACCTTCTTCCTTCATGTCTGTTAAGTAGCTATTTAGTACTGAAGCACATTTGACCGCGTTAAATAAAGGTGATAGCATTGTATTGATTGTATTGTATTGTTACCCAAACACTTCTGATATTGCCTCCAAAACGAAAAAAATTCCGATTTATTCCCGAAATATTTGGCAATCTTCTTAAATGCACAGAACTGAAATGATCTTCAAGTGCGACGCACTAGGGAAATTAAAAAAGGCCGGGAATCTCCAATCTTTTTATATGATTATCTAAGCCTAATCCATTATTATTTTATTTTTTTTGCTTAACTCGTTGTACAGGAAGTAACGTCCATCAAGGATTCTCACAAGAAGAAAGCAAAGATAACAACGGAGGTTCTTAACTCAGTGGAAAATGTCAAGTGTTACGAGGTGGCAGGTGCAATGAATGCCTTTCCGAGGGCAACACTCCCAAAGCAAGATCGAGGCAGCCACGGTATCAAGTCTTATTTCCGGCCTTGATTTCTAGAACCGCAGTGGAAGTCAGCCATGTTATGCCAATCGTCCTAAACAAGGTAATCCGTATTCCGGAATCCTGGGCTTTGGTTTAGGATTTAAGCTCTAGGAAGTCCGAAATCTCGCTAATGACTAGAATTCGAAATCCACGTTGCACTGACAGGGAATCCCAAATCCAGTACAATCCAAAGCGTGCGTGCGTGTTGTTAGCGGATTAAAATTAAATAACAAAAAAATATGTTCAGCGTTTTGTGAAGAAAAGCATTGAGACAGACATCTTGCCTGTCACCTTCCATGTTTATAATGTATCTTTGACCACAACACGCCACTAGCTAATTTAGTTGAGAATCTGTCTGTAGAGTAGAAGCAGGTTGCAGGCTAGGTCCCCAAGTCTAAGGAAATACAATATATAATGTCAACAGTAAATTCAACTTAATACCTTTGCACATTGGCGCAAATGAATGCATGTAGCAATGAAATATGGCAGATTTGTCTTAGAAACATCATACTAAATTATACAGTTGAAGTTACCTTAAGCCAACACCCTCTGGATTCAGAGAAAAGTTGCCATACAGTAACTGGAGCGCTAGCCTCCCACGCAGACGTTCTTAGGGGTTCTTCATGCGTTCCTGCCCCACTAACGTCTACTGATTTGAGTGGAAAAAACTTAGAACAATCACATCAGTCTTCCAGATCTGGGAAGTGCAATTTAGACCTTGAGAAATTTCGCGCTTGATTTAGTTCCAGAAAAGATCAGAAAGGCCTCATGAAAGGTGAAGACCTTACAGTTTTAGAACAAACTAGTCATTTAACTCAGAAGCGTTCGTACTAGAGGCTACCCTCACAATCTCATTGAAAAAAATTACCTCGGAGGTTAAATTTGCCGAACAGAAGTCGGCTTTACTACAAAACAATTAAGTGTGTTCAGTTACACGGTAAACCCGCCGCTGCATCACCCAAAGAACATCTTTATGAGTAAGTGACATCTAATCCAGCCTTTACAGAGAGAAATATATAAGACGCCTACGCTTATCTCCTAGATTCTCGTCCCGAGCAAAAATGTTTACTCACGTATCACACTCGACCGAGCTTGTACGTATGTGTTTGGCTTGTCAACAATTTGACTTTAACAGCGCCGATTGGATCTCCGATAATCTGCATGTGATCTCCAGCTGATATTTGCGAATAATGGGAAAGGAATTTATCATTAGGTTCAGCAGAAGTTAGTGGGGCAGGAACGCGTGATGAACCCCTAAGAACGTCTGGAGCGCGGGCTTACAGGAGTGATTTTGTTAGGCACTAGCTACTGTTAATGAGGTTTTTAATTACAAAGGTAGCCACAAGTAGCCTACTGCGGGCAGTTCTGATAGCTGCCTAGTTTCTACGATGTAACAGTGTCCATATTAAGGTGATTCCCTGGTTTTGCACTGCGCATCTCTTACTGCGCATAACAAGATGGCCTCCGTAAAAAAGAGCGTGTGAAGTAACATTATTAAAATGAAGTTGACCGAAGTGAAACGCTATTGCAATTTTTGCTTGCGGTTATTTCTTGCCGAGGTAACACTCAATGTGGTGGGAATGTGCATAACGTAAGCAGTACGCGTGTTGCTGAGTTCGACTTCCTCACGGAGAACCTCGATAGTGGATGCTTAATTTGTGCTTATTCAGTTGATTTTCATTTAAACGCTTTCTTTATCACATTGTGTCGTAAATGTGATATCTCGATGTAAATTCTGTAAACACGGATTTTTTAAATACTTACTTCCCCCTTTCGCATACATTCTATTTTGAAACTCGCCCCAGTCCTCTCTCAAAAATCAAGGAAAATGCATTTGGGGCGCACTTTCTGCAGCTCTACCGCAAAAACGAGTACGGTGACCCCCATTTTTTATTTCATGATTTTAATAAGGACAGTGCTTCCTTTCGGTTCGAGAAAAATTGGCACAAATCTATGTTCAGTTTTTTGGCAATTTTACTAAATTGTACGAATTGAGCTATCACGTGTCGAATAGCGCGTGTCCAATTTAATTCCATTTGGAGCGTAAAGTAAAAACAAGGGCATTAAAAGGCATTTTTCTGGTACGTAAGTGGATAAACAATACATTAAAGTCAAATTCTGTGCGATACCACATGCATCATTGAAAAAATCTTTCCTTTTTGTCTAGTTTTGGGCTGCTCGCGGCTTTTGTCAAAGGGTCCAAAAGAGCCGTATTTGTCAGCATTGTGACGTCAAAACGAGCACGGTGACCCCCACTCTTTATTACCTTTTCATCATCTTCTTGACTTGTTACATCAGTGTACCAAGTTTCATCTACAATCTATGTTAGGTTCTTTTACTAGGGAATCACCTTAAAGGCTGGTTTTCACTAGCGGCGGAGTCGGAGTTGAGGTAGTAATCAGAAGCGTAGAGCTTATGATCTAGTGAAAACAGCGTTCCGATTCCGCGGCTCCGTCGCTTACGTTCCGCTTATGGTCTAGTAAAAACCAGATTGTCGGAGTCGGAAGCACAAGCAGAACAACCAAACCAATCACAAATCGTGGGAAAGTGTATTGTGATTGCTTTGTCCTTCTGCTTCTGCTTCAGACTCCAACAATCTGGTTTTTACTCGATCATAAGCGGAGCTTAAGCGAAGGAAACGTTCTGATTCTTCTGACTCCGATTCCGTCTCGCTTATGACTCCGTTTACGACTTCGATTTTTTATTTCAGTAGGTCAAAAGCGCTTCTATGACCCCGCTTACGACTCTGGCTCCGACTCCGTTGCCTGCGTGCAGACGTCTCCTATTTCCTTTGTTGCACGCGAAAAAAGGGACGTCTGCGTAACGCTGTCGCTAATCGTGTTCCAGCGTCCCGCTGGCAGGGTATTCTATTTCGCATAAATTGTGAAATAATATTCGGTTAGAAATAAGAGTTGACAGGCCAAACAAAACATCATAAGCTCGTGATACGGGCGAAACGTGACCTTGAGAGTCTGCTTGAACAGAGGTTTTTCTTCTTTTCTCTCTCGCGCGAAGATTACTAGCACTACACAGAGCATGTAGCATTCTAACCTTTGACTGAGTAAATCTAATTTTTGCCGCGCTAAGTCTTCCATTTAGAGGTCATGAAGCAGGTTTGTTACATGCATACTGAGTAATCATTTCCTGTGGTTTATGCTTCTGTGGGTGTTCCCGATAGGACTTAATTTCAGATGCAGTTGTGTTGACCTCTGTTTGTTACGGCTAAATAAAGATTTTAGTTTGTTTGGGTGGCTTTCTCCGAAATGCCTGCCTTGTGCGAAGTCCACGCCGCTTTTGTAGTTTTCTGAGACACTGTTTACAAATATGATGTGATGTGTCATGCACAGTAAATTGTAAAGAAATAATTTCCTCGTACACGTTAAATTTTACGCGTCCCCGCACAAGATTTCGATCGACGAAAAACACAGCACACAATCGCACATGTTTTGATTTGTTTTGGTTAGAAAACCCCGCTTACAGAAATCATTTAAATCACTGCATACATTATCAGACCACATTCGATAACAACCAATCAGCGTTAAGTCAAACAATGCGCACTGTGTGTCAGCCTATCACAGCGTGTTCCCAAGATCTTGGGAACCCAGCAGGACGCTGGAACACGATTAGCGACGGCGTTACGCAGACGTCCCTTTTCCGCGTGCAACAAAGGAAATAGGAGACGTCTGCACGCAGGCAACGACTCCGTCGCTAGTGAAAACCAGCCTTAAAAAAGCTTCAGCAGTAGACCCTGAGAACTGGGTAAGGCTCCTGATTGATCGTGCCTCAAGGAAAATCCGCTTCAGCCAATCAAAAGCACTACTTAGATCTGGGCAGCGACACAACTGACATCACTGACGTCATTTTGCAAGAAAACCAGTGGTGGCATCGCGAGATGTTATGACTATTTTCTCAGGCAATATAAATTAACTGAAACTATTGTTGAGTTTTTTTAGTGTTGTTGGTTTAGTTAACCAACCGTGTTTGTCAGTTCTCCTTTTTTTGAAATTCATCCTGCAGAGTAAAACAGCTGCCAAGTGGGTACCCTGTGACTGCTGCTCAGCTTTACCTAGTGGTAACTGAAAAAAATAATGGTTTGTTTGGCCACACAGGTCATGGTGGGAATTATTTCAACAGGAATCACGGAAGGAAAGGGTCGAGCTGGGGTAATGATTCCTATCCCTGGATATAGCATGTATCAGGCGAGGCTACTACAACACAACACACATCAGGTAATACCTATTCATGTCACTTGGCGTCGCTTCCCGCGTAGCCTGTTCTAGGCGTTCAGATAGTAGAGAGCGGTGTTTGGGTGAAATCGTACGCGGAGGAAATGAGGGGAGAGTGGGGCGAGAGCGAGGGAACTCTCCCTCTCTAGTCTCTCCCGTTATTTATTTTCCTCGTTAATTAATTTTTTGACCGCGCTCTATTATCTGAACGCCTAGAACAGGCTACTTCCCTCGAGAAGTGACACGCGTGTTGCGTCTTATTTTAGGAGTTGTTTTCACTACCGTTCACGCATTTTCCTCTACTTAGTCTACGTAGCTGGCGGTTTTGTGTGGGAGGGGCAGCGGAAAGGAGTGCGAGGAGAGTGGAGCGCTCTCTCGCACACGCTTTGCGCGTGCTGTCGCGGCTTTACTTCGCTTTTCACGCTTGCTGAGCAGTAAATAGTAACGTCAGATTACTGTTAAGAAGAAAGAGACTTGAGACTCTAAAAGGCGGCTGTAAATTTGAATTAATTATTCACATCCCGAAAGTCTACTCCTGTATTTTCCAAGCAGATTTTCCATCTTTAAGAGCCGTTGGCGCGTGCGAACCACTACTGGAAAAGCAAAATATTACAAAACAAAAAACGCTTTGTGGTGTTCGAGCAATTGAGCTTCTTCGCTGCACAAAATTCGTCCAAGTTTGGCTGATTTTCACTAAACACAGTGGCCGGGCGGTCGTACTCGGAGTCGTAAACGGTTTCATAAGCTTAAAGGCCGGAATCGGAGTCCCAAGAATCGGAACGTTTTTGTCTTCCGACCTGCTTACGACTCCGCCGCTTACAATATAGTAATAACGATGAGGAATAAACCAATCACAGTACTCGGTCCCAAACACTGTGGCATGTTGTGAAAGACTGACCTGCGGCTTCTCCTTACAAGTGTAACAACCTTGTAGTCTTCACTACTGACTTTGTAAGCGACGAAGTTGTAAGCGGAATCGGACTTCTTTTTCACTAAATCATAACCCTTTGCACTTCTAATTACGATTAGTGAAAACTGGAGCAGCCTTAGCTTAAAGTTCCCAAAACTATCCGTCAACCGGAACGAATCTAAGAACTTGGTTCCAGTTTTGTTGCAGCAAGAATTTATTACTTCAAACTCCGGCATTCTTCCTCAGAGACCCCGGGGGAAAATTACGTTCTACACAATTTTTTTTGTCTATTTTTTATCCTAAAGATATTTTACCTTCTTGACGAAGACAACAAATCGTGTTTGAATTTGTCTGAACCAAAGAAAAAGCTGGATGGGTCAAGGCCGCACTGTTTACCAAGAGCTCTTGTGCTGATAAATCCAGGAAATTCAACAGGTACATTGAATATATATCTATTTGTAATTACCTGCAATAATATCAATGAAGATGATGATGATGATGATGATGATGATGATGATGATGATGATGATGATGATGATGGCGATGATAATAAAATTTCTCTATTTATTCCCGACATTGTTTTAGTATTAGCACACAATCAGGTTAGTGCGTTCGAGCTTTCTTTTCACGGGGTGCCCCTTATAAAAGGGTGTTCGTTATACCAAGGTGTTAGCTATATAGGCTTTCTTTTTGCCGGGGTGTTTTTTTTTCCTCCTTTTTTTGATGAATTCCTCCTTATACCGGGATGTTCGTTATCTAGGCCGTCGTTAAACTATATAGGGTGTCCGTTATATAGAGATTCTACAACCGAGGTGTTCGTCATATCAGAGTTTAACCATAAAATGTAAACTTGTTCTGTCCTTTGTTTATCCATTAACTTTAGGCACGTTTGTTTCTTGTTTATATATAGGTCAGGTGTTGACGTATGAAGACATTCAAGAAGTAATCAAGTTTTGTGCTCGTGAGAAGTTAGTTTTATTCGCCGATGAAGTTTACCAAGACAACGTGTACGCGGAGGGAGCCCAGTTTCACTCGTGCAAAAAAGTCCTCAGGGACCTGGGAGACGAGTATAGAAGATTTCAATTGATCTCTCTTCATTCCAGTGCCAAAGGGTACACAGGCGAGTAAGTTGTGCGTGTGTGTTTTTCCTCTTGTTTGTTTGTTTTTGCGGCCACCTTCGGGTAGTAGACAAAAATGATTTAGTGCCAGTTTTGTACCCTTGGGCTCTGTTTGCCGGGCTTATTTGATTGTACATACATAACCCCAGACAAACCATTATTAACCCTTGCACTCCCAATTACAAATTACAAATTTCCTTTTTTAAAGTGCTTAAAAACAATTAGTACCACATGAAAGTATAAACAACGAGGTTTCATTTGAAAGGTCACACCAAAAGCCAAAGGATTTCGTCCACAGACTCTAAAGTTAGTTAAAACTTGAATTCCTTACTCGACTCCATCATTCATTCTGCGGGAAGTTAAAGGGTTAAGGGGTCACTTGTCAAAGTCCCGGAAAGACTTTTCTCTGAATTACTGATTAGAGTCGCAGCCCTCCTTTCCCCAGCAGTCCGGCCCTCATCAAGTTTTTTGTATTTCCTTCATCGCTATTAAATGTTCACTTTGCTACGAGGTATTTTGCATGTTCATTAAAAACATTATATTGTCTTTGGCTTGACATTTCCTCTTTTTTGGCAAAGGTCCTTATGCGCGATCATACGCTTGAGATGAGCAAATTTCACCACCAAGCCTCGTTTGTAAGCAAAATTCTTCGCATTTGCACTCTTTCTGGGTGGGTCTTGGGAAACAATTTAAAAGCAAAACTTCGCCACTTTTCCCCACTTGACAATTCGTTTCCCGGAAATCGGAAATTCAAGTGCTCAGCCTCAGCAGCAAATATAGCCAACTGATTATGAATGCCAAAACAAATATTTTGCATTTTCTCACAATAGAGCCTTTGCAGCTAGCTTTTCACGTGGTACAAAACCGCTATGCTGGGGAGTTAGGGAGGGGCGCTCTGGGACAAGACAAACAAACAGCTCACTTCATTAAAGTTGTAATTTCCTATGTTTGTCTTCTCCCAATGCGTGTCTTGGAGTGTTTGCCATTTTTATAGACAAAACATTCGGTTAGCGGTTTGGGCATGCAAATGGTAAGCAAAATTCAGTGGTAGTAAATTTCGTCCCGGAATCGCGTTTACTGATTTGCGTACAAATCAGTTTCATTTACCGAGAAACGGCGGCGAGAACCTTAAACTGGTATCAAAGGTGGCTTTGAAGAAAAGAAACACGACAGGAAAAACAGAAAAACCTTTTCAGACATTCCGTTGCTCCTCGAAATTTTCCACTGAATTTCTTGAACAGTCGTCGGGTGATCTTTCCAACTGTATTTTTGTAAACGGCAAACAACCTTGCTCTCCATCATGGCGGTTTCGTACCATGCCAATGACAAGCTGCAATGGGTCAATATTTCATCTACCGCGGCTACTGGACTTTCTTCATTGCTGTTCCTTGCAGATGTGGGCTCAGAGGTGGGTATATAGAGCTCGTAGGATTCAATGATCAACTCAGGTCTCGAGTTAAAACTTACCTGAATGCAAGAAGTTGCCCTTCCACAATAGGACAGGTACGAATAATGTATGTCATGTAGTGAAATGGGACAGAGGTCCCTAATGAAAGGGCTGCCTGAAACACTAGTCCACAATTTCCAGTTTGAATTCCTGGAAAGACTTCAGTTAATACCTTCCGTTAGCGCAAAAGTATCTTTGTGCTTCTACGATGAATTATTAACATCCCCCAAGTCCTAGACAAGCCTGGCTGATTGTGTTTCTTTTTTCGTTATATTGGCTTTGTGTTGTTTGTTCCTCTTGTTGTTTTGTTTTGTTCTATGGTGGTCAGGGTGTTAGGCAGTTAAGCAAAAAAATTGCAATAGTTCAGATGTAAGTTCATCGTACTTAAGCGTCTCTCACACTACGCACAAAGAATGGCAGGATAGTGAAAGATGGCTTTACTCTCCTTTCTTACTCCTCCCATAAAGCTTCCAACTTCTCTTATTTCCAGTCATTCGCCTTGTGTCGCGCGAGTCTCGAAGCGCTTGCAGAGGAAGCTGTTAGTGCTTTATTGTAAGGTACTCAGTCTGTATTCATTACGCTTGGTTTCTAACCCAAGGTAATCATGGGACTTACTTGCAACCCTCCCAAGCCTGGCGATGAATCATATGAAAAGTTTTCAAAGGTATGCTCCTAACTGTAACTTACCCAGAGAAACTCACGCGCCTCGCGTGATCATAATCAGTGCTACTTTATCGCTCGTGTAATTTTTTAAGGGGGCTCTGTCACGGCTGACTAGTTTATATGGCTGATAATGGCAATAACGAGTCATTATTCGCTATGGAACTTGAGAACTTAGTACTTAGTTGTGAATGACAGAATTAATAGCGTCGTATCATTCTTTTTTTCAGCTTGTCTCCAGTGCTCAGGCTGTAACGCGTTCCAGGTTTTAGCGAAAATGTAACAATTTGAACCATAGCTTTTCACGATACATATAAAAGCAGTGAAAAATATAATACTTAGTCAGGTGACGCCTCTAATGCCTGCCTGCCTGCCACGGGATAGCCGATTTAACAAATAAAGCTTGTTCCTCTTACCCTGGGTACCAGAGGTTTTTCTCGCGGGTGGCGGGATCCTTCGGCCCGCGGGCCGAAGCCACTAGTGGCGATAAAAATTTGAAAAACCAGAAGCCGTGGCACGCAGGATAGGTTTCCATTGATTCTTTTGCCCAAACAAAACGTCAGATTCCAGTCTTACGCAAGTAAAGTTTGCCAAGTACTGAACTCACTAAGAGAGTAGGTCGAGTAAACAAAAATGTCTATTTTCTCCTGGAACTTTAGGCAATCTTCTTATAAATGTATAGAAAATGATCTTTAATTGCGCCGCACTAGGGAAATTCTATAGATGTTATTACCTCCAGTATTCCCATATCTTGCCTAATGCATTATTTTGTGTTTTATCCGTATTACAGGAGGTAACATCCATCAAGGATTCTTACAGGAAGAGTTAAGAAAGCAAAGATAACAACGGAGGTTCTTAACTCAATGGAAAATGTTAAGTGTAACGAGGTAGCAGGTGCAATGTATGCGTTTCCGAGGATAACACTTCCAAAGAAAGCTGTCGAGGCAGCCAAGGTATCGTGTCCTGTTTCCGCCTTGATTTCTAATGCCACACTGCAGAATACTGTCAGTAATGGATATCCTAGGTGTAGGGTAATCCGGATTCCGGAACCAGGGAATTTTTTTCTTGTAGACTGATCCGGAATCAGTTCTGGGGTTTGAAATTCGGAATTTAGACCTGGTTGTTCATAAGATGCATAGCTATATCCACCGGATAAATTCACTATCCAGTGGATAGGCATGAGCGAATCCAATTGCACTATCCACTGGATAGAGATTTATCCCGTAGATAGCGTTATCCAGCTTTTGAACAGCTGGGGCCTGCTCTATATTTGAAGCCCCAAATCTCGCTAACGATTGGAATCTGGAATCCACGTTTCATGGACAAGGAATATTGAATCCAGTACCCGCCATCCCGGATCTACAACATAAAATCCGGAATCCACGTACGTGCGATCAAGAAGCCAAGATTCTCGTTGATGCACCTTATATTAGAAGAATGCCAACCCGTTTCCCGCCGTGTCAGTTTTCACAAAAGGCGTTCTTCAGTTAGAAAAAGTGAAAGGGATGCTGTAGGCTCACATATTATTCAGGCTGCTGATAATTATAATGTCCCGGGAAAATTAAAATTTCATTTTCTCGACTTTCCAAATTGCATTCCTAAATTCCATATGTCCTATCGCTCTAGTAACAGCTCCCAGAGAGGGCTTCATCGAGGGATTCTTTAAAATACAAATATTCCCGTCACAAGGAAAGTATGTATGTGGTCTGTTTGGTGAGCGAAGTGAAAGGATTTTGGGATGGACAAAAGTAATGTGTACTAAGTTGTTTGTATAATTGTTTTGTTTGTATAATTGTCATTGTTATTTAGGCCAAGGAAATGCCACCAGACGAGTTTTACTGTTGGCAGGCGCTGGAGAAAACTGGAATTTACATGATTCCTGGCCACGTTTTTGATATGAAAGGCAGCGGTAACAACTTTTACTACAGGTAAGATTTGAATCTACAAGGGCCATCAACTTCAGGTCGAAATTTTGATGATTTCAAAACCTCCGTGTGATATCATTTGCGCCCTTGTGTCACAAGGTTTTCACAGGCTTGTCTACTATATTTAGATTTATTAGATTGACTACACCTCTAAATTTGAAGAGACCCCTCTTTCCCCCCAACCCCGAAGAATTCTGCCTTTGTACCACAGGAACACCAAATTAGGATGCGTTCTGACGAAAGCAATAAGGGTATAAACAGATCGGCTCATAGCCAGGGTGATGGGGTCTTAGTGGAGGGCCTGCAACTGGGATAAAGTTGGTATGTACAAATAGAAGGGCTTAAAACCGGGATTATACGGTATGGACCAGAGCTTAAACTTACATAGGAAAAGGCGTCCTAAAAGCAACTTGTCTGTAAAAGCGACGTTCTGTCAGCGTGTGAAAGTCTGATGAAATTGGACCAAGTTTTATCGCCACATTATGGGTTAAAATAATCCAAAACGTTTTGATTTTTCAGACCCACTATCCATACGAAGGAAATGACTTAAAACGGTTTCATGTTTTAATCTTTCTTGGTAGGATCACTATTCTTCCTTCTGAAGAGACGTTCGCTCCAATGTTTGGGCGACTAAAAACCTTTCACCAAGAATTCATGGCGCAGTTTAAGGACACGAACTGACAAGATGGATTTACTGGATTTAGTTTCCAGTGATGACAATATTCAGTCCGGACTATTTGATATGTCTCCATCCTCATTTATCAGGGGAAAGTTTTCTGACGTAAAATACATGTTTGAAGCTTCTCGAGAAAGGCTAAATAGTTTTGATGACTCTTCATTCATCTATGATTTTCAAAGTTTTTCAATTGACTTCCCTTCCCAGATTTGGCTATATATTATCTCTCAAAAAAAGACCCGGAAATGTTCATCATTGAATAGTGGCAGAAAGAGTCTTGAATGTATCTGGCAAGCTGTACACAAATGTCCTTAACCACACAACGAGAAAAAACAACATTCTTATAATCCTCTCCTAAAATTGGCGTGAAAAAAAAGACACTTTTAACAATCTTCTGACTTTTCCCATCTGGAGGACACTGAAGTGTGCTTTTCCCATTTCAGCGTTTTTCCGGCCCATTCCTTGTGATATTCCAGACACAGATAAGAACGTAAAGAAATCCAGTTTATATATATAGCAACTTTATTGAAGTCTCTTTTACTAAAAGAAGTACCTTCAAAACAAGGCGCATTATTAAAGTAGATATCGCGTTGTGAAATAACAAATTAAGAACTAAACAACTTCTGCGCTTAATGTACATAATGGATATACTTCATATTTTGCGACCACAATCATAATGACTAACTCTAAAGAAGGAAATGTAAATGATATCTTTTCATTTTGGAAGCATACTAAACGTAACGAACAGATAAACGAGACTACTAACCGGCTCTATATTTAGTTGTAGTACGTATTGGACGAAATACCATGGTTCAACTCATCAATGGTTTAGATTTTGTTTTCCTTTGTGTTAAGGTATGGTTATGTACGATTGAGAATGAGAGTTTAAACAAAGGAAAAAAGCATTTGAACCAAGGAAAAAATTGCACCACAACATTTATTTGCGACCTTTTTATCGAACTTTAAAGGCCGCAATAATAGTATATAATCAACTACTGTTTTTTTTTATGAAGATGACGAAAACACTAGTTACGTATTAGTTGGCTTCCAAGTGTTAAACAAAGTACATTAAAGCGCACGAAGAGGAATATCTCGGGCATTTTGTCTTCGTTGACGTTTAAATAACAGCAGGAGAGCTTTCCTGAACTCTGGCATTCTGATTGTGTAAACGATTGGATTAACAAGCGAGTTCATAAAATATAGAATGATTAAAGACAAATCGAAACGTAGTAATTCCTGGACAGAAAGGAATTTCATAATACTAGATTGCCAAAGAAGAAAAATATAAACCGCATATGGTAGCCACAGCAGTAAGGATAGGATAGTCATTATGAATAATGTTACGGTCAGTTTCCTTTGTCTGTTGGCTGCACCATGGTGCTGGGGATGCGCTCCACACAAAAATTTAACAACAATAGAAGAGTAAGAAACACAGATAACAAATAGACACAAACAATGGAATGATTCCAATAAGTAAAGATGATGTGACCATTCTTCCCCATAGTGTCGAAGTATTGAACAGGCAGTTGATACCATTGCAGCTAAAACCCAGACACCAGCAATTGTTACCCCGTAGACCCACTTTTTGATGAGGCGATGACTGAAGGGACGAATTGTTGCATGCATCCGATCCAATGAAATCGCTGCAATAGTTGTTAGAGAGGTCAGAGGAAACCATACGAAGAGAAAGTCAGTTATCACTTCCAGTTCCAGGCTTAAGTTCTTTTCCATAATGTCGAAAATTGGGCATGAGAGAAGTCGAAATAAATGAAAGTGAGAAAATCCTCCGACAAACATATCAGCTATGGTCAGGTTTATAACAAGGTACATGGCACGAGTTCGAAGACTGCGGTTTTTTTTAAAAAGAACGATTGATAGAAGGTTCACTGTTACTATAGCAACACACACGGTAAGGTTTACAGCAAACCAGGTGATGCACTCGGATGAAGAAAATAACATGACTTGTTTTCTTTTACTTCTTCTCTTTTGACACTTTTGCCCGTTCTCTTCTGTTGTTCGTCTACCTTTAGAAAGAATTTGAATTGAATAAAGTTTGGTTAATTAGAAAAGAAAGGTAGGAGGTGAACAACCAAGGTTGACGTCTGTTTTTCAAAGATCAGTAATGAAGATACATGAATAATAATTCGACAAATTAGGAAGCTCACCTTTTTATTGCCTTCACAAAAGATGAAGTGAAAACCCTTGTTTTCACCTGTGGAAAAAAGCAGTGACGTTTGAGGGGAGATTTGGATTAATTGGTTGACTAAAAGCTGAGGGCATTAAATTTTGTTTCAACTGAATATTTTTAAAACTAATTAACGTCAGCGCTCGTTCACCTCAGTATAATAATAATTATTATTATTATTATAATGGTGGTGGTTTATTTCAGCATTTCCAAAGAAAATGGCTCTACATCTGCTGATAAAATAAATTTTTTAGCATATCTAACTGATTTTTGGAAAACCAACCTAACGACATTTGCAGTCATTTGACTGAAAAGGCGTCAAAAGGCAGGTTTCTTAAGCCCGAGAACGGCTCCAAAATCACAGTAACGAAAGAAAAGGAAAGGAGAAAAAGAAAGAGCGAGGAGATCAGGAAAGGAGGAGAAGAAAAAAAAGCAATGGTTGTGCTCTTAGTTTTTATAATGTGCTACTTTGGATATTGTTTTTGGCCGAAAAAAATTGTTGGACGGAGAGTTTTCAAAAATCCGGCTAGATATATACAGCTAAACATATGTCATTACATCAGGAGCAAAAAATGTTCGTGGTAAAATGCAAAGGGTACTACTAACTAACTAGTTAACTAACAATCTAACTGTGACTAAAATTGTATTTGAATCTATTACATTAATACTTTTTTAACATTTTTATTTCGCTCTTTAAAAATATTGAAGGTCTGTTTGGTAGTAACTGATCACCAAAATGAAAATGTGACTATCATTTCAGTTAACCCTTCTAAGACAATCAAATGTCCATAGTGAGACCGGAAAAAAAGGGGTGGCGAATGGTACCTCGAAAAACGTGGGTCTCGGAAAATTTTGGCAGGATCTCGAAATCTCGGAAGCGTTTTTGATAAGTCTCGAAGTCTCGTTTTTTCATGGTTTGCTTTTACTTTTTTTGAGTCTCGAAACTTTTCACCAAAGAGTCTCGGGCTCGGATTTCTGACTAGGATCTCGGCGTCTCGGCGAGTCTCGGATTTTACCATTCCCCACCCCTAAAAAAATATGTGTTTCATGCAAACTCTTCGTGAACAATTTCACTCGGTTAAAGAAGCTGAAATTTTTCATGAAAATATGACTGAAGAGGGCCTTAAGTCGCGGCTTATTAGCTCGGACAATCCTTGTATTTTAGCATTTTCCATTGCAAGTATTTTTAGGTAAGTATATCGTATAGTGAGGAGGAGAGAAACATCGCTCTACCAGCCGCCCACCATATCCGAAGCTGCCTCTCTTCAAAATTTACTCATACCGGTTAAGGATATCTCTAAGATTGTTGTTTTAAAAAGCAGCTCCGCAAATGCGTTCTAGGAAACTCTATAAAATTTGTATCTGTTTGGTCATCATTGGGCTTCTTTAAACAGCCGATGCGAATTTATTAGCGCTTTACTTTTTCGAAAATCGTTGATGCTATTAAATATACAGAAAACTCAACATTTTCCGATGTACATCTTTTCGTTACTGATTTTAAAGCCCAATATTTATTATAAGTAGTCCATTTTTGCGAATGATGACCAAATATAGGAAGACAAGTGAAAAGTGAAAATCCCATTCCCAACTTCAATCAGAGAAGTTAATAGACTGAAAACTTCGAAAACCTGAGATGAATGATACATTCATCTGGAAACATTGCAGGTAAAACCCAGACAAGAGCAGCAATTGTTACCCCGTAGACTCACTTTTTAATGAGGCGATGCCTAAGAGCTGTATAGGGACGAATTGTTGCATGCATTTGATCTAATGAAAGTAATGCAATGTTTGTAAGAGAGATCAGAGGAAACCAGACGAAGAGAAGGCCAGTTGTTAATGTCAGTTCCAGGGTTATGTGCGGAAATTGCACAATGTCGCACAAGTAGAGTAAGGTTACAAATAGATCAGAGAAAAGTGAGAAAATCCTCCTACAAACATATCAGGTATGGTCAGGTTTATAACTAGGTACATGGCACGAGTGCGAAGACTGCGGTTTTACATAAAAATAACGATTGATAGAAGGTTCGCTGTTACTATAGCAACAGACACGGTAAGGAATACAGCGAGCCAGGTGATGCACTAGGATGATATCATGCCTTGTTATTTTTTTCGCTTCACACTTTTAATTCCCTTTTTCTCTCTGTTGCTCGTCTACCTTTCAGAAGAATTTGAAAAAAATTCAATTAAGAACGTGAACAAAGAAGGTTGATATGTTAGTTCCGCAAAGATCACTAATGGAGATACTTAGGACGCTGATCGTCAGCATCGGTTGCTGGGACAAACGATTTAGTTTTTATTCCGCATGCGTCTCTGCTGAAACAAAGGAAGTTTAATGGTGTTTTCCTGTTTTTTAAGCTATAAAAGTTATCATAAAAAGGGAACTCTTGATTTTAAACAGCAACTGGTCAAGGAACTTTTCAGAGCTACCCGGCTAACAATGCTGAAATCATAGTGTTTTCTACGTTGATGCAAACTATACATAAACAATTATATGAAAGAACTAAGATCATCACAGTTATAGACGCAGCTGTAAAAGGCTTTCTTTTCCCAACTGCAAAAGTTGCATGTTTTAAATAAAAACATTTTGATAGCTGATTACTTATCTAATAGCTTTTTCACAACACTCAAAAATGCAGTATTCATTTGTTGCTGCTGAAGCATCATAGCTTTCATCATTTGCTGTTGACTTTCCTGTTCCTATTGTTTTGCACGTAACTCCTGTTGTCTAATTTCGCAGTCAGTCGCTGCTTTCCCTCGCAAAAAGTCGACCAGTGGTTCTGCACGTCTGATCTCGACTTACGACGTTTTGGAAGCTCCACTTTCGTCTGAATTACGTTTCTTGGTCTCTTTAAGGCTCTCCATCGCTTTTTTCCTGATATCTTCTGCAGTCTCGTTGTCCTTGAGTTGCTGTTTCGATGCTGATTCAGCCTTTGCTTGTATGGTATCTTCTCTCTCCACTAACTCCTCGATCAGTGATTCCTTCTCCGTTAACTCTTCCACAGAAATCCCACTTGCCTTCTCTTCCTCGCTCATCTTTTTGCTGAACTTTTTTCGGAGAAGGTTCCACCGTTCTCGTACAGCTTTTTGATCCTTCAGTTGGAATTTTGGAGAGTGGATTTCGTTCAGACTGTCGACTATCGCTTCCCAAGCCAGTTCAAACTAGCGGGACTTCCTTTCTTTGTTCCAAAAACATTTCTTGCTAGCATTTCTCTCAGAAAAAGCACATCATGTTCTTCGCTCCACTCCATCGGCCTAGAGTGAAACAACGCGGGAAACGAGAGGTAAAACATAATGCATAATTTTGATAAGAATGAAGAATCAAAGCAGCTAAAACCTTGGCCAAGTAGCTTAATTTACTCACTTAGATTTTTGCACTTGATCATCAGATGCCGCCATATTCAGTCTGAGTCTACAGCTGTCCTTTTAAAATACGATGAAAAAAATACGTTTTATGCCAAAAGCTATTCAAGTAAATTACGAGAAGATATTCTCTTAAGTTGCGAAAACTAAAAGGCCAGAAAAAAAAAAACGAGTATAAGCAGACAAAAGACTCGTATCTACTCACGTTTTCTACACACCGTGAAAACAAGCCTTTCGAGGTTGGCGCCGAGCCTAGACGACTTCGCGCCAAATGCACGACCTCAAACGGAAATAAAACTTCACTTCCGGGCGCCGTCGTCGTCCTGAAAAGTCTTCCCTAATAACAACCGGCGCGTGACACCAACACTAAAATACGAGCCAAAGACACATAAAGCATTGTGAAATCAACAACGGTAAAAGCGTCGAATTGAACATCGTTTTCGCATCGTAAAACAACTTCCATTTCACTTCGCACCACAGCGGATTCGAGTATAGCCGTGAAAACAAAACAGGTAAGATTTTATCTCTTATTTAATTTCCATTTGCAGTTTACTAATAAGAGCGTGGGTTCCCTATGAGTGATGTAGCAGATTCATGAAAATTTCAACCACCACTTAACCCGGCCACAAGACCTGGCCGGAAAAATATTCCGTCTTATCTTAAACCTTTTTGTACTAGTTTTACAGTCAAACAACTTCTTGTCATGATGGCTATAGGGCTACCATTAATTTTATGACGTAACTTATTTCAAATGACTTTGGCATCAAACGTTTTATTCTTGTACTTAAACATCATCATGTTCTCGCGCTGTTTTTTTGTCTTCGAGCTCCAATAAATCACTTCGCAAAAAAACGCTTATGCCAACCAGAAAAAAAAAACCTTTACGACTTCTAGGATTGAATTTTCGCAAAAGAAGTTGATCGGTTTGTTTGTTAGTAGCCCGACAGATGCTTACATAGCAATGTATAGTGGTAACTCAATAAAACTGACGAGGAGCCACCTGAAACTGTACCTGAAGGGACTTGCAAAACTGATGTATTCCGGCGCTAGAACGAGGTTTCGTTATATTGAGGTTCTCAGTTTCCCTCATGAGATATTTTACTATAATTCTGCCGAGAAAAATAGCGGTTGGTAATGCCAAGGACGTCATTCGAAGTTTCGTTATGTCATGGCGCGAATTAACACAAAAATAAAACGCGCTCATGTTTTTTTTTTTCTTCTTTCACTTACGTATTATCCCCAATGAACTATCCACTTACTACCTGAGTGCCTGGGAAAGGCTAGTTGTGTCAAGGTTCTTTTCCATATATTTTAATTACTATTACTGAGTAGCAAAATAATACTCGTTATGCCGTTCCTACGAAACTAACCACTTTCATTAAACATTAAGAACAGTATCGAAAAAGTAGAAAATTTGGGGCCGAATATTTAAATAAACGAAGTTTTGTCGATGTTGAACCGCGATCTAAGGACTTCTCCCTGCAATCCCAGTAAACCGAGCTGGCCCGGTTTTCGAGACCTCGCCTCACCCTAGGCGATGTGGTTGTGTGACAAGACAGGCTATCCCGGTTGCTGGGATCTACTGGAATATGAGGAACACTTCGTCTCGATAGGCCTTTAGCACTAGTTGATCACGTGATCAACTGATGCAGAAGGTCTATTACTAGGAAAAACGTTTAGTCCAAACTAGACACACCCTTTCCGATGAAACGACGGAAATTGAGCGTTTTCGTTTTTTGTAACATGAGGTTATTATAAAAAAAGGAACCACAGCAAAACAAATAAATAATTGGAGAAAAATGTCGCTCCGTGCTGTTGAAACAATTCAACCAGCAAAGCCTAACGACAGCTGCCTTTAAAATTCTACTAAATTTACCACTTTAGGATATCGAGAGTGTTTTTAAAGTTCTGCCAATACATTGTAAGAAATTCTATAAGATTTTTACTTGCTCAGCCATCCGAAGCCGGGCTCTTTTAGCCTACATGAATTTATGAGCGCTTCTTTTAATTATTACTTTTTCCGAACCTGTGATGCTATAAATATTTAACGGTTTATTGAAACAGGCTTAACATTTTGCTATTTCCAAAGCCAAAAATTTAAGGGGTCCTTTTTGTAGACTTACCGGAATAATGATCAAGTCTGGGAAGTGAAATATGAAAAACCCAAGTTCTCAACTCTGAGATGGATGGGACAGTCATTTGTAAATATTTTTAGCCTTTCTCGACCTGAAGAATCTTCTGAAAGTCCGCTTAATATATTAAACTGCAGTCTAATGAGTAGGGCTTGGTTAAATATTCGGTTCTTAAACATTTTTCAGCTAGTATATCTGTCACCCTCTTAACCGGAAAGTTTCAAGCAATAAAAAAAATTATAATAAAAACTCAACTACGTAGTACTGCAGTTATAACTTTTTGTTTCATTTTGTTGAGCTGTTTTACTTCTTTTAAATAACTAACCTTTCACAAAATGCTTTGCCAGATGTCTACTGACGAAGCGCAAATATCTGGAAAATGTCCTCTTAGGCTTGTAAAAGGCGTCTATATTTGAGGTTACTTCGGCGAAGAATTACCTCAATTTATGCGGTCAGAGTGAGTTACACCTGTTTCGGCAAATATTTCAATTATTTCACTAAAGAGTGAGCTTACCTTAAGTAATCACCTTGCTTATCATTTTTCCGCTTAATATCTACATTCAATTGACAGTTAAAAATTGTCGATGAATTGGCCTTTGAAGTTCGTCTTTCAATCAGCCCACAACACTGAAATGAACCTTATTTGATCGACACATATAATGATTATAGCTTCGATCCCCGCGGTCTACCATTCCAGCTGCCATTCGAACAACAACAGAACGAACACAAGCTGCATCTTTAAATTATTCAAATTTTATTCAAAATAATTATTTGCAAATACTATTCATATCAGTCAGACTCTTTATTTTGTTCTTCTAAACAGAGCATTAATGACTGCAAACAACTTGGTTGGGACATGCTTTTAAAACCGAGTTCTTCAACAACACTGAGTTTCAAACCATTTTAATAAGGTTAGCCTTAAGCAAGTCTGACAAGCTGTACACAAATGTCATTGACCACAAGACTGAGGAAAAAAGAAGAAGAATTTTGATATTCTTTTCGTAAAAATTGGCGTGTCTGAATAACGCTTTTAAGGTAACCTTTATATAGAGAGAAAACCGGTTACATAAAAACCCATAAAACGACAATAAATCGATCCGTGGACAACACAGGAGAGAGGTAACACACATTTTAAGTAAGGTAATATTTCGAGCTTGGGCTATCTGTGGCGCTACCTGTGGGAAAATACTCTAACTCGAAAACGAAAAAAGAATTCAAAATTCGCACACAAAAAAAACGGTTTTCAAAAAAACTAGCTGACAGTAAGTCAGCCAAATTTCTGCCAAATTGGTCCAAGGGTTGCCGACTTGGAGTTTAAAACGTACTCTCAACTTGCCCTGATTTTCATTTGGACACTGCCAGGGGAAAATGATTTTTGGCGGCGTATTACCCTATGACGAAATTATAACACCAAAACTGTCAATGTTAATGCATACCAGAGAAGGGACCACAGTAGTGACACAGCAGGAAAAGGTTTAACTTACCAAAAAAAAACAACAACAACAGATGAACAATTTATTTCAAAGACTCTGCTCTGTTCGATCCTTTCTGTTGTAGAAAAAGGATCATTTAGTTTTTTGCGACGGGCAGTTTTCATTTTCACAACGGACAAGCCAAGCTGAGCCAAGCCCAGTTTTACTCGATACATTTTCTAAAAGTTCGACACTTCCCTGGCAAAATCGACAACATACCGCTTCCTGGAGCTTTTCTTGAATCTTCTGTCTCTCTATAATTAGACTTTCAAAAAAAAGTCCTTTGTCCGATTTTATATGGCGCGGGACCTCTCGCGACTTCGTCGCTCGCTTGGCAGATTCGCGACCTAAGAAGCTCGCTGTAATTCGATTCCGCGGTAGTTTCCATAGGTTCTTCACAAACTTTGTCATCTCAGTAGCCATTTTTCTTGATTGTAGTAGGGGCCCTTGTCGCTCTCTGCTAATTTCGAAGCTTAATCTTTATAAAACGCGTTTGTCGTCTTGTTTCGTCTTGGAGTCGAGGAGGAAAACGGATTTGCTCTATTTCTTTGGAGGCATTCACTTCCAAAATCCAGGAAAAAACAGTGAGCCCAATACTTACAGACCACGATTTCTGTCAAATTGCGTGATTAGCTTGGTTCAACAGTGGCTTATGAGAGGACTTGTCAACGATCAATTAAACTAATTAGCATAGAAAAACTTTTGCACTCCATATGTCTGCACAGAAAAAACATTTTTTCCTCGAATTTTTTAAAGAAAGCTCTTGATGAGCTCTATGTAATCATCTAAAAATTGCACATTTCGAAAAAAGATGATTTTTTTACCCTGGATGATACCTTAAGTCTTCCGTGACATTTCCCAACCTAAAACAGAAGTGTGCCATTCCGGCATTTTAGCGTTTACTCCACATTCCTAGTAATCTACTAGCCCCAGATAAAAACGTAAAGAAATTATGTTTAAAAAATAACTCGGCTTTTTTTATTTGAATTCCGTAAATAAGCTAATTTTCGGCCTAATTTTACCGACACAAGTATTTTACTCTCAAAGCAAGCCGGATCAGTAACATTGCTATGTAAAGTGTCTGTTATTTTGAATACTGTCGCGATCAACTGAAGAGGAGAGAATTCCTGGACGAACTCTGGCATTCTGACTGTGTAAACGATGGAATTAACAAGCGAGTTCTTCAAATATAAAAATATTGAGGAATATTCCAAACGAAATCACATATTCCTGGTCAGAAAGAAATTTCATGCTACTGGATTGAAAATAAAGAATGAAGTAGCGGCCGAATATGGTAGCCACATCAGTAAGGATAGGATTCTTTTGTTTCAGTTGTTGGCAGCACCACTCAGGTGCTTAAGATGCGTTCCACACAAAAACTTAACAACAGTGGAGGAGTAAGAAACACAGATAACAAATAGACAGAAACATTTGAATGATTGCCATAGGTAAAAATGATATGACTATTCATACCCGTCTTCTCGAAGTGTTATTTTGGCAGCAAGATCTTTAATGGGATCCATTATCAAATGGCTCTTGGATCTCTTGATGTAGTACAGTCCTATACGTACGTATTTTGAACGAGCTTAGCTCACTTTCTAGACGCTACGTGGGTCTGCCCCATAAGCAGTCTGGCTGAAAAGTCCCCCAACGACTGCTGTAAAACCCTGATGGGAATGGACAGTAAGACATTTACAATTTACAATTTACATTTACAAAGTTTAACAAAAAACTAAACGCTCAACTGCATGCATCAGTGATACCGAAGTTAAAACCTTTTTGTTTCATTTTGTTTCGCTGTTTTCTTCTTGTATATAAGACTTACCTTTCACAAAATGCTTTGCTGCTTACCAAACCAATTGTATTTTGAAAAAGTTTGACAGGCAGTTAAAACAAATTTGAATAATTTAATCAGGTGGCTGTGAGCCACAAAACTCGGGAAGTATGTATTTTACTGTCAGTAATTCCTGACAATTCACACAATAACTCAGAATACATTTTATAGTCGCATTATCTGTCTTAACATTTGTGCTTGGTAACCTAAAAAGGAATGTTTGAGGGGCACCCAACGACTTTTTTCTGTAAAATATCTGTTCGGAGAAGCAAATATTGCCTAGAATTTTCTATTCCTTGACGACGGCTAAAAATTTCTAGATAACCGTTCCAAGGATCGTTGCGTGATCGAAGCCCCGCATGTTTTGCGAAGAAAGCTCAGGAAAGATTAAATTTAGAGCTTTCCCGAAACGTGTCGGTCCACGAATTCTATCGCTTGAAAGCGTTGATTACTTTAGAACAAGTGAACACTACCGAGTGGTAAAAAAAAAATAAGAATCTTAATTAGCAAAACTGCGATGGTCGGGTGTTGTAAACTTTCATTGTATGCAAATGCTCCTGTGATGAGGATGCGATTTATAGTTCGACGATCATTGAAATGACGTGCCATGTAAATCACTTTTTGGATCTTTGGCAATGATGTAATTTCTTTGGAATCGAGATACTTGAATTTTCGTGAATTTTATTAAAACACGCGTGTAGCATACTATTCGCGACAGTCCCTTTCACGCTCGCTGAATAAGAGACGGAGAGATGGAACCGCGTTTGAGTGAGTTGGAAGTGGAAAGGACAGGGAAGGGAGGAAGGGAAAAGAGAAGCGCGGCCGCATAAGGTGTGATACGTGAAAGGGAGAGACAAACAATTCACGGCTGTCAGCAGCCAAAGGATTCTTACGCGAACTGGTCAGAAATGAGATGCGGAGCCCTTATTTATACTCGCGTTGCAAGGGACTGGCGCGAATAGCATACTATTCGCGACAGTCCCTTTCATGCTCGCTGAATAAGAGACGGAGAAATGGAACCGCGCCTAGAAGTTGAACGTTAGATACGTCCTAAAGAACCCCGCAGACACTGCCAAACCTTAAAACCGGGTCCCAAAACTCAAAGAGAAAACCCAGTTCTCCAAAACTGACGGTAAAGGAGTGGAATAAAAGTACTCAAACTCAGAGTATAGTGAAACAACTAGACTGCTGGTACTTGCTGAGAGCTGGGCAAAAAGGTCTTTCACTGGAATACCAAAAGGACTGCGTGGTAAAACACGAATAGGCAGCCAGCCCTTGAGCGGCAGCAAGCAAATAAACTGGAGATAAAGGTCCTAGGTAAAAAGGAAAACCTAAGGCGCAGAGAAGACGCGAGAAAACCCCACCCAAGGGATGGCAGCCTGAGCGTCAGTAATCCGACTGCCAGGGCATTAGACAGCCTTTCAGGCTACCACGGAAGCGCAGGAAGAAAAACATGAAATGACGGCGCAGAAAAGGCGAGGGACGATCAATAGCACACATAAACTAAAGAATAGAAAAACAACTAAAAAAACAAGGGAGCAAATACACTGGGAGAAGGAAGTAAACCCGCAGAACTAGAGGCCGCGTGGCGAAACACGCGTACCAAATTACAAAAAAATGCAAAAATTAAAGGAAAACATAAATCATTCAAAATCTACAGGGACCGAGGAAATCACACCACTGTAAACAGTGTAAAATTAAACACGCCGAACAGATCTAGATTGACCAAATAAAGCACAGATGCAACAAAAGTGGTGAACCAACTTTACGGGAATCCAACGAAGATTAAATTAGTGAGGGAGAGTACGGCCCAGAACACAAAATTAAAACTGAATAGTACAAAGCAGAAAAATTAAGAGTGCAAATTCGAGGGGAGCCGGAAAAAAAGCGCTGCACAACTGGCCGGAGCTTGTTGGGCAAAGCACGCATAAAAAAAGCAAACTGAATAAAACAAAGAAAAAAAGGGTGTAAACTTGAGGGGAGCCGAAGGGAAAAGCACTGCACAAGCCCGATGTTGGTGAGGTAAAGAGTACAAAACATAAATTAGTAACAACAAAAGCGTGCAACAAACTGTACGGGAGCCGAAGGAACAGCACTGCACAAACCCGGTGTTTGTAAGACAAAACACGCAAAACAAAGTTCTGGCTAAAGCGTGTAACTGACTCTACAGGAGCCGAAGGAAAAGCACTACACAAACCCGATGTTTGTGAGGCTTTTAGGCACGCAAAACAAAAATTACTGAATAAAGAAAAATTAAACACAAGCGTACAACAAACTTTACGGGAGCCGAGGAAATAGCACTGCACAAACCCAGTGTTTGTGAGGCAAAACACGCAAAACAAAAATTACTGTACAAAGCAAAATACAACACAAGCGTCTAGCAAACTTTATGGGAGCCGAGGGAATTGCACTGCACAAACCTGGTGCAAACATAAATTACTAACAACGAGAGCGTGCAACAAACTACGGGGGCCGAAGGGAAAGCACTAAAACGTTACGGTGGGCCGAAGGAAGAACACCGGCACAAACCGCAGATAGCGAGGCAAAGTACGAATAACACCGCTACTGGATGAAACAAAAGCAAGTTAACGTGAAAAAACCTTACTGGAGCCAAGGGAAGGGCAGTAAAGAAACTGGGAGTATAGCGCCAGCGAAACACATGCGAGGGAAAGTCAGTCATTGGGCTGTTTGAAGAAGAGCTGGAGCTTGTGTAATATTGGCCGGGGAAGGACCGTTTCGTCAGCCATCTTAATAAAACAAGAATCGGTTAACAGAGCGAATGGATTCCTGCGCGAACTGGGCAGAAATGAGATGCGGAGCTCTCATTTATACTCGCGTTGCAAGGGACTGGCGCGAATAGCCTGCGACCGCAGACGTATTTCCGGTCGTCGCTAACAAGCGTACTAAATCAATTCAGAAACAAGTAAAAAGAATCGACGTCGATAAAGTAGGAAGTAAGTAACATTTAGCGGGTAAGTCCTCTTTCGCCTAGAATTAATCGCCTCCTCATTTCTCGATCTAATCTCCAAGCAGAGCGAGACTGAATGCCGCTGTAAGCGCGTTCTTGTTTTGGTAGAACAAAAGGAAACGTAAAATTTTCGGATGCAAAAATGTGGTGGAGAGATGAATCCGGAAAATTCTCACTTTCGTAATACGTTAAATTGCACCTAAAATTTTTGGGAAAATAATACTGAAGCCCTTGTAATTTCAAAGACTCAAGTTTCCCTAGGATGACCGAACAGATACAAGTTATATAGCTTTTTAATGCTTTTCTAGATATCTAAAAGTGCTCTGGATAGTCTAAAAAGTGTTTTCAATGTATTTAGCAGGAAACCGTCGTTGGGTGCCCCTGATGTTTAATTGCGCACTATTAGAATCACTAAGAACTTAGTATTGCTTTTGAACGATATTGTAGTGAAATTGATCTTTAGCACGAAAACTTTAAACGGTTCTACGTTTGTCCATATTTTGAGAAACTGTCCTGAAAAATGAAAAATACGGTATGTCTACCACGCGCGCACGCAACGAGAATTAGTCACGATGTCTAGTGGCGAAATGTCGTCTTTAACAAATGAATCGTTTCTTCGCCTCCATATATGGACCGAATTCATAACCCGAGCGGTTTAGAAGAAGCATGTAAATCTTCATGAATGGACGGTGAAACTATCGATTTGCAAAACAGACAAGACGAACTTTCCGAAATACGAAATCCCAGGCGCATTTCTCGGTAAAGGTTGATAACGTAGGTTTTCTAAATCACTGTGGCCTGCTGAATAAGATCTGACCGGTTACCAAATTTAATTTTGCACTTTTTAAAGCTAAAAAAACACTTATATAATTCATGCGCCATAAATGACATCATAATTATATACCGTCTATTAATTATCATGAGTGACCATCATGAGGAATGTTAAAATGGCCTACAAATTGCCCTTCTCATAGACAAACACTACCAACTATAGATTGTACTTTGGGGCTAAGTTTGAAATTAACAAAGCAACCTTAGCAGTGTCGACTAGTACTATTAATACGTAATCCACGCACCATACGGATTGGGTATAGAAAACCTATTGAGCTTCTCAAAACACTCACCTGTTGAGTTCTTCTCTAGTTTACAGTCTAACCATTTTTAGTATATATACTAAAACAGAGGATAATGTTTTTCGCGCGCTCTGATTGGCTACTCAATCAGTGAATATCCTGCACTATTCACTGATTCACCTCCAGTTCCTCCAGGCGAGCGACGCCAAACTGGCGTAAGTTGCGAGCAAAATGCCCTCCCAGTTTGCTGCCGAAACAAACCAAGAAACTTCACAACTAATCAATCAAGCTATTGCCAAAATACATGAAGAAGGTGACGAAGTTCGGTTTGGAAGTTTTAATAGGGAAAGCTTTGTCTTTTTTACTTGAATTTATCGATAAAACCGGTTAAAAAGATTTTTGTTTACGAATGCAAATTAAGCTTAAGTCTTGCGTTACTTTATTTAGTTGACTTGTTCATAAAATAAGCTTAAAACTAAATTTAATGATCTTCTTTTTACAGAATGATTTTAAATACAAAAAGAATTCACAACTCCTTTTGAAGAAACTTCCCCACAAGAGCTAAACAAACGCCTTCAAAAGTTTTATTTGTCGCCAAGAAAAATCGTTGGCAACAGTAAATGAGTTAAAAATCATCATTTTTGTGCTCAATTATCTCAAAGTTTTAGTATATACTTAAACAATTATTCACCTCAGTGTCGGTGGCTAGCTAGTAGTCACTACCAGTCACCTCCACTTCGGTGAATAATTGTTATATATACATGTGGGCTGTATAAGGTATTCAAGAAGCAAATGCATCGACGAGTTTTGAGTTGCTGCAAATGCAATGTTTATGGGTGTTTCATACATTGTAAGTATTTCCTCCATCTGGGGTGTTATTGCTGCATGCACAAAGTCTAGTACCGCTCGCGGAACCACCCCTATATAAAGTGAGGGTGCATACAGACTGGCCTATAATTGGGGTGATGGGAGTGTGAACTAGTGTGGGGAAAGGCTTGCAACTGGAATAAATTTGATGTTTACAATTAGATATAGGCTTATGGATTTTACGGTATGAACTTGAACTGAAATTTTAATGTCAAAAGAGATTTGTAACGGGTCTTAAAAGAGACCATGGTGTAAAAGTGACGTTCCTGTCAGTGTGTTTAAGTCTAATAAAACACGACCGAGTTTTATCTCCAATTTGTAAATAATTCGGAACGTTATCATTGTCAGGCCCGCTATCCGCACGAAGGAAATAATTGAAAACGGTTTCATGCATTAATATTTCTTTGGGAGGACCTTGAACTATTCTTCCCTCTGAAGAGACGCTTGTTACGCCGCAAAATGTAACAATTGACGCAAAATGTAACATTAACGCGAAATGTAACAACTTTTGACGCGAAATGTAACAACTTTTTAACGCGAAATGTAACAACTTTTTGACGCAAAATGAAACAATATTTTTAACACGAAATGTAACAAGCAAAATGTTACAGCCTTGAAATAACTGAAAGACCTGGACCTAAGCCTTGTAGATAAAGTGTCAATTGTCTGGTGCTTACAAAAACAGTTTATTTATAGTTTTCTTATAATGTCAAATAAACTTACAAAACGTTTTTCCATAATAGTAACTAAATCCTGAAACAGTCGAACGAATTGTTGTTTAGTATATCTTTCTGTACATATGCGTGACGCTGAAAAGAAAGTTGGCGTTTGGTAGATTTTTAGTATACTCCCTCTAGGGAGTTGAGCCCGTATGAAATCGAGGCGAGTATCGATTACTGATCATTCTTTTCACACTTTCGTCGAGTGAAGACGCTTGCTGTTTTTATCCGACGCTGTCTTTTTTTACCCACCTCCTCCCCTTTTCCCTAAAAGGAAAGTGTAGCGGAGCAGTCATCCGACTGCGTGAGATGATCAACAGTATTAAATGGAGGACTGGGTTGGTATGAAATTTCTCACATTTACTGGAAGTCCGGTAAATAATGAGAAATTCATATCTATCTTATTGACTATGTTCAAATTTTTCTTTTGAAAGATTTCCTTTCTTAACTTTTACTTTTAACTTGCATTTCAATTGCTGATTGGTGCGTGTTTCCTATGGTGTTATTGTTCACATTTCTAGTCATATTCTTTTCGCATAGCTTGGGATATTTTCCATACGTTATTTTTAATAAGTTAGCTTTGTTGTTATTGTCCATAATGCTTTTCCAAGGTTATACATGACTTGCAACTTTATCACCTGTTTTACGACCTTTTGTAAGTTTATTTGACATTATAAGAAAACTTAATAAATAAACTGTTTTTGTAACCACCAGACATGCAATTTACACTTTATCTACAAGGCTCATGTCCAAGTCTCTCGGTTATTTCAAGGCTGTAACATTTTGCTTGTTACATTTCGCGTTAAAAATATTGTTTCATCTTGCGTCAAAAAGTTGTTACATTTCGCGTTAAAAAGTTGTTACATTTTGAGTCAAAAGTTATTACATTTCGGGTTAATGTTACATTTCGCGTCAAAAGTTATTACATTTCGCGTTAATGTTACATTTTGCGTCAATTGTTACGCTTTGCGGCGAAACAGACGCTCACTCCAATGTTTGAGCGACTAAGAAATTTTCACCAAGAATTCATGGCGCAGTTTAAGGGGCACGAACTGACAAGATGGATTTAATGCACTGGAACTCCAATATTCATTCAAGACTGTTCAATGTCTCTATCCTCATTTATCACGGGCACCCAACGAAAACTTTCTGTAAAACATCTATTCGAAGAGGCAGAAATAGCTTAAGAAAGGCTAAAATGTCTTCATGACTGTTCCATTATGATTCAAAGTTGTTCTTTTGATTTCCTTGAGAAACAAGAGGGTTTGGTATTTCACAATTCAATTCCCATTTTTGGCTCAGATTCCTCAAATTTTTCGAAAATAGTGACGAAACTGGGAGGTCTAAGAAAATATCTCGTAACAGTTAAACCTTTAAAACAGCAACGAAAATAATGAGAAAGCCCTAGTAATGAGTTTTCCAAGGATGAACAAACACGTACAAATTTTTTAACGCTGTTTAGGGGTGCACTTCTTAAAGCTCTTGGCTCGTTTCAAACGCCGTGTATAGAATATGGGGCTTTTACGTCCGAATTAGATTAAATAATATTTAAATAAAGATTACTTACTTTAAATATTTAAATAAAGATTATTTACTTGAAATATTTAAATAAAGATTATTTACTTTAAATATTTAAATAAAGATTATTTCCTTGAAATATTTAAATAAAGATTATTTACTTTATCGCTGCATGTTTTTGGCAGCCATGGAACCAAGAAATATTAGGGGTCTGGGAACGGGTATGGGTCAGACCGAGATCCGATCGCTTGCTCAAGCCAGTGACAAGGAATGAAAATGTTGCAAAGAGTGCATATCTGAACGTCGTGCTATTGCTGTGCCAAACTCACCTCTTAGATTATAAATACAAGTATATGCTGAATACATTTTTAAAGTTGACTAAACCGGCTTTTCTTTTCATTTTTTGTTTTCGACAACGTCCATTTTATTCCACTGATTTTAATTCAGTCGAATTCAGTGCAAATTTTTCTGTTGGGAGGTGGACGTCTGTACACAGGCTAGTGATCTGCCAGCTACGGATCATAGAGCGTATAGAAACAATAGGGCCATTTATACGAGGAAAAATAAGACGCGTCTTACATAAGACGCGTCTTAAATAAGACGCGAACTTTCCGTATAAACGGCACATTTCGTCTAAAATAAGACGCGGCTTAGCTAAGACCCGTCTTACTAGATAAGACATGCTCGTATAAATAGTACAGTTCGCGTCTTATGTAAGACGCGTCTTATTTTTCCACGTATAAATGGCCCTAATGTTTAAACAGTTAAAAAACAACTTGTACTCTTCATGAAAATACATTCTGGCACATTTTTTTAATGACCACCTTCGTAGTACTAATTTATAAAAGTTAAACAAATCTTACCTACATTAAAGCTTTGTACAATACATGTAATAGGGAGTTTTAGCATGCAACAAGGACGGCGACGGCAACGAGAACGTAAAAAAAAAAAGACAATAGGTTTATTGAGCAAAACAAAAAGTTTCCACGTTCATCATGCTTTTTTGTACACTTCTTTGCCATTACTGCACGACTACGACGTGAAAATACCTACTTTCACGTTTTATGGTCTTTTATGGAGGACGTAAAACAATTTAAAAAAGCGACGACGAAATTTTCTTTCTCTTTCTAAACTTGAGTTCGGTCCCCAAGCAATCAACTCCAGGGAAATTTGCTTACATTAGGCTGCATTCTCAGCGAATTGGAATAAACGCGGCAAAGTTTGAAAAAAACGCTCTAATTTATTTATAAGTGACGTTTTCGCTTCCGTCGCTGTCGTCGATGCTAAAACTCCCAAATGACTAATCCTAAAAGAGGAAATGTGAAAGTTTTTTTTTTTTAATTTTGGAAGCATACTAAACGTGAAGAAACTTAAGATAAACGAAAATAGACTAGTTTACTTATGGTATCTGATGTAACATCGTGTTAGTACATCTTGTGATTCAATTTCATCATTGATTCCGATTTTATTTCTCGTTGTTTTGGGGTATGGTAATGTATAATTTGTGATAAAGGGTTTGAAATAAAGGAAAATAACATTTTAACCAAGAAATAGCTGAACCACAATATACATCTACAGTCTTTTTATCGAACTAAAATTAGCAATGAAAGTACCCATTTAGCTTCTATCTTTTTACAGGGTGAAATCATTATGTAATTCTTAGTTGAATTGCAGTCATGGTGAAATGACATTAAAAAGTGTTAAACAAGGTTCATTAACGGACATGAAGATGAATGACATCGGCATTTTGTCTTTGTTGACGTTTAAATAACACCAAGAGAGCTTTCCTGAACTCTGGAATTCTGATTGTGTAAACGATGGGATTAACAAGCGAGTTCATAAGAACTAGACTATTTAAAGAATAATTCAAACGTGAGGATTCCTGGAAAGAAAGGAATTTACTAGATGGAAGAAAAATAAAAACCGCATGTGGTAGCCACATCAGTAAGCATACGATAGTCATTATGAATAGTGTTACGGTCAGTTTCCCTTGTCTTCTGACTGCACCATGGTGCTGAGGATGTGCTCCACACAAAAATTTAACGACAATAGAAGAGTAAGAAACACAGATAACCAATAGACACAAAAAACAGTATGACTGCAATAAGTAAAGAAATTCTTTCCCATATACGTATACTTCAAGTATTAAAATGGCAGTTGATACCATTGCAGCTGAAACCCAGACACCGGCAATTGTTACCCCGTAGACCCACTTTTTGATGAGGCGATGCCTGAAGGGACGAATTGTTGCATGCATTCGCTCTAAAGAAATGACTGCAATGTTTGTTAGAGAGGTCAGAGGAAACCAGATGCAGCGAAATTCAATTATTATCGTCAATCCCAGGGTTAAGTGAATTTCCCAAATGTCACATTCGAGGAGTAACAGGTGATAAAGGCTAGAAAATCCTCCGACAAACATATCAACTATGGTCAGGTTTATAACTAGGTACATGGTACGAGTTCGAAGACTGCGGTTTGTTATAAAAAGAACAATTGATAGAAGGTTCACTGTTATTATAGTAATAGAGATGGTAATGAATAAAGCCAGCCAGGTGATGCACTCGGATGAAGAAAATGTCATGACTTGTTTTCTTTTCGCTTCAAACTTTTAGTTTCCGTTTCCTTGTTATTGCTCGTCTACCTTTAGAGGTAAATTGAATTAGATTTGGTCAGTAAGAAGAGAATAGCAAGGGGGTAAACATAGATGGTTGAAGTTAGTTCCTAAAAAGATCAGTAATCGGCGAGGGTAAAAGGAGGAATGAGTTTGCGGAATGGCACGTGGCATGGCTTGCGGAATGACATAATTATGTGGAATGTAACATATGCAGAATGACCCAAATTAGTCGGGCTACATGGCAGCACCAATACTACGTACAGCACGAAAGTCGGCCATTGAAGAAAAGGTGTTTTGGAAGGTCACGCTCCCTTCTACTTTTTTCTGCAAAAATGTTTGCACGATTAACTTTACAGTTTCTTTTTACCTATATTTGTATTTGCAACCGCGTGAGAAGTGTTTCTTTTTCAAACGGTGGGTTACGTGATCGTGACTAATATTCAGAGATGAAACGGATCTTGTATTTTGTTTCTTTAGCTGCTTGGTTAAGTTTCCCGCACTCGAAGCTAACAGCTGGAAGAGAAGGGCGAGTCTGAATCCTGGCAATTGAGTGTGTCTTTTTTTCTTTTTTCCCCCTTCCTACCGCTTTAGCATTTTTTCACGATCAAACGCACACACTCACACAAACAAGGAAGGTGCGAAGACACGCGGAAAGGCCGAAAGGAGACAGAGAGCAGTTCGCTTCACCCGATTTCTGGATTACAGATTAATGTTTGACTCGGGGCGTTCATTTAGTCTTAAAAATGATCTGATCCGTCCACCGTATTAATTAATAATCCCTAGAATTGTAGCTAGCCTGACTTCGCGTTCAACAAGCGTTTTTTTCTCTCTAGCGTTTTGACATTTGACGTTATTACAATGGTGGGCAGAAAGAAAGAAAGTATTGTGGAAAGCAACAAAAATAAATTAAGTATTAATTAAGTATTACATAGACACGAGTGCAGTAAAGGTTATCGCCACTTTCTGCTCTGCCTTGTTGGTTTAAGCTAGCAGTAAAAAATGGACCAGCAAAAAAGTTGCTCACTCAGATTGGCGCCAAAAAAAAGGCACGGCAAAGACGCGCGCATGTTTTTCAGTTTAATTTATTTCTTTGCGTCATTTTCCATATTTTACATTCTGCATAATTATGTAATTCCGCAAGCCATGCCACATGCCATTCCGCAAACTCATTCCGCCTTTTACCCTCACCGATCAGTAATGGAGATCTATGAACATCAATTCCTCACAAAAAACGCTCACCTTAACTTTAAGTGTTTCAGATGCGTTCCCAAGAGCTGCCTTGCTTTTACCTATGGAAGAAAATATCAGTGGCGCGTGAGGGTAGATTAGGATGACCTATAGTTAACTAAACTGAGCTGAGGGCCATAAACTGATTTGATCTGCAGCTGAATATTTTACTAACTATAAAGTTGCGCTCGTTCACTTTGGTATAAGAAATAACTGATTACAGGAGAGGATATCCTCTCTTGCCCAGTTATTATTGCCCAGTAATGTAGTAGTTTCATGAAAATTTCAACCACTGGCTTAACACGACCACAATTAGACACCAGAGAAATATTGCGTAGTTCATCTTAAACCTTCTTGTACCAGTTTTAAAGTCAAACAACTTCTTGTCATGATGACTATAGCTACCATTAATGTTATGACATAACTTATTTCAAATGACTTTGGCACCAAACGTTTTATACTTGGACTTGAAAATCATCAAGCTCTCGGGCTGTCTTTTGTCTTCTAACTCCAAAAAATCACTTCGCAAAAAAGGCTTCTGCCAACCAGTGAAAACCTTTATGACTTAGAGGATTGAATTTTTACAAAAGAAGTCGATCAGTTTGTTTGTTAGTAGCCCGACATATGCTTACATGGCAATGTAAAAGTGGTAATTCAATATAACTAACGAAGAGCCACACCTGAAGGGACTTGCAAAACTGATGTGTTACATAACATAACAATTAACATAAACTTTATTTATACTCGAATTTTAGAGTAGCTAACAAGCTAATATCTTCGAGCTGACACTACATGAACTGAAAATAATATAGAAATATATATATACATTAAATGCATTATAAGTAATAATAATAAAATAATACTAATACTAATAAGCACATAAAAGAAAAGAAAAGAAAATACTATTTACAATTCACAATTTTAAGTTTATTAGTATGTCAAGCAAAAAGAATCTACATGAAGGTAACATCCTGTATTTTGGTCAGAAAGTCTGCAAAAAAGTGGTACGAAAAAAGGCCGGCAGCGCGTTCCACTGCTTAGCTGAAAAGTAAGAAAAGCAGTTAAGACCATAGGTAGTTGTTTTAGGTTTACTTAGTGAAAGAATGTACTGTAGTTGCCACGAAGATCATAGGAAGAGGACCGGAGTGAAAACATATTCTTCATATAAGCAGGGAAATGAGTGAAAAACAAACTTTTATATAACAGTATGAGGAAATTTTGAACGCATTTGTTACACAACGAAGTAGAGTTGACTTTTGAGAGAAGAGTGTTGTATGGAGACGAGTAATCTCCAAGTATATATCTAAGTATTATTTTATTTAAAGCTTCAAGCTTATCCGCATCGCGCGCTCCACAAATGTGCTGGACAGAGGAGCAATAATAGCGGAGCTCCACACGCGCGCGAAGCGCGCGCGTGGGCGGAGCCCCATTGCTAAGTAAATCTACCCATCCCAGAAAATTTGGTAATCACGTGACCGTACCCCGACAGCCTGTCCGTCCGCACCACAGGAAAACCAATGTTTACTCTCACACTTTTAGCTAGTTAGGGAGCCTAAGAGAAAACTAATTGCACAGGCTGCACATCAATGTTGTGATCAATTGACAGCTATCAAAACAGGGCATCCGCTGACCAGTATCACCTGACCGTACCGCGGGCTCAAGTTTCGACCCGTCGAGGTCGAGTATTTTTTAAAGTTATCCGCTGACAAATTACCAGTTTCAAATGATCGCAGGCTCAAGTTTATTTTTTCCAAGGATTCATATCAAATATGTTTTGTTTATGTCACCATGGCCCCGCACTATTAGGATTTTGATTTCAAACTGACCTCGGAAGCGAAAATTCATCCAGTTTTTTTAAAAGTACAGGCGGGGAAGACCTTATCTTACCATGGTCACGCGTCGGTCACGCCCTACGTCCAATTTTTATACTCTGATTGGTCAAAATTTGACAGGTGAGTTCATGCGGAAAAATTATGCAGCATCTTGAAAGTAGTTTACTTTGACAGCTGAAGCTGACGGAGTTTTGTGTCAACTTGTGATGTTTTAAACTGTCTTTTCCTCTGGATGTACAAAATGAAATACAGCTGCTATCAAGAGTCTTCTGTTATTCATGGCTGGTTTGTTTACTGGGTTTTGGTTGAGAAATGCGTCGCTTGTCAAAATTCGGTAATTCGATTTCGGATGGCATCGTTTTCGTTTTTCACCTTGCCGTGCGTAAGAGGGTTTAAAAGTCTCAAGCAACTGTAGCCTCCCTTGATAGCTTTCAGGAACTGAATCTCGAATGGTAAGCCTAAGCAATTATTGTATTTGATCTCTGTATTTCATGAAGTCTTGCACAGTTCACGCTGACAGTTTATGCGGCAAGTTTATGCACGTTTGTAGGATTTGAGTCACTGATCTGACCTAGCCTGTATAGGTTTGATATAAGCTTACAGAACTTTGAAAAGCCTTCAGATATATTTGCACACCACAAATAGAAAGAAAACGTTCCGAAGAATATTTAGTTACAAATTTGGCTGTAGAAAGAACACTTTGAGCGATTTTCTTGCTTCGAGGAGTTCACCTTCGAAAACAGTAAACACCGCGCCGGGAAACCGGCTAAAACATAAACTTAAGCTTTACGCTTAAAGACTCAGGATTTTTAAAGACACTAAATAATACTTGTCTTCGTGAATAAAAATTGTTGTCTCTGTAAAATGTTTCACGGAATTATATCTCTTTTTTGATTGTTAGTAGTCTCTCTTGCAATTTTAATCGCTTGTCCGTGCCGTTTGTTTTCATCGTTCTTGACCATCGCTTGCAGGAGTACTCAAAAATGTCGTGCGTATCAAACGCTTTATAAGATTACACATCGTTATAACTGAAACCATTAAATAACAAAACAAATAATAATAAATTCGCTATTATGTTGAAGCGTAACTCTGTTAAAGTTCATTCAAACACTCGACCACACTGACAGCTCGCACTATAGAAACGAGAACCAGCTGGCCGTATCTGTGATTTTGGAAATTTTTTGAAATTTTTTAACGGTTTGGCTTTCCTGAATATTGACTGAGTGCAATTTGTCTTGAAAAATTGTGAAATACCGCATTCTGTCCGAGCTCCGTATGATAAATAGTACTGTTTCACCTCAAATGTGGGGTATAAAAATTATAAAAGGTTGGTTTAAACACTCCCAGATTTGTTGGCAAGAATTTGTAAAGTAAACCTGTCGAACGCAAAAAAATTTGGCGTGATTTGTTTTCCAAGAATTTGTTTTCGAGGCCTAATCTACTGTGATCTTGAATGTGATCGAAGATGTTTGCTATTTTTTGGGTGTACATATAAGGTTATCAATTCGATGTAAGATGTTTCACTCTAAAATAACTTAGCCTTTCCCTCAAAAGTCACATGAATGTGCCCTTAAGTTAAATGATTTGTGGATTAAAAGTTTATTGTTTGATTTAAATTATAAATTTATTAAAATTGGAGCTTTGCTTTTAGCCCTGGCTAAATCTATATATTAAAAATGACGTAAAATATATACGCTTTGTAAAGATTGAATAAGATTTCCCTGCGTATGAGTTTTCGAAAGCGCAACCTAACATTAAATTGATTATTAATTTTTGCATACATTTGATATATGTTTAGAAAAATTCAGTTTATTTATCTATTTCCATTCCAAAAATCTCTAACGTGTCCTTTACTGGGAAGGAAAAACTATACTCCGTCTCACCGAGGATAAGACACTGGTGCTTGCTCTCATTAACTAACATCTCATTTTCACGGTACCACTGATTGGCCACGCAAACTTCATGAGATACGCATGCTTCGAGAGCTGCTGGATCGACGTGGGAGTAGTACACCTGATGATCATCCGCATAAGCGTTCAACTTGGCCTTCTTGACGTAGAAGAAAAGATCGTTTATGAAAATGTTGTTTAGCATAGGACTTAGCACACTCCTCTGCGGGACCCCACGCTTGACGCTTCCCTGGTCGAAAATGTGTCCCCAACTTTAACTCTCTGAGTTCTGCCAGAGAGATAATTCCTAATCAGGGCACAACTTTTGCAGTCCATACCATAGGCCCTCAGTTTCGAAAGGAGGAGTGGATACTGAATAACATCACACGCTTTGGAGAGGTCCATAGAAACTACCGCAACGAGCTCCCCCCTGTCACGCATCATCCTCCGGTCCTCCGTCAACCTTAGCAAAGAGGTCTCGCAACTATAAAACTTTCTGTAAGCGCTTATGAAGTCTGATAAGAGTGCATTGTAAAATTCATACATGTGCCCCGGATAGAAGCCTTTCAGAAATATTGTTTATGGCAGGGAGCACAGTTACGGGCCTATAATTGATCTTACAAACTCGTCGTCTTTTTTGTACAAAGGAGTCACCATGCCCATCTTCCAGCTAGCATGATAACAGCAATGTTCAATACAACAGTTAATTATACTTGTTATAGGCCGCGCAATAACAGCTGCCGATTAATCAACTTTGGTGGGATCATATCGTAACCAGATGACTTGCGTTAATTGATCTCTTTAAGTAATAGCTCAACCTGGGTCTCACTTGCGCGATGAAAACTGAAGCAAGCTGGAGCACTAGAGCCCCTGGGTTCTTGGATTGCTTTGATGCTGAGATGATTAGCATAATCGTCACAGTAATCCTCTACTCGTATTTTAGGCATGCTATATCAGCAATGTGAGCAAAGTAGCCATTAAGTAGATTGGCAATTTCCTTTTTGTCACTAATAATCCTGTTATTTTCTTTCAAGACAGTGTCATTGGCTTGCTTACTTTTAGTATGCAAAAAGGGGCGGAAAGTAGGCCAGAATTCGCGCGGGTTTTCGGTATCTGCTGTTTTCCTCGCGAAGTGTTGTTTTATTGCTTTTCGCCTGAGAGAGGTGCAGGTATTACGCTGAGTTTTTTATGCCTCGTAATTTGCATCCGCACGATTAAGCGTGAATTTTTTCCACAGTGTGTTGCAATGCCTGATCGCCCTCCTCCATTGTTCCGTCATATAGGGCACCTGATTACCACGTATCATTGTTTGCTTGATAGGTGCGTGTTCATTGAGAACACTAAGAAACAATTGCTCAAAAGCATAAAGCTTATCATCAAGTTCATCAAACAAATCAATTATGCGGAAAGGCACAATTTGCATATCATGCACAAAGTTCTCTCGACTGAAGTTTTTTACACGATGAGAACAAATCTTACGAGATCGAGCCCTTGGTGCTGATGATCGCAGGATAGTATAGACTAACGAATGATCTCTAAGTTGCGTGTCTACCACGCCTGATTTTAAGACCTTTTTCTTGTCATTCGTCAGGATTAAGTCCAGCAGTGTTTCTGTTGTTTTGTTTTGCGAGTTGGTTCCCTAATCAGACAATCAAGATTAAAACTATCTAACAGATGTAGTAGAGGGCGACCGTCTCTGTGTTGTTTATCAGAGCAAGAAGGTCCGCGTTTAAGTCCCCTGCTAGGAAAACCGTGTCTTGTGAGCGAGGAAACTGCTTCCTCACAATCGAGGGAGGTCAGTAGATGACAAAAACGAGGTTTCGTTACACTGAGGTTCTTTTCGCTCATGAGTATTTCACTTTGGCGAGAAAAATATCGGTTGGTAATGCCAAGGACTTCATTCGAAGTTTCGTTATGCCATCGATCCAAGAAATTGAGAAAGCGTGATCAAAAAAATAAAACGCGCTCCCCAATGCACTATCCACTTACTACCTGAGAGCCTGGAACTGAGGCTAGTTATGTCAAGGTTCTTTTCCATATATTTTAGTTACTATTACTGAGTCGAAAAATAATACTCGTGATGCCGAAGACCTCGTTTTTTAGATAGAGCTTCCACTGACATTCTCTCTTGTCCGAAACTAACCTCTTTCATTAAACATTAAGAACAGTAGAAAATGTTAGGCCGAATTTTTCAAAAAACGAAATTTTTTCGATGTTGAACCGCGATCTAAAGACTTCTCCCTGTAATCCCGGTTAACCGAGCTGGCCCCCTTTTCGAGACCTCGCCTCACCCCTGGCGATGTGGTTGTGTGAGAAGACAGGCTATCCCGGTGATTGGGATCTACTGGAATATGAGGAACACTTCGTTTCGATAGGCCTTTTACATTAGTTGATCACGTGATCAACTGATGCAAAAGACCTATTACTAGGACAAACGTTTAGTGCAAATACACAACCTTTTCGTTGAAGCGACCGTAGTTGAGCGATTTCGTTTTTTGGAGCCTGGGGTTATTATAGAAAAGGAGTCGTCTTAGCGTTTAATAACAGCGAATGGTCAAACAACTTTCAGAGCTACAGCAAAAAAAATTCATAACTGGAAACAAATTTCGCTCCTCTTGAAACAATTCAACCCACAACGCCTAACGACGGCTTTCTTTAAAATTCTACTAAAACCACTTTAGGATATCGAGAGTGTTTTCAAAGTTCTGCCAATACATTCTAAAGAAGTTCTATAAAATTGTTATCTGCTAACCCAATTCTCAGTGATTTTTTGATTGGCAACGCTAAAGTACAACTATCAGACCGAGTTTGTAATTTTGGTGTCAACCTAGAGAGAGAACTCAGTCTTAGTCATCATATTAATGAAACATGCAAAAGGCAGTATGCTAGCGATATAATTCATTGGCAGATTGAGGAAGTATCTTAGCAAGGTTCACCTTAAGATGATGGTCAATGCTTTTGTTACGTCGCGCTTGGATTATTGTGGCAGTTTATACTGTGTCTTACCCAATTGCAAGCGAGAGGTAGACAAGCTGCAACGTGTGCAGAACTGTGCCGCACGCTTTGTTTCGACCAAGGATAAGAGGATCAGACCATATAACTCCTGTCATGAAAGACTTGCACTGGCTTCCTATTGGCGCACGCATCGATGTTAAAATATTTCTTTGAACATTTAAAATTTTAAACGATTTAGCTCCTTAATATTTGACTTCTGCACTGAATACCAGGCGCCTCGTTTACTCTGCTCATCTAATACATTGCTCTTACAAGTTCTTCCTGTTAATACCGTGGCTTATGGACACCGCTCATTTTTATACTGATGCGCCGATAATCTGGAACAGTCTACCTGATCACATCAAAAACTCTGAATCTGTTTCTACTTTAGAGCAACGTTTGAAAACTTTTCTTTTTAGGAATGATTACTATACATAGTTTCATCTAGGCTTTATTTACTAGTCTGTTGCAGGCGTATTGAGAATTCTTTAAATGCGCCATAAAAACCTACGGTTATTCATTATTAATATTAAAACTTTTTGTTTCATTTTTGTTTAAGCTGTTTTACTTCTTTTAAATAACTAAAATTTCACAAAATGCTTTGCTGGATGTCTACTGACGAAGCGCAAATGCTTGGAAAACATCTTTTAGGCTTGTAAAAGACGTCTATGTTGGAGGTTACTACGGCTAAGAATTCCCTCAGTTTATGCGGTCTTACACCTATTTTTGCAAAAATTTCACTAAAGAGTGTGCTTACCTTAAGTAATTGCCTTGCTTATCATTTTTCCGCTTAATATCTACATTTCATTGATAGTTAAAAATTGTCGATGAATTATTCTTTCTTCGAAGTTCGTCTCTCAATCAGCCCACAACACTGAAATGAACCTTATTTGATCGACACAAAATTATAATGATTACTTCGATCCCCGCGGTCTACCAAGCTGCCATTCGAGTACTGATAGAACACAATAAGCTGCACGTTTAAACTGTATCTTGTTTACTTGTTTTATTTATATTCCTTTAAAACGTTCTTTGTGACTCTGAAGTTATTTGATACAAACATATCTGTATGTAAAACAGAAGGGCAAGATAGCAAAAGAGAGCACTAACCGTTTACTATACAAATCCTGCGAAATTCAGCGATGAAAGGATTTGTTGCTCTGCGTATACTTTCATGCAATTTGTAAACTTTTGTGTTTTTTAAAAAAATGTTCATAAAGGTATTATACAAATTATTTAAAATAATTACTTGCAAATGCCATTCATATCAGTCAGACTCTTTATTTTGTTCTACTTACAGAGCATTAATGACTGCGCAAACAACTAAACTGGGACGTGCTTTTAAAAACGCGTTCTTGAGCACGTTTTAAACCATCTGAATAAAGTTAGCCTCATTGACCACAAGACTGACGAAAAAAGAAGAATAATTGTTATATTCTTTTCGTAAAAATTGGCGAGTCTGAATAACGCTTTTAACCTTCCGTGACATTTCCCAACCTAAAGCACAAGTGTGCCATTCACATTTTAGCGATTACTCCACATTAGGGATCTACTTGCCACAGACAAAAACGCAAGGAAATTATGTTTAAAAAAATACTGAACTAGGCTTTTTTTAATTGAATTCCCTAAATAAGCTAATTTTACCTAATTTTATACAGACACTTTACGTAGCAATGCATTTAATCCGGCTTGTTTTGAGAGTAAAATACTTGTGTATTTTGTGTATTATTTATCGCCACACTGGCGATCAACTGAAGAGGTCATCAGTAGACGAAACTACTTTTGTGAATCGCCATAAAGTGGAAACAAATTAGATTTTTTTCTTTTGTTTACTGAAATAATGTTTCGTCTTTAATAATCGTTGACGACACCAGGAGAGCTTTCCTGCACGAACTCTGGGCAGGCATTCTGATTAGCAGAGCATTAATGACTGTAAACAACTCAGTTGCGGGTGTCAGTTGGGACGTGCTTTTAAAGACGCGTTCATCAACACGTTTTAAACCATCTGGCTGAAAAGTCCCCCAACGAGTGTAAATTTTTAGAATTTACAATAAACATTTACAAAGCCTTAAGACTGAAAAAACTAACTCTCAACTGCATGCATCAGTCATACCGAAGTTAAAACCTTATTTGTTTCATTTTGTTTGGTTGTTTTCTTCTTGTATATTAGACTTACCCTTCACAAAACGCTTTGCTGCTTACCAAACCAATTGTATTTTGAAAAAATTTGACAGGCAGTTATAAGGTTTACAAATTTGCATAATTGATCAGGTGGCTGTGAGCCACAAATTCGGGAAAAAAATCGAATGTATTTTTTTGTAATTCCTCATAATTTTCACGACCTTTTGAGATCATGACACTAGTCTTTCTGTTGTTTTCTACAAAATAATTTTTTGACGTCATAGATTGTGGTGTAAATGACATTGCAAACTAAAGCTAGACACTTGAACACTGCGAGAGTTGTGTGACGACATCGCGTTACATTATAATTCGTTGTGTTGTATATGTAGTGTGATTTGACTTTATTGTATGAACCTGCAATTCTCGTGGTTGCAGTTTGCCGCCATGTTTGTGTTAGTAAGAGATTTGGTAATTAAAACCTATTAGTATAATTACATTGATGATTATCGAAAATAGATCGAGCCTATGACTGGCTAGGAGCTTCGCTTTATCCCGCTATAATCACCGCGCGGTAATTATAACATTGAAGGCTTGCAGTTCTCAAAATGGCAGCCTGATTTTTTGATGTTTCGGAGTCGGAAATCGAATAATCATCAATGTAATTATACTAAAATAATTAGTCGCCTTCGGCGACTAATTGTTCAATATTCTCCAGGCAAACGTCTTTCCTTGTTCACAACAATTAATCGCCAATCTCAATGGACAACATCCTCGGAGACCCAGGGGCAGTTAGTCGGGTCGATAAAATGTTCGTGGTGAAAGTTTACTGTAAGATCGAGACGAGCCCCTGGGCACTTACTCTTACTGAACCAGTTCCAGAAGCGTTTGAATTGCCTGCTTCTGATTGGCCAAAAAAAATTTTTCTGGCCAATCAGCGAAGAGAAGCTGCCGGGTGACTCTCGTGTTTTCTTACACGAACGATAACTTTTTGGCTGTCCTACCGGCACAAACAAACCTCGATAAGCTCTCGGTATTGGAGAACTTCCTGTCTCCCTCAATCTTTCGACACAACGAGGAGTGCACCGACTATGGAGCAGGCGTATGAATATTACAAGTACTTTTTGTGAAACCTCGAAATGAAATCTTTGCCCGCCATATACTTGCGACAAGGTGCCAACAACCTCAGGAATCGAAACGCTGGATGAAATCCTTCAAGCTTTGAAAACACTTAGCAAGGACTGCAACTTTCAAAGTGTCACCGCTTCTAAATACATATCCCGAAGAAAGCATCCGGGACGCTTTTATTACTGGGTTACGGTCACCTTCGATGGCGCCAGAGGTTATTGGAGAATAATACGCTAGATTTCAAGACCATGTTTGGTTTGGTCAAGCTCGTTCTCTGGAGTTGCCTATGCGTAATTCCGAATCCTACTCTTCCTAGTTCTCCTTCATCTGTCAATGCAGCAGTTCCACCCGCCGCTACCGCCGCCACCCGGAATCTCGCTAACGATTGGAATCTGAAACCCACGTTTCACGGACAAGGAATACTGGATCCAGTACCAGCCATCCGGGAACTACAGCATAAAATCCGCAATCCACAACGTGCGATCCAGAAGCCAAGATTCTCGTGGATGCACCTTATATTAGAAGAATGCCAACCCGTTTCCCACCGGGTCAGTTTTCATAAAAGGCGTTCTCGTTAGAAAAAGTGAAAAGGACGCTATAGGCTCCCATCTTATTCAGGCTGCTGATAATGTCCCGCGAAAATTAAAATTTCATTTTCTCAACCTTCCATATTGCATTGCTAAATTCCATATTATGTCGTATCAATCTAGTAACAGCTTCCAGTAAAGGCTTCATCGAGGGATTCTTTGAAATACAGATATTCCCCTCACAAGGAAAGTATGTATGTGGTTTGTTTGGTGAGCGAAGTGTCAGGATTTTGGGTGGACAAAAGTAATGTGTAGCTATTTTTTTAGTTTACTGAGTTGTTTCTATTGCCATTGGTATTTAGTCCAAGGAAATGCCACCAGACGAGTTTTACTGTTGGCAGGCGCTGGAGAAAACGGAATTTACATGATTCCTGGCCACGTTTTTGATATGAAAGGCAGCGGTAACAACTTTTACTACAGGTAAGATTTGAATTAACAACGGCCATAAACGTCAGGTTGGAATTTTGATGATTTTAAAAAACTCTCTGTGACATCATTTGCGCCCTTGTGTCACAAGATTTTGACAGGCTTGTCTGATTGATTGGTTAGATTGACTGCACCTTTAAATTTGAAAAGACCCCTCTTACCCCCCAACCCTGAAAAATTCTGCCTTTGTACCACAGGAACACCAAATTAGAATGCGTTCTGACGAACGCAATAAGGGCATACACAGATCGGCCCATAGCCGTGGTGATGGGGGCTTAGTGGAGGGCCTGCAAGTGGGATAACGGGGATAAATTTAAGTTGGTGTTTACGAATAGAAGGGCTTACAACCGGGATTATACGGTATAGACCAGAGCTTAAACTTACGTGGGAAAAGAGATCTGTAAGGCGTCCTAAAAGCCACTTGTCTGTAAAAGCGACGTTCTGTCAGCGTGTGAAAGTCTGATGAAATTGGACCAAGTTTTATCTCCACATTATGGGTTAAAATAATCCAAAACGTCAGTTTTGATTTTTCAGACCCAATATCCACACGAAGGAAATAACTTAAAACTGTTTCATGTTTTAATCTTTCTTGGTAGGATCACTATTCTTCCTTCTGAAGAGACGTTCGCTCCAATGTTTGAGCGACTAAGAACCTTTCACCAAGAATTCATGGCGAAGTTTAAGGACACGAACTGACAAGATGGATTTACTGGATTTAGTTTCCAGTGATGCCAATATTCTCCATCCTCATTAATCAGGCAATGAAAGTTTTCTGATGTAAAAGATATGTTTGAAGAAGCAAAACTCTCGTTTACAAATTTCTATAGCTCGAGAAAGGTTAAAAAGTTTTGATGACTCTTCATTTATCCAAGATTTTCAATATTTTTCAATTCAGACTTCCCTTCCCAGATTTGGCTATATATTACCTCTCAAAAAAAGCCCCGGAAACGTTCAACAATAGCGGCAGAAAGAGTCTTCGGAATGTTTCTGGCAAGCTGTATACAAATGTCCTTAACAACATGAAGAGGAAAAATAACATTCTTATGATCCTCTCATAAAATTGGCGTGAAAAAAAAAGACACTTTTAACAATCTTCTGACTTTTCCCATCCTTTGAACACTGAAGTGTGTTTTTCCCATTTCAGCGTTTTCCCGGCCCATTCCTTGTGATATTCCAGACACAGTCTGAAGAACGTAAAGAAATTCTGTTTAAATAGTAAATTTATTGAATTATCTTAAAATGCTGATTTTACTGACACAGGTATTTTACCTTCAACACAAGCTGCATTAAGTAGATACCACGTTTTGAAATAACAAATTAAGGAGTAAACAACTTCTGCGCTTAATGTACATAATGGATATATATTTTTTGCGACCACAGTCATAATGACGAAAAGGTAAACGAATAAGACTACTAACCGTCTCTACAGTTCAGTTGAAGTATTTGACGAAATACCGTTGTTCAACTCATCAATGGTTTAGATTTTGTTTTCCTTTGTGTTGCGGTATGGTCATGTACGATTGAGAATTAGAGTTTAAAACAAAGGAAAAAAGCATTTGAACCAAGGAAAAATTACACCACAACATTTATGTACGGCCTTTTTACCGAACTGAACGAACCGAACGGCTGCAATAATAGTATTAAATCAGCTATTGTTTTATATATATATATATTCAGTATATACACAGTCAGTGATCTTGGTAATTCAAGCAATCTGATTGGTTAGCTATCTTGGACTATGACGTTATATTCACCGCGCTAGGCGGTGAATATAAAGCAGAACAAAATCGCTGTCGTGAACTGGGTGTTTTGCCAAAGTTTCATAGTAAAGCCTTTTTGAAAATACACGAATATCCAAGTGCTGATGACTTTGAAGGCAAGAAAAGACTTCATGGTGTTTTAACAGTGTGATTTACTGTGAAGTAGTTTACTGTAGCTGACTTTTTGTACGCTCGAAGCTATGTTTACCACTACAGAGGAAAACGAGGTCGCTTTGTCACTGTTTTGTGATTTTGGGATTTTCTCGCAAGACCAATTTCGCCTATAAATAGAAGTTAATTTATGGAGAAAAGAGGAAGGCAAATATTTTCGAAAACTGTACATGCTAGCAAGTTAACAAGGCAAAGAACATTGGAGATAAACAACGCTCACCTTGATCGTAGCCGCTGTTGACAGCATTTGCAAGAAGCGACAAAGAACTGTCTCATTCACGGTGAGTTGACAGAAACAAATAAAGCTTTACTTTTCTTCTCAGAATTGGGTAGTAATTTAAATTTTCGGCGTTTTCTTTTAAACCGTTCATGCTAAAGCTTACAAAACTTGATACAAAAAGATGAAAACTATCATTTGCAATGTTTGAAGATACTGTAAAGATCTAACTTTTGCGCATCCACTGTTTACGGCTTCGTGTTCACGCATGAATTCCCCCGTCAATCAAACTAATCGTTTTTTAACGGTTTCCTTTCTGATTCCATTGAGATCACTTCGTGTGAATATACTAAAACAATTATTCACCTCAGGCTCAGTTAATATTGTTGAACAATCCCCTCGACCTCGTCTCGGGGATTATTCAACAATATTAACTTCGCCTTCGGCGAATAATTGTTAAATATATGAAGAGGACGAAAACATTAGTTGCATTTGGCTTCCAAGTGTTAAACAAAGTACATTAAAGCGCATGGAGAGGAATATCTCGGGCATTTTGTCTTCGTTGACGTTTAAATAACAGCAGGAGAGCTTTCCTGAACTCTGGAATTCTGATTGTGTAAACGATGGGATTAACAAGCGAGTTCATAAAATATAGAATTTTTAAAGAAAACTCCAAACGTGTTGATTCCTGGAAAGAAAGGAACTTCATGATAGTAGATTGAAAAAAAAGAAAAATACTAATCGCATTTGGTAGCCACATAAGTAAGGATACGATTGTCATTATGAATAATGTTACGGTCAGTTTCCTTTGTCTGTTGGCTGCACCATGGTGCTGAGGATGCCCTCCACACAAGAATTTTACAATAATGGAAGAGTAAGAAACGCAGATAACCAATAAACACAAACAACAGTATGATTGCCATAAGTAAAAATGATATGACCGTTCTTCATATTCTGCAAGTATAAACATGGTAGTTGATAACACTGCGGCTAGAACCCAAACACCAGCAATTGTTATGCCGTAGACCCGCTTTTTGATGAGGCGATGCCTGAAGGGACAAATTGTTGCATGCATCCGCTCCAATGAAATGACTGCAATGTTTGTTAGAGAGGTCAGAGGAAACCACATGTAGAGAAAGTCAATTATCACTGTCAGTTCCCGGCTTAAGTTCATTTTCACAATGTCGCATGAGTACAGTGAGAGGAATCGAAATAGAGCAAAGTGAGAAAACCCTCCGACAAATATATCAGCTACTGTCAGGTTTATAACTAGGTACATGGCACGAGTTTGCAGACTGGGGTTTTTTATAATAAGAATGATTGATAGAAGGTTTACTGTTACTATAGCAACAAATACGGTAAGGAATACAGCAAACCAGGTGATGCACTGGGATGAAGATAATTGCATGACTTGTTTTCTTTTTCTTCTTTTCGTTTCACACTTTTACCCGTTCTCTTCTGTTGTTCGTCTACCTTAAGAAAAAAATTAAATTGAATAAAGTTTGGTTAATTAGAAAAGAAAAGTAGGAGGTGAGCAAACAAGGTTGCCGTCTGTTTTTCAAAGATCAGTAATGAGGATACATGAATAACAATTCGACGAATTAAAATTTTGGCGTTAATTTGTAATTTCACATGTGAAATTACCGAATTGCCATGGCAACCCTTCTGTACGTCTCAGTGTCAAGATGGCGACGAAGTTTTAAAACGCCGTGAATGAAAATGTCAGGGCACAAAAACCTGAACACACAAGAGAACATCAAGAAGGTATTTTGCCGAAAACGTCTGAAAAATTCTGAACTTTATAAGCCAAATTTAAGGTCTAAACATTTGGGAGAACAGAGTTCTCGATCGATACGATCGAGGACAAACATGTCAAAAATCCAAGATTGCTGACGTAATTCGTCACCCATGATATTAACAGGTAATCAAATGGTATACTCGTGAAATTAGGGAATAATTTCACTTGCGTTTTGTCTAAATCGTAATAATTTCCCGAGCCTTTAGGCTTTTGTAATCTATAAAAGTTATTACAAAACGGGAACTCTTGATTTTAAACAGCGAATGGTCAAGGAACTTTCAGAGCTACTGCTAACAATAAATCATAGTTTTTCTACGTTGATGCAAAGTATACATTAACAATTATATGAAAGAACTAAGATCATCGCAGTTATGGACGCAACTGCAAAAGGCTTTCTTTTCCCAACTGCAAAAGTTGCGTCTATATAACTGCGATGATCTTCTTTCATATAATTCTTCACCCCTCAGATCTCATATATGATTTTCATATATTCATAACTTTATGCGTAAACAATTTCACTCGGTTAAAGGAACTGAAATTTCTCATATGAAAAAATGAAGAGAGCCTAAGTCGCTTTCAACTCGGCTAATCCCTGTATTTAAACATTGCGAGCATTTATGTGTAGGCATATACAGTGAGGAGCGAGAGAAACATCTCGCTGCTTGAACACAACTCACCATACACAAAACCGGCCTTCTCAAAAATCCTATTATAATCATTTTAGGATATCTAGTTTTTAGATTTTTTTTAAAGCTTTGCAAATGCTTTCTAAGAAGCACTATAAGATTTTCAACCGTTTGATAATTCTAGAGCTCCCTAGTCTATGCGAATTTAATACCTCCTTCTTATTAGTGTTCCAAAAATCTTTAATGCTTTTGTATAGTTCACTGAAAACTCAACATTTTGCAATACCTCTGTCCGTTACTGTTTCCAAGGCCAAAAATTTTAGTGGTCTTTTTTAGGAATGATGATCAAACCTGGGAAGTGAAAGGTGAAAAACGAACTTCAAAAATCGTAGAAAAATTAATGTAATTAAAGCTTCAAAAAACTGAGACAATGGAAATTTTTTATCTTGAAATTTTTTTTCTCGAGCTATAGAATTTCCAGACAATTCTGTGCCTCTTCGAATAGCTTTTTTACAGAAAAAAAATTCAACCTTTGCGCCGGCCCCTACCACATGTTTGAAAAGATCAAAAAGTCCTATAAATGTCCTAAACAGTGGTCTAAGTAGGACTTAGGTTTTAAAATATGCGGTTCTTAAATAAATGCTCAACTCTACGATAGAGTTGCATTTTCTTTTCTTCTTGTGTGTAACTAACCTTTCACAAAATTCTTTGCTAGATGCCTCCACTGACGAAGCGGAAAACGAGTTTGCAAAATATCAGTTAGGCTTGTAAAAGGCTTCTGCGTTGGATGTTACACCGGCGAAGAATAACGTCCGGCTTGATTAAAACGGTCTTAAATTATCTGAACACCTGTTTTGGCAAATATTGCACTTAAATACTTAAATACTTAAATAATTGCCTTTGCTTATCATTTTTTCCGCTTAATATACGTACCGCCTTAAAAAAAGGTTCTGAATTAATCTTTCAGTTGTTAAATTGAACTTCCTCTTTCAATCAGCCCACATTAAATGGACCCTACTTGATCGGCACTCACAATGGTTATATCGCCGCGCGGTCTATCATTCGAGCACTAAACGAACACGAACTGTTTCTTTAAATTGTATTTTTGACTTATATATAATTAAAGCTCCGTTAAAACATTATTTGATCTGTAATTGTCTGATAAAAGTATGCAAAAATGCTCACCTTAACTAAACGTTTTTCAGTTGGTTGGTTGGTTGCTTTGTCCTATGGAAGAAAATATCAAAGGCGTGTGAGGGGATATTGCAATCAGTTGACTAAAAACTGAGGGTGATAATATAAATGTTTGATTTATATAGTTTTCAGCTGAGTAATTATCTAACTGACGCCAACGACGCTTGTTCACCTGAGTATATCCATAGTGAGAACGGAAAAAGTCGATTGCATTGTCAGTTATCTTCTACCAATTTCAAAGTTAACCGAACTTCTTCTCATGTTAGCTCCATAAATATTTTTTGTGTGACGTAGCTTGTGTCAAATGAATTTGCCACCATTTTCTTTAAAACTCAATCTTCAATGTTTTTTGTCTTTTGACGCCAATACGGGTCGCGACAAGTTCTTCCGCAAAATCAATAAAACCTTACGACTTAACGAAGGAAATTAGGTCTGACGTCTATAGTGAGCTCGACAGCAGCTTATATGGCAATATATAGTGGAACCTAGATATAACAATGGGCTAAGGGACTTGCAAAATGTGCTCGTTTTAACGAGCTTTAGATATATAAAAGTTTTTTCCAAATACTTCAGTTAGTAAGAGTGCTCTGACTTATAGCTCTGAAAATGCGCGCGTTCTAAGCTCAACTTTTTCCGATACCTCTTTCCGTTATTGTTTCAGAAAGCCGAAAATTTCAGTAGTCCTTCAAGCTTACGAGTGATGACTAAACCTGGGAAAAGAAAGGTAAAAACCCAAATTCAGTTAATCGTAGAAACATTAACCTGTAGACTGAATTCCAAAAACTGAGACAAACAATAGAACATTCATCTAAGAATTTTAAATCTATCTCGAGCTGTAGGAATCTACAGACAATACTGAGTTTCTTTGAACAGATATTCTACAGAAAAAAGTCTTTGTGTGCCTCTACCACATGAAAAGATCTGAAGGTCCTCTGAATGTTTGGGCTAGTGGTCTAAGCAGGACTTAGGTCAAATATCCGGTTCTTAAAGAAATACTCAATTATATGATATTAAATAACTAACTTTTCAGAAAATGCTTTGCTGGATGTCTCCTCTGATAAAGCGATGGAAAAAATATGCGTCTATATTTGAAAAATTATTGTAAAAGGCATCTGCGTTGGACAGTGTTACGGCTCCGGCGAAGAATAATCTTCCGGTCTTAAATTACCTGCACATGACTGTTTTAAATATGGAAATATTGCACTAAAGAGTGAGCTAACCTTGAAAAATTTCCTTTGCTTATCATCTTCCGCTTAGTATATCTACCCCCATATATTTTTTAATTAGGACTTTGTTCGTCAATCAGCCCAAAAACAAATCGGCCCTATACTATTTGATCGACACATACAATAATTATTTCACCGCTCCACACAGAAATTTTAGAACAATGGAGGAGTATGAAACAAACTAGATAACCAACTGACACAAACAAATGAATGATTGCCATAACCATTCTCCAACCCAGTTTTGCGCGGTACCCCTTTCCGTTACTGTTTCCAAAGGCGAAAATTTTAGAAGTCCGGCCTTTTTTACGAAGTGGTGACTAAACCTTCAGAAAATTGTAGAACAGTTAATAAACTGAAACTTCGAATAACTTATATGAATTTCAGAACTTTTAACCCAGTTTCTCGAGCTATCTATAGAAATATCCAGAAAAAAATGATTGTGCTTGATCTTCTAACAGAAAACAGTCGTTGAGTTCCCCTACTACACTTGAAAAGATCTGAAGGTCAACTGAATGTCCTAAACCGCGGTCTAAGTAGGACTTATATTTGCTTCCTTAAGATTAGTATATGTATCGCTCTATAACTGGTATGTTTAACATCAAATTTATGCTCACTGACTGCATGATACCGCAGTAAAAACCTTTTATATGTTTCGTTTTGTTCTACCCTGTTAACAGACCCTCTATTTTCTCTTCAAAGTCCGTCGAGCGTGCGTGATAAAAAACAAAAACCGCGGGGGATTTACTGACCGCCAGCGGAAGGGGTTTGGGGTTGGGGAAGGAGAAAATTCTTTATTTTTCTTTCTTGCGCTCCGCGCTCGTTCTCGCTAGCCAATGTTTTCGAAAAGAACGAAAAGAATAATAAAACAGTGTCTGTGTTCAGGCTAGTTTTGTTCAGCCGTTTCGTTTTGTTAAAATAACTTACCTTTTGCAAATGCTTGCTGGATGTCCCCACTGATGAAGCGAAAAAGTATATTAATAGTTTTTGCTTGGAAAATATCAGTTGGGCTTGTAAAAGACGACTGTGTTGGAGGTAACTCCAGCGAAAAAATAATCTTTCCTCGATTTATACGTTCTTATAAACTGCACATCTGTTTTGGGAAATAATATTTCACTATTAAAAGCTTCAGTAATTACCATGAATAATTGTCTTGGCCATCATTTTTCTGCCCCTAAATGTATCTACCCCCACTAAATAACTAAAAATTTGCTGCAGAATTATGCTTTTTGTTAACTTGAACTTCCTTGTTTTAATCAGCCCACAACCAATCGACCCTATTTGATGGACACCTACAACGATTATTACGCGGCGTCAGGAGCTGTCCGTGCATCATTCAAGCAAAGTAGGACACGAGCTCTAGTTTCTCTAGGTGTCCTTACAGTTTCAAATTATAACTTATTTCATGTCGATAGTTCCTGGATTTTTCTTGAATTTTTTTGATAAAATTATGCCAAGTAAAACAGAAGTGCAAGATAGTACAAAAGAGAACACAATTTACTATTAACAGATCCTTTGGCCTGCGTAGGGACTGGCGGCGAGTAAATGAGTTCCTCTCGCCAGGACACCGCTATTATTTGTGCGCCAAAACTTAATTTCTTTTAGTTTTTTGACTACACTATGTGCATGAATCCTATTGGAATAATTAGACCTTTCCTGTTTTGTGCTCTTATTTTTAAGCATGTCTCATAAGCCGCTGCGGTTATAACATGTTTCAGGCTTTATCTGAATTGTAACAATTTAAACCTTCTTCCCCCATGTCTGTAAAGTAGCTATTTAGCTAAGCACATTTGACCGCGTTAAATAATGGTTATAGCATTTTATTGTATTGTTTTGTATTGTATTGTATTGTATTGTACTGCACTGCACTGCACTGCACTGCACTGCACTGCACTGCACTGCATTGCATTGCATTGCATTGCATTGCTTTGCTTTGCTTTGCTTTGCATTTTATTGAATTTTATTATATAGACACGAGTGTTTTACTGGAAAATATTCCACTCGTAAAATTCATAAAAACTACATCCGGGACCCGAGTGGTTTATTTTCCACAATCTCACACGTGAGTTTATCGATGACGTAATGTCGGTAATTTCCCTCTATTATTTTATCGATGTCTTTTTTTCTATATAATAAAAAGAACATTTACACGGCGGCTTGAAGATATGAATTTTATTTTCTCGTGGCAAAAATAATTTTGCCACTCGAAAATAAAATTCATATCTTCGCGCCACCCTGTAATATCCTTTATGTATTGTATTGTATTGTCACCCAAACATTTGTGACATTGCCTCCAAAACAAAAAATTCCGATTTATTCCCGAAATATTTGGCAGTCTTATGATTCTTATTTTTTTTCGACCACTCAGTAATGTTCACCTGTTCCAAAGTAAATGTATTTACATTCGCCGGAGCTAAACGTAGTGGCAGTGACAGAGAATGTAAATACTTTCCTATTGGTATGAACGCACGTGATCCGCTATGGCGTTAATTGACTCTATTGTTATTAGGTATATAAGGTTTTGACAGTTGTAATGTATTCATCTCAGAGCTGGAACTATCAACTTTTATTTTTATATCTTACTTTATTCATCTATCGATTGATTTTTTACCTTTAACCCCCAGAGGTTGTGCGACCGCATCGGTTGGGGAATACGTTCCCAATTTTTTCCCATCGGGTTTTTTGGGTTTTCGTATCAGGCGCCGCACGTGAATAGTTTAGCCTGAGTGACTTTATTTAGGAATATTTGTATACCATTCTTTAGTTATGATGTTGAACTTTGTATGCTGTTTGGACGGCATTAAACACTCAGGCTCCATAGTTCGAGCTGCACACCCATTCCCGTCTCTTAGTCGTGAATATAAATAGGAATAAACGCTTTCAAGCGATAGAATTCGTGGACCGACACTTTTTCGAAAAGCTCTAAATTTAATCTTTCCTAATCTTTCTTCGCAAAACATGCGTGGCTTCGATCACCCAACGATTCTTAGTCCCAGTTTCCACGGTCTCCTAACCTGAGATCACGCTCTATTTTCGTTTCGCTATGAGAACCGCTCAAATTGGGCCCGATCTCAGGTTAACGGTCTCCGCTAGGACCGCCTGGCACAATGACCCCCTTTTGTGTCCTAAGGGACGGACCATTAGAAAAGTTATGGGAGGGGGGTGGGGAATTTTCGAGCCGCAGGAATTTTTTTTTGTTATCAAATTCCTTGTACGAATTTTTTTAGGCCATAGCATGAATATTTTTTAGGGTTAATTGGCGTGCGTAATTTTTTTTCATTTAATTTTCCCTTGCGCGAATATTTTTTTAAGACCGGGAAGTCGTCTCTTCTTTTAAGTGTATACTTCATTTATTGCGCGATTGTTGCATATTTACAGTGTCAGATAAGTTATCATATTTTCAGAAGCTGTTTACAGAATGATAAACTCTTTCTTAATTCGATACTCAGAACACTAGGCACCCTAGAAGATTAACTATTACGCCAGGCCGTTTTTAAACAGCCCGACCAGCCGCTTTTAAGCGGCCAACCTCAAGTGGCTACAGCCCTGTGTACCAGAGGTTTTTGATCGCGCGCAAAGCGATCAACTGCAGAGGGGATGATTCGTGGTCGGCCGAAGGCCGAAGCGACGAAAGTCGAAGGAGCAAAAAAGAGACGCAGGTCACTGTATAAAGATATGGCAGAAACCGGAAACCGCGCATGAAAAGACTCTGGCATTCAGGGCAGGTGACCGCTAAATAGACATTACCTGAAGAAATAAATATACCCCTGGTTCCAAATACCTGAGATTACACGAGAAGAACATTCTCCGTATGAATGACACAACTTGTTCAGAAAAATTTAGTCTTGACTATGATTCACACTTTGATTCGAACTCCGATCTGTGTCTTAAAAAGAAAACACGTGAAGCGGGAGAATGTTACTACGTTGACAGCAGAGGTTAAAAGGTATGATCACCCCTCAGGGTAAAAAAATGAGACGATGAACGATAATACCAATCGTCTATAAAAGCTGCTATAGATGTCTTAAAATTCGATAATAATTCACTCCAACAGTGCCGTGAATATTCAGTCCTTGCTGTCATAAACCTTGGTGAGAAATTCTTTGACTACTGATCACCAGAAGTATCAAAGTATGAAAAGGGATATCTAAACAACTTTGAATTCAACTGAAATGCGCTTGATTTTTTCGAGATAAGAAACTTATTCTGGTGTGGGTAAGATTATTTCAATAACCCATTATTATAGTCAGTCGGCGTTTCTAACATCAGTTCGCCCGTCCAAACGTGTTTAAACAGGTTAAACAGGTCCAATTTGTCTACGCAACTTAACCAGTTTAAAAATGGCCAGAAGCTCCATCGTCTCGGAACCTCCATCTGGTTCCAATAAAGTATCCCAGCGCGTTAGACTTCCACGATTGAAGATTCTTTTCACGCTGTACTCCTCGCGACTAGAATTGCCTCCTTCACACTAGATTCTGGTGACTCTAAGCTCTAACATAAACTTCACCAACTAACCGATGAATCAGTTTAACTAGCTACACAGGACACCAAACGCCGTCAATGACTATAGTTTAATAGCTGGAAATCCTATTCGGCTTTAATTAGCTGAAACCTTAAATGGTGGCGCGAAAGATGAATGAATAAAAACAGCCTGAAAATCTAATACGCTGTGACCGCCAAATTTTTTGAAAGAGATGAAGGCTCCGGGATTCCTGAGAGGGCGAGGACCATTTGACGCGCAGCGGTCTGCCATTACACTTCCTAATGACCTTTCTGTTTGTATTTTAAAATCTCGCTAAGTTCACTCTCGCGGCATCTATCACAGGATAATGATCCCAAGAGTTCTTCTCTCAGTTTTTACCTGGAAAAAAACAAATGCGATTCTTAGAAAAGAGTACTTCTCTTTGAAAACAAAGCTTAGTTAGTCTAACTTTTTCAACGACGCACGAATTCGGTGTTTTAAGATTTAAATTAAAACCAAAACAAAATTACAAAACTGCATTCAAAAATCAGTTGAATACCATTTTATTTGATACGATTTGATAGGTAAAGGTGATTAAATCAGGAAAACATTTCGAAAAATTTTGTACACTAATTCCTCGGCACTTCATAAACTGCAAGATAACGATACTTAAATCATGGAAGGGCGAAATTGGCTATTTTTCAAAACAAAATTAAAAAGGTGATGTTTCCGGCGCTACCCACTCAATCGATATGATCAAACTAAGGAAAACTGGCTTGTATGTGACTTTTTCAAGTATAACTGAGGCATACGCCTCCCGCGTACATTAAACTGTTTCTTACCCTAGCTTTTAGAACTGCTACCAACTGTTGAAGGTTGATCATGAGACCAATCGAGTCTGCAGCGGCGTTAACCAGCGGTCCGTCGGCGAAAGTATCAAAAATGGCGTCCAAGGTTTCACATATCACCCAGAGACTGTATTGACCGACCACAATATCACGGAAGACAGTACCTAAAGACTAATAAGAAGAGAAGCTTGGTTGATTCTTAGGATCCCATGAAAAACAACACTAAAGTACTAAAAAAAAAAACGACAAAGCCCAAAGATGAGAGACAGAAAATTGTGAAATCCTCCCTGAACCTTTTTCGCTAAGAGTCAACAATTCATGACAAATGGTTCTAACTTTTGACTCAGCGGACGACGACCTAATTGCGCTGTTTTCACCATGGAAGCAAGAAAACTATTCAGTTGCTCTAAATGTACAAGTAGAAAGCACTCACAAATTATACCTTACATGACATAAACTTGATCTAGGGCTAATTTAATCTTCTTTCGAGATCCTCCATTAGTGTTGTCTAAATAACGATAATTAAAAGGGGAAGCAAACTCTTGCGGCCATCTTGCCGATGAATCCCAGAATGCTTAACAGCTTGACTTTCACTGCTTCACATGAGGTTTCGACGGTAACACGGCACAATATGGTCACATGTTCAGCTGTTATACACTACAATAAAAACACCACCCAAATTCAGCTTTCACCTATGATCAGCTGCTCAAAGTCAGGCCCGTAACCAGGGAGGGTGCACGGGGTGCATTCGCACCCCCCCCCCCCCCCACAGGCCTCAAAGGTCCGCATTTTGATACTCAATATCCAGTTTAAGGAGTGCAGTCGGTTAAACTGAAGTTTCAAACTTAACAGTGATATTTGAACAAAATCAAAGAATGGAAAAAGCAGTAGTGTATTCACTGGGAAAATAAAACCAGCTGCACTCTAGTAGCCCGAGCCATTCAGAACATTTCAATGAGCGTACAGATGTCCCAGCGTATCTATATGAAAGATGAAATTAACGTGCGTACACTTTTGCACAGGCCAAATACAGCAGCCAAAGCTCTTAAGGAGTGCGATGATGATCTCTTTCCAAAGAGGGTCTAGAAGAGGGATAGGCGTAAAGCGGCCAAAAATTTAGTCGATAGCCGTAAAAATTGAAAAATTTTAAAATTCAGCTTTCACCTATGATCAGCTGCTCAAAGTCAGGCCCGTAACCAGGGGGGGTGCACGGGATACAGAACTGCTTTATTTTTTCGATCGTAATTCATGTTTAACGTTCAAACTATGAACTGCATGCAGTACAACTCTGAACCGGTTGTACTAAATTCTATATTTACAAATCAAACTCGGTCGCAATCACGCAATGAAATAAACACACACACGGAACACTTAGTTCAAAAACACAATGATTTGCTTTAATTGAAAAGAAGCTATTTGGTCCTTAACGAAGAAAAAAAACAAGGAGACAAAAGAGAAAAGCTAACAGAATCATTACACTTGACGGTAAAAATAGCAAGAAGGTCGAATTATAACATTTGATCTCAGAAACTTTGCGTAAACAAAATCACCGGCCGCCGAAACCAAAAAGTGGCTCTAAATGAAAAACCTACCAATTCTCCGCAATGATTCTTCATTCGCAGTTCAAATTAGCATTTCCGTTTCGAAAACAAGGGCGATTTTGCTGTTTAAGATAAAGATTAAGCTTATCGAAATGTTTGAACTAAACGAAAGAATGCCAGGCGGGGATGCGATCCGCTGAATATCAAGCGACAATCCCGCTAAATTTTTTCATAATTACACATAATTATGCGAATGTTTAGACAATCAACCAATCAAATTCACTACCCGGTTCTCGGGTAGTGAGTGACGTCACTGGACGGCATTAACGGCTGGTCGATTCAGACGTTGTTGAGAGGAGAAAACGACTCGAAGCAATCGGATGAATTTCAGGCTAACTACGAGAGAACGAATGGAGAACTGACAATTTGACTAAGAATGAGACGACGGTTTAACTGTGACAATAGACGGATCGAAACGCACCAATTACTGATTACGAGTCTTCATAGCCAATAACGTCACGGCTTAACTGACGGACGACCAATAACATTATGACGTAATTGACCAATCAGATCAATAACCAGAGTATAATACCATCAACTGACGTGATGCAACTCACTTTGACTCTGAAGATGACTACTGCACAGGTTGTCGAAACGTCAGTCACTGTCAACAACAACAGTCCTATTCAGTTGTCGAAACGTCAGTCACTGTCAACAACAACAGTCCTATTCAGGACTACGTTCACCCGGACGATCAAATTCAACCTACTTTTGAAATGACTCCTGGGTTCAAACCTTTCACACAACTTGATCTGTTACAAGACAAGCTTGAATGCGGGTGGTAAAACACGCAACATAGCTTTTCAACCTGTTTTGCAGCAATGTTGCAAAACACGTGTAACATTTTTGTTGCCCGTTCTACCATAGCTTTAGAAGAAATATTTTTTATCATTATCATTTCGACGCTGCCAGATGTTCACGTAGAGTCGTTTTTGAAAGCCTTCGCCTTTTTTACCGGAAGCCAACCAAACGATTGCGTCGTTGTGGTTACTTTTTACAGCTGACAAAAGTTGTTGATTAAATCGACGGCGATTGACTTGTTTCATCTAATGTACACTTTAGAAAGCGGCGAGCTCTAGACAAGCCAGACCTAAAACGTAAAAAAAAGAAAACGATTAGTAACTTACTTGAGGTTCTTGCAGTAAAACCAGTTTGTCAATCACTGATCGTAGAACTCCAGTGGCTGCTTCTAGAAAATCCTCCTCGTGGTACACAAATCCTCTGGCTAAGGTTAAAGAAATAGCAGTTTTACAATAAAACTTGTGGACCAAAATAGAGTAACTATTAATATTTCAAAAAGCAGATACAGGCAATCAAAGTATAGTTAAAAGAACCGAGAGCAAAAACAAGTGGCTATCGCTGAGCCCGGGAAAACGCGTTTGAGCAATACCGTGATTGGTTGAGGATATGGCGCGTGATTCTTTGAGCCAATCAGTGAGCGTAACGGTAAAGTTAACTTCGTTGTTCAATAGACCCATCCACCTTTTTTTCAACTTTTGTTGTCAACCTGTTAGCGAAAACCTGTCGACACCTCTGACAAAAGGACCTTGAAAAAACTAGTAATAAAGCCGAGGTAAAGAGTGATTTGATGAAAACTAAGTAACGAAGATATAGCTTTGCAAATTTTCCAAATTTTCCAAAAGTCTGTGACGGCTGCGCGACTTTGGGGAGGTATACCTTCGCTCAATTTAAATGTATTATCTTCAAACTTGATAAGTTTACTAATTTCAGTTAAGGAACTCTTTTTGGCAGTATCGATGAATATTCCCTAACTGGACCCCGCCAAACGTTAAAAAAAAAATGTGGAAAGGTCCATTGTAAAGAATTAGTACAAAACATTTCCACTTACTTTCAGCGGCAAAAGTTAGAGTGAACAGCGAACACCACAACTGTCCAAGCGCCTCCTCTCCTCCTAGCTAGTAGATCAGCGTCTAAGGCTGTCACTATATTGTTGAAACAGATCAGTGCTCTCGCGTGTACTGTACTTAAACTAAAAGCAAAGATTTATGCTGATTTAGAACAAACTACTCATTTAACTCAGAAGCGTTCGTACTAGAGGTTACCCTCACAATCTCATTGCAAAAAATTACCTCGGAGGTTAAATTTGCCGAACAGAAGTGGGCTTTACTAAAAAATAATGAAGTGTGCAAAAAAATTCTGCCCTTTGCTCAGTTACAAGGTAACCCCGCCCGCCGTTGCATCACCCGACGAACATATGAGCAAATGACATATAATCCAGCCTTTACAGAGAGAAATATAAAAGAAGCCAACGCTTATCTCCCAGATTCTCGTCCGGAGCAAAAATGTTTGGTCACGTATCGCACTCTACCGAGCTTGTACGTATGTGCATGGCTAGTCAACACTTTGACTTCAACAGCGCCGATCGGTCCTCCGATAATCTACATGTGATGTCCAGCTGATATTTGCGAACAATGGGAAAGGAATTTATCTTTCGGTTCAGTAGACGTTAGTGGGGCAGGAACGCGTGACGAACCCCTAAGAACGTCTGCGTGGGAGGCTACTGGAGCGCGGGCTTAAAGGAGTGATTCTGTTAGGCACTAGCTGCTGGTAATGATGTTTTTAATTACAAGGGTAGCCACAAGTAGCCTACTGCGGACAGTTCTGATAGCTGCCTAGCTTATACAATTGTAAATTGTAAATATCTTATTATCCACTCCCCTCAGGGCTTTTCAGGGATAATTTACAACACTGGTTGGGGGACTTTGCCAGACTGCTTAAGGTGCAGTTTACAAGTAGTGAAGGAATGAGTAATGATGCCCCCATACATGAGTGTGAAAGTGAGATAGGCCACTACACCGGGCACTACGTTCCCTACTCTTTACGAAGAGTGTGTGGGTTCTTTAACGTCTCACAGATTTAATACATGTGCAAGGGCTTGTGAGACGGGGCCTACGGTTTATCGTCCTTATCCGAGAAGACTAGAAAGTCTAGCCGTTTGCAGATATTATTACAAAGGCAGCACTTTCTCCTCAGTTATTTAAAGACCCTGAGTGTTGGTCCGGCCGGGGTTTGAACCCGCGACCTCCCGCTCAGTAGACCGGCGCTCTCCCAACTGAGCTAACCAGTCCATTAAGAAAGCTTCAGCAGTAGACCGTGAGAACTGTGTAGGGCTCCTGATTGATCGTGCCTCAAGGAAAATCCGCTTCAGCCAATCAAAAGTACTACCCATATCTGGGCAGTGGCACAACTGACACCAGTATGAAATTTCTGCCTCGTTTGTTCCTCACTGACGTCATTTCGCAGGGAAACCAGTGGTGGCATCGTAAAATGTTATGACTGTTTTCTCAGGCTATATAAACTGAAACTATAGTTGAGTTGTTTCAATGTTGTTGGTTTAGTTAACCAACCCTGTTTGTCAGTTCTCCTTTTTTTAAAATTCATTCTGCAGAGTAAAACAGCTGCCAAGTGGGTACTCTGTGCACAGCTTTACCGAGTGGTAACTGAAAAAATAATGGTTTGTTTGGCCACACAGGTCATGAAGGGAATTATTTCAACAGGAATCACGGAAGGAAAGGGTCGAGCTGGGGTAATGATTCCTATCCCTGGATATAGCATGTATCAGGCGAGGCTACTGCAACACAACACACACCGGGTAATACCTATTCGTGTCACTTGGCGTCGCTTCCCGCGCAGCATGTTCAAGGGTTTCAAATATTAAAGAGCGGTGTTTGGGTTAAATCGTACGCGGAGGAAACGAGGGGAGAGTGGAGCGAGAGCGAGGAAACTCTCCCTCTCTAGTCTCTCCTGTTTTTTTTTTTTTTGTTTTCCTCGTCAATTTTTCGACCGTGCTCTATTATCTGAAAGCCTAAAACAGGCTACTTCCCGCGAGAAGTGACACGCGTGTTGCGTCGTATTTTTAGGAGTTGTTTTCACTATCGTTCACGCATTTTCCTCTACTTAACCAACGTAGCTGGCGGTTTTGTCTGGGAGGGGCAGCGGAAAGGAGTGCGAGGAGAGTAGAGTGCTTGCTCACGCTTCGCTCGTGCTATCGCAGCTTTACTCACCTGTTTACTTCGCTTTTCACGCTTGCTGACCAGTCTAACTAGGAAAGTATTAGTAACTGTTAAGAAGAAAGAGACTTAAGACTCTAGAAGATAGTTGTTAATTTGAATTAATTGGCCGCATCGCGAAAGTCTACTGCTGTATTTTACAAGCAGATTTTCATTTTTAAGAACCCGTTGGCGCGTGCGAACCACCACTAGAAAAACAAAATATTACAAAACAAAAAACGCTTTGTGGTGTTCAAGCAAGTGAGCTTCTTCCCTGCCTGTACAAAATTCATCCAAGCTTGGCTGATTTTCACTAGCCACGGTGACGGGCCGGTCGTATTCAGAGTCGTAAACGGCTTCATAGGCTTAAAGGGAGGAATCGGAGTCCCAAGAATCGGAACGTTTTTACCTTCCAACTCCGCCTCTTACAGTGTAGTGAAAACGAGAGGAATAAACCAATCGCACTACTCGGTCTCAAGCACTGTGGCATGTTGTGAAAGATTGATCTGTCGCTTCTCCTTACAAGTGTGACAACCTGCGACGAAGTCGTAAGCGGAATACGACTCTTTTTTCACTAGATCATAACGCTTTCCACTTCTAATTAGGACTAGTGAAAACTGGAACAGCCTTAAGAGTTCCCAAAACTATCCGTCAACCGGAGTAAAATCTAAGAACTTGGTTCCAGTTTTGTTGCAGCAAGAATTTATTACTTCAGACTTCGGCATTTTTCCTCAGAGACCCCTTGAGAAAATTACGTTCTACTCAATTTTTTATTTATTTTTTATCCTGAAGATATTTTACCTTCTTGACGAAGACAACAACTGGGGTTTGAATATGTCTGAACTAAAGAAAAAGCTGGATGGGGCAAGGCCGCACTGTTTACCAAGAGCTCTCGTGCTGATAAATCCAGGCAATCCAACAGGTACATTGAATGTTTATCGATTTGTAATTACCTGCAGTAATATTAATGCAGATGATGATGATGATGATGGTAGCAATGATAATAAAATTTATCTATTTACTCTCGACATTCTTTTAGCACACAGGTTATTGTGTTCGAGCTTTCTTTTCAAGGAGGGGACCCTTATAAAAGGGTGTTCGTTATACCAGGGTGTTGGCTATACAGTATGTGGTCCTTGGTCCGCGTGTAAAAGTCATTAACTTGAATATCTTACCCAAATCTTCATGTAACGAGCTGAAATACTCCCTGAAGATAGCTTTTATGTTCCTGTCTATAATCCTGAAGTTTCAAGTTCCAGACATAACTATTTTGCTTGGAATTCGCAAAAAAGCGACCGTTTTCGATGGTCCTTGGTCCGCGAATCTGGTCCTTGGTCCGCGTCTCAGGTAAGCAGCACGATAAAAACGTAAAAATGTTATAGTCTCCAAACGAAAACGTGATTTTGACAGTATTTCTTGTATTTTTTTCTTTTCTTGATGCAATTAAGCTAAAGTTTTTTTCGGAAGATGTTGTGAGCATAAAATAATCTGCTCTTCTTTCAAAGACTTCAGACAACAGTCTCCTCGAGTCTCCCACACGAGCGTCGACGAGCGGTTTTTAGCGCGGTCGAAAATAATTACCAAAAACTCTGTATGTACTCGAGGTATTAAAAAAGAGAACTTGTAGACATGTATAGGGACGACTTTCAAAACATTCTTCGAAAACAAAGGCCGTCGCTTTTTACTTTGGGAAGTTTTATTCAACCAAGGTCATAGGACGCGGACCAAATAAGGACCGCTAAGCGAAATTTGGTGATATTTTTCAAGAGTCGCTAAAAGAAAAAATTCAGAGTCTACAGCAATATGCTTCCAACAGCAGAAATGGGTTCATCTGAAAACCTGTTCTGCAAAAAGGCAAGTCTTCCCGTTGCGTTTTAGTTATTCGTAGGCTAAGTAAACATGACCACGTAATTTACGGTGCCGCAAAAATCCAAACTTCAAGAAAGACAAATTAACCTACCTGTCAACAAACTTTAATTTCGCGTCTTCACCCACAGCAAGAAGGCTGAAACTTTGTCATATGAAAGAATGCTAATCAGTAAATCACGATATCTTTCATTATTCAACGTATTTTTTTTCTTGACGAGATATTTTATCATTTTTCGAAAAGACGCGGATCAAGGGCATCGGGGACTTGCGCGGACCAAGGACCACATACCGTACAGGCGTTCTGCCTAATACCGGGATGTTCATTATCTAGGCAGTCGTTAAATTAGGGTGTCCGTCATATAGAGATTCTACGACGTTAAACCGAGGTGTTTGTTATATCAGAGTTAAACTATAAAATGTAAACTTGTTCTGCTACCTTCGTTTATCCATTAACTTTAGTCACGTTTGCTTCTTGTTTATATATGGGTCAGGTGTTGACGTATGAAGACATTCAAGAAGTAATCAAGTTTTGTGCCCGTGAGAAGTTAGTTTTATTCGCCGATGAAGTTTACCAAGGCAACGTGTACGCGGAGGGAGCCCAGTTTCACTCGTGCAAAAAAGTCCTTAGGGACCTGGGAGACGAGTATAGCGGATTTCAATTGATCTCTCTTCATTCCAGTGCCAAAGGGTACACAGGCGAGTAAGTTGTGCGTGTGTGTTTTTCCTCTTGCTTGTTTGTTTTCGCGGCCACCTTCGGGTAGTAGACAAAAATGATTTAGTGCCAATTTTGTACCCTTGTTGGGCTCTGTTTGCCGGGCTTATTTGATTGCACATACATAACCAGAGACAAACCATTATTAACCCTTGCACTCCCAATTACTAATTACAAATTTCCTTTTTTTAAAGTGCCTAGAAACAATTAGTACCACATGAAAGTATAAACAACGAGGTTTCATTTGAATAGTCACAACAAAAGGATTTGGTCCACAGACTCTAAAGTTAGTTAAAAGTTGAATTCCTGACTTGACTCCATCATTCATTCTGCGGGAAGTTAAAGGGTTAAGGGGTCACTTGTCAAAGTCCCGGAAAGACTTTTCTCTGAATTACTGATGAGAGTCGCAGTTCTTCTTTCCCTAGCAGTCCTTATCAAGTTTTTTGCATTTCCTTCATAGCTATTAAATGTTCACTTTGCTACGACGTATTTTGCATGTTCATTAAAAACATTATTTTGTCTTTGGCTTGACATATCCTCTTTTTTTGGAAAAAAAAGGCAGGAAACACTTTTTGGATATTATGGTCTTGAGGTGGATTCTTCCTCTGTACTTAACGGTTAACGGTCGGTAATCTCCAACCCAGATCTCTTGTAGACGAATTCGAAGAGATCAACAAGAGGTCTGGTTACGAGACTAGTCAGTTGGCTATTGCCAAAGGTGACTGTTGACACAGGTTTGGTTGTAATGTTCAGCTTTCTGGACTTGCGTATCTCGCGGAATGGTCCTTATGCGCGATCATACGCTTCAGATGAGCAAATTTCACCACCAAGCCTCGTTTGTAAGCAAAATTCTTCGCATTTGCATTCTTTCTGGGTGGGTCTTGGGAAACAATTTAAAAGCAAAACTTCTCCACTTTTTCCAACTTGACAATTCGTTTCCCGGAAATCGGAAATTCAAGTGCTCAGCCTAAGCAGCAAATATAGCCAACTGATCATGAATGCCAAAACAAATCTTTTGTATTTTCTCACAATAAGGCCTTTGCAGCTAGCTATTCACGTGGTAAAAAACCGCTCGGTTTCGTACCATGCCAATGACAAGCCGCCATGGGTCAATATTTCATCTACCGCTGCTACTGGACTTTCTTCATTGCTGTTCCTTGCAGATGTGGGCTCAGAGCTGGATATATAGAGCTCGTAGGATTCAATGATCAACTCAGGTCTCGAGTTAAAACTTACCTGAGTGCAAGAAGTTGCCCTTCCACAATAGGACAGGTACGAATAATGTATGTCATGTAGTGAAATGGGACAGAGGTCCCTAATGAAAGGGCTGTCTCAACCCCTAGTCCACAATTTCCAGTTTGAATTCCTGGAAAGACTTCAGTTAATACCTTTCGTTAGAGCGAAAGTATCTTTGTGTCTCTACGATGATTTATTAACATCTCCCAAGTCCTAGACAAGCCTGGCTGCTTGTGTTTCTCTTTTCGTTATACTGGCTTTGTGTTGTTTGTTCCTCTTGTTGTTTTGTTTTGTTCTATGGTGGTCAGGGTATTAGGCAGTTAAGCAAAAAATTGCAATAGTTCAGATGTAAGTTCATCATACTTAGGCGTCTCTCACACTACGCGCAAAGAATGGCGGGATAGTGAAAGATGGCTTTGCTCTCCTTTCTTACTCCCCCCATAAAGCTTCGCGCTTCTCTTATTTCCAGTCATTCGTCTTGTGTCGCGCGAGTCTCGAAGCGCTTGCAAAGGAAGCTGTTAGTGCTTTATTGTAAGGTACTCAGTCTGTATTCATTACGCTTGATTTCTAACCCAAGGTAATCATGGGACTCACTTGCAACCCTCCCAAGCCTGGCGATGAATCATATGAAAAGTTTTCAAAGGTATGCTCCTAACTGTAACTTAACGCAGAGAAACTCACGCGCCTCACGTGATCATAATCAGTGCTACTTTATCGCTCGTGTAATTTTTTAAAGGGGCTCTGTCACGGCTGACTAGTTTATATGGTTGATAATGGCAGTAACGAATCATTATTCGCTATGGAACTTGAGAACTTAGTACTTAGTTGTGAATGACAAAATCAATAGCGTTGTATTATTCTTTTTTTTCAGCTTGTCTCTATTGCTCAGGCTGCAACTCGTTCTAGGTTTTAACGAAAATGTAACAATTTGAACCGTAGCTTTTCACGATACAGATCAAAGCAGTGAATAATACAATACTTAGTCAGGTTACGCCTCTAATGCCTGCGTGCCTACCATGGGATAGCCGATTTAACAAATAAAGCTTGTTCCTCCTACCCTGGGTACTGTACAGTACCGAAAATGATCCCCAACCGCAAATGATCCCGCGACCGGAAATGATCCCCAAAATGGACCGCAAATGATCCTCGACCGCAAGTGATCCCTAAAGTCGACCGCAAATGATCCCGTGAAAACGTGAGGAATGGAATGGATTTTATGGGACTGATTACAAAAAAGGACTGATTACAAAAAAAAAACCTTTTCCTCTCGCCTTTTAAAGAAAAAGGGAAGGAGGACGCTACATCTCAGGTCTATTTATACAAGGCGAAAAGAAATGGAATAAATCTGAAAAGGTATGGTGTTAACCGTATACTTCTTCCTTTGTCGATTGCTTCAATTTTCTTTCAAGAATGTTTCGTCTTTTAAAAAAATGACAGGCAGGACGTTACGCAGAAAAAACTCTATTATTTTAACGCCTAGAAGCTCAACTTTTCTACTGAGGAATACAAAGCCGGGCACCCTCTACATAACAAGAGCTTTATTGACTTTACTGATCTTTTTGAAAGCGTGAAATTAATCAGCCAGAATATTTAATTTTGATTTTTCTCTGGTGTTAATTTTACGTGATAAACAGCAAAACATTTGTTCGTAACTTAGGTGCCCGTTACGAAACAAGACATGATTTAACATAAATACAATTCAAAATGCCCCCGAACTTATCAATGTCCACAGGTTTCGGTTTGTTTCGAAATAGCAACTTTCTTACAACTCATGAACGTGTTGTGAATAGTTATATTGGCGCTTTTATGTATATTCATTTGTTGTGCCTCTGCTGAAGACAGTTACCAGGAATCTAAACCTGGTAATGAGAAACGCAAAGCCAGGTAAACGGTAGTTACCGCGTGACAAAACATCGTAGGAAACCGTCACATTCACAGACTAAAAGAAAATCGCTTATGATTATTCCGGTACAAGAGGCACTTTGAAGAAAATTAAACAACCTGAAACCCTTATTTAGCGGCAATGAAGAGCTGACAGCATTTCAAAAGAGGTCAAAGGAAATACTCTTGCATCAAAGGACAAATCATGCCGACCAGAAACAAAAATAACCGCAGAAAACTCGTGTCATGACCTCTCAGTATGAAATAAGCAGCAAAAATCACGTTTGCTCAGTCAAAACGTTTTCTTCAGAGGTATAATCTTCCCGCCAGAACCGGAAAAAAGTCATTGGAACAAGCAGCATTTTAGCATGAGGCAAAAGTCGTGTGTTGCCTACCGACTTCGCTTTTACACTTGAATGATTTTTTTCATTTACTTTTTATTCATATATTTATTTGAGAAGTAAAATTTAGCTTTTAATCTGACTTATTGTAATAATAATAAAATCCACACGATGATCCGCTAACCTGAGTCCAAGTCATTCCTATTTTTCTTTCGGGATCATTTGCGGTCGACTTTGGGGATCACTTGCGGTCGAGGATCATTTGCGGTCCATTTGGGGATCATTTGCGGTCTCGGGATCATTTGCGGTTGGGGATCATTTGCGGTACTGTACAGTACCAGAGGTTTTTCTCGCGGATGGCGGGATCCTTCGGCCCTCGGGCTGAAGCCACTAGCGGCGATAAAAATTTGAAAAACCGGAAACCGTGGCACGCTGGATAGGTTTCCATTGATTCTTTTGCCCAAACAAAACGATTCGAGTCTTACGCAAGCAAAGTTTGCCAAGTACTGAAGTCGCTAAGGGACTAGGTGGAGTAAACAAAAATGTCTATTTTCTCCTGGAACATTCGGTAATCTTCTTATAAATGTATAGAAAATGATCTTTCATTGCGACGCACTAGGGAAATCTATAGAGGTGATTACCTTCAGTATTCCCATATCTTGCTTAATGCATTATTTTGTGTTTTATCTGTTTTACTGGAAGTAACATCCATCAAGGATTCTTACAGGAAGAAAAAAAAGATGACAACGGAGGTTCTTAACTCAATGGAAAATGTTAAGTGTAACAAGGTGGCAGGTGCAATGTATGCGTTTCCGAGGATAACACTTCCAAAGAAAGCTATCGAGGCAGCCAAGGTATCATGTTCTGTTTCCGGCCCTGATTTCTAGTGCCACACTGCAGAATACTGTCAGTAATGGATATCCCAGGTGTACGGTAATCCGGATTCCGGAACCCGGGAATTTTTTTCGTGTAGACTGATCCGGAATCAGTTCAGGGGTTTGAAATTTGGAATTCAGACCCGGTTGTTCATAAGATGCATAGCTCTATCCACCGGATAAATCACTATCCAGTGGATAGGTATGAGCGAAACCAATTGCACTATCCACTGGATAGAGATTTATCCGGTGGATAGCGTTATCCACCTTTTCAACAGCTGGGGATTGCTCTATATATGAAGCCCGGAAGCTCGCTAACGATTGGAATCTGAAATCCACGTTTCATGGACAAGGAATATTGAATCCATTACCCGCCATCCCGGATCAACAACATAAAATCCGGAATCCACAACGTGCGATCAAGAAGCCAAGATTCTCGTTGATGCACCTTATATTAGAAGAATGCCAACCCGTTTCCCGCCGTGTCAGTTTTCACAAAAGGCGTTCTTCGGTTAGAAAAAGTGAAAGGGACGCTATAGGCTCAAATATTATTCAGGCTGCTGATAATGTCCCGGGAAAATGAAAAATTTCATTTTCTCAACTTTCCAAATTGCATTCCTAAATTCCATATGTCGTATCGATCTGGTAACAGCTCCCAGTGAAGGCTTCACCGAGGAATTCTTTAAAATACAGATATTCCCGTCACAAGGAAAGTATGTATGTGGTCTGTTTGGTGAGCGAAGTGAAAGGATTTTGGGGTGGACAAAAGTAATGTGTACTAAGTTGTTTGTATAATTGTTTTGTTTGTATAATTGTCATTGTTATTTAGGCCAAGGAAATGCCACCAGACGAGTTTTACTGTTGGCAGGCGCTGGAGAAAACTGGAATTTACATGATTCCTGGCCACGTTTTTGATATGAAAGGCAGCGGTAACAACTTTTACTACAGGTAAGATTTGAATGTACAAGGGCCATCAACTTCAGGTCGAAATTTTGATGATTTCAAAAACCTCCGTGTGATATCATTTGCGCCCTTGTGTCACAAGGTTTTCACAGGCTTGTCTACTATATTTAGATTTATTAGATTGACTACACCTCTAAATTTGAAGAGACCCCTCTTTCCCCCCAACCCCGAAGAATTCTGCCTTTGTACCACAGGAACACCAAATTATGATGCGTTCTGACGAAAGCAGTAAGGGTATAAACAGATCGGCTCATAGCCGGGGTGATGGGGTCTTAGTGGAGGGCCTGCAACTGGGATAAAGTTGGTATGTACAAATAGAAGGGCTTTAACTACCGGGATTATACGGTATAGACCAGAGCTTAAACTTACATAGGAAATTAAAGGCGTCCTAAAAGCGACGTTCTGTCAGCGTATGAAAGTCTGATGAAATTGGACCAAGTTTTGTCACCACATTATGGGTTAAAATAATCCCGAACGTTTTGATTTTTCAGACCCACTATCCATACGAAGGAAATAACTTAAAACGGTTTCATGTTTTAATCTTTCTTGGTAGGATCACTATTCTTCCTTCTGAAGAGACGTTCGCTCCAATGTTTGAGCGACTAAGAACCTTTCACCAAGAATTCATGGCGCAGTTTAAGGACTCGAACTGACAAGATGGATTTACTGGATTTAGTTTCCACTGATGACAATATTCAGTCCAGACTATTTGATATGTCTCCATCCTCATTTATCACGGGAAAGTTTTCTGATGTAAAATGTATGTTTGAAGAAGCAAAACTCTTGTTTACAAATTTCTGTTTCTCGAGAAAGGCTAAATAGTTTTGATGACTCTTCATTCATCTATGATTTTCAAAGTTTTTCAATTGACTTCCCTTCCGAGATTTGGCTGTATATTATCTCTCAAAAAAAATACCCGGAAATGTTCAACAATAGTGTCAGAAAGAGTCTTGAATGTATCTGGCAAGCTGTACACAAATGTCCTTAACCACACAACGAGGAAAAACAACATTCTTATAATCGCTCTCCTAGAATTGGCGTGAAAAAAAAAAGACACTTTTAACAATCTTCTGACTTTTTCCATCTTTAGGACACTGAAGTGTGCTTTTCCCATTTCAGCGTTTTTCCGGCCCATTCCTTGAGATATTCCAAGCAGAGATAAGAACGTAAAGAAATCCTGTTTATATAAATAGCAACTTTATTGAAGTCTTTTAAAATGCTGATTTTTAATTACTAACAGAGGTGTTTTACCTTCAAAACAAGTCTCATTATGAAAGTAGATATCGGGTTGTGAAATAGCAAATTAAGAACTAAACAACTTCTGCGCTTAACGTACATAATGGATATATTTCATGTGTTGCGACCACAATCATAATGACTTACTCTAAACAAGGAAATACATGTAAAGGATATCTTTTCATTTTGTAAGCATACTAAACGTGACGAAAAGATAAACGAGACTACTAACCGGCTCTATATGATTTAGTTGCAGTATTTGACTAAATACTGCGGTTCAACTCATCAATGGTTTAGATTTTGTTTTCCTTTGTGTTGCGGTATGGTTATGTACGATTGAGAATCAGAGTTTAAAACAAAGGAAAAAAGCATTTGAACCAAGGGAAAAATTGCACAACAACATTTATTTACGGCCTTTTTATCGAACTTTAAAGGCCGCAATAATAGTATACAATCAACTACAGTAAACTGTTTTTTTTTTTATTAAGATGACGAAATCATTAGTTGGCTTCCAAGTGTTAAACAAAGTACATTAAAGCGCATGAAGAGGAATATCTCGGGCATTTTGTCTTCGTTGACGTTTAAATAACACCAGGAGAGCTTTCCTGAACTCTGGAATTCTGATTGTGTAAAGGATGGGATTAACAAGCGAGTTCATCAAATATAGAATCGTTAAAGAAAAGTCCAAACTTACTTCTAATTCCTGGAAAGAAAGGAATTTCACGATATCAAGAAAAACAAAAGCATAAACCGCATATGGTAGCCACATCAGTAAGGATACGATAGTCATTATGAATAATGTTACGGTCAGTTTCCTTTCTCTGTTGGCTGCACCATGGTGCTGGGGATGCGCTCCACACAAAAATTTAACAATAATGATGGAGTAAGAAACACAGATAACAAATAGACACAAACACCAGTATGATAGCGTAAAGTAAATACCAAAGAAATATCCTCTAAATCGAAGTAGTGGAATTAAGCACATGGCAGTTACCATTGCAGCTAAAACCCAGACACCAGCAATTGTTACCCCGTAGACCCACGTTTTGATGAGGCGATGCCTGAAGGGACGAATTGTTGCATGCAACCGATCTAATGAAATCACTGCAATGTTTGTTAGAGAGGTCAGAAGAAACCAGATGTTGAGAAAGAAAATTATCACTAACAGTACTAACAGTTCCTGGTTTAAGTTCATTTTCACAATGTCGCATAAGTATGATAAGATTACAAATGGATAGGGGAGATAAAATCCTCCGACAAACATATCAGCTATGGTCAGGTTTATAACTAGGTACGTGGCACGAGTGCGAAGACTGCGGTTTTTTATGAAAAGAGCAATTGATATAAGGTTCACTGTTACTATAGCAACACACACGGCAAGGAATACAGCAAACCAGGTGATGCACTCGGATGAAGAAAACATCGTGGATTGTTTTCGTTTATACTCCTTTTCGCTTCACACTTTTACCCGTTCTCCTCTGTTGTTCGTCTACCTTAAGAAAGAATTTGAATTGAATAAAGTTTGATTACTTAAAAAAGAAAGGTAGGAGGTGAACAAACAAGGTTGACGTCTGTTTTTCAAAGATCAGTAATGAAGATGCATGAATAATAATTCGACGAATTAGGAAGCTCACCTTTAACTTACAGTTTTTCAAATTGCCTTCACAAAAGCTGAAGTGAAAACCCTTGTTTTCACCTGTGGACAAAATATCAGTGACGTTTGAGGGAAGATTAGGATAAATTAGTTGACTAAAAGCTGAGGGCATTAAATTTCGTTTCAGCTGAATGTTTTTAAAACTAATTAACTTCAGCGCTCGTTCACGTGAGTATAATAATAATAATAATAATTATTATTATTATTAAAATGGTGGTGGTTTATTTACAGCGTTTCCAAAGAAAATAGCTCTACATCTGCTGATAAAATATAATTATTATAGTATATCTAAGCGATTTTTGAAAAACCGACCTAACGAAATTTGCAGTCATTTGACTGAAAAGGCGTCAAAAGGCAGGTTTCTTACGCCCGAGAACGGCTCCAAAATCACAGTAACGAAGGAAAAGGAAAGGAGAAAAAGAAAGAGCGACGGAGGAGATCAGGAAAGGAGGAGAAGAAAAAAAGCAATGGTTGCACTCTTAGTTTTTATAATGAGCTACTTTGGATATAGTTTTTGGCCGAAAAAAAACTGTTGGACGGAAAAGGTCCATTTGACGATAACGTTTTCAAAAATCCGGCTAGATATATACAGCTAAACATATGTTATTACATCAGGAGCAAAAAATGTTCGCGGTAAAATGCAAAGGGTACTACTAACTAACTAGTTAACTAACGATCTAACTGTGGCTAAAATTGTATTTGAATCTATTACATTAATACTTTTTTAACATTTTTATTTCGCTCTTTAAAAATATAAAAGGTCTGTTTGGTATATAGGGAGTAACTGATCACCAAAATGAAAATGTGACTATCATTTCAGTTAACCCTTCTAAGACAATCAAATGTCCATAGTGAGACCGGAAAAAAAATAAATGTTTCTTGCAAACTCTTCGTGAACAATTTCACTCGGTTAAAAAAGCTGAAATTTCTCATGAAAATATGACTGAAGAGGGCCTTAAGAGGTCTTAAGAGCCAATGTCTGTAATTTCCGAGAATCGGTTGACAGTCGTGAATTTTTGAATTTCTTCATATTTTGCCCAAATAATCTGTATAGTACACTTATTTCAAAAATCACATTAAAACTTGTAACGGCTTTTTATTTTTTCCTGAATCGAGCAAAGTTTGAAAAACGCTAAATCGGCGCTCTTTCGAGTATGAAATTAGCGAAAATTAAGCATTTTCTTGGCGCTCGTACATATAAACGGGATGATATCTCTCAATGAAATCAAGTCACAAAGCAAACACAGACTTGTACTTTATAGTTCAGTAATTATCTTCAGATAAACTGTTTAAATGTGACTGTGTCGGCCGCAAGAAGAAACACGATTTCGGCTCTTTACAAAAATGGCAAATTTGACCTAACTTCACCATCAAAAAAACCCAATTGGTACATGGAATTTCAACATGAAACAAACACTATTTTAAAGTACATTCTTTGCCGTTTCTTGTGTTAAAAAATTTTTGGCGGCATTACAAAAGTGCGTCGCTGAGACACCGAAACGTGCAGGGTAGTTTCGCACCTTGGAACGCTGCAACAAACTAGCCGCAAGTGTAAGCACACAAACGTTTTTGCAAACTTAACTTCTTTTACAAGGGGCACATTACTGGAAGCTCTTAAAATCTTTTGAAAAACACTTTTCAATTTGATGGTAATAACTAAGTAGATTAACCCTGCATTTGATTGCACGCAAGTAGCTGAAAAAGACAGCGCTGCTCTGGCTGCTAATTTGGTGTTGAGTGTAAATATTGACCTCGAGTTTCTGCACCTAAAATGAAGCCGCTAGAAACGGCTTGCTAGCTCTAAATGAGATACGAGATCTATAAGAATTTAGTTACCAGTCGTTTCAACTGCAAGTGGCCGCAGTTTACTGAAATCTTCCGTCGTTTAGCCACGGACTAAACCCTGTGTTGCGTGATGAAAGCCCGTGTGTAATTTGAGTCTTGTCACGCAACTGTACAGACAAGGATAAATCATCGCACGAGTGTACAAGAAAAAATAAAATGACAATTAACACTGTTTTTTTTTTTTGATTATTTTTTTATTTTATATTCCCCAAAACAGGTCGAACTAAACTTGATTTTAGGATGCACAAGCCCAAACTCAAACAGAGAAAGAAAACAAATAGAGTAAGCCGAGTCTGCAAAACGTTTCACACTAGTTTTCTTTTCATTGCACTTAGCCTTCTGAGCCTTTGGTTTTTATTAACTAATCTTAACCCCGCTTGGCGTATAGACTTCTCTATCGATCACCTCAGTATGAATTGAGGGATTTAGGTACACACGCACACCATATGCAGCATGAAGGTAGAGCAGGGAAATGGAAACGAGTAAAAAACTGGTTTAAGAAAAATTGTCCAATGCTCCGCAAAAGAACATTCCCGAAAAACCACAAATCGACATTGGATAATGGACACATTTAATGAGCGAAATACAAGTATTTAACATGTTTAAATTACTGAAAGTAGTATTGCTTTGCTCCTCTGCAGCAAAGGTATCTTCTGGCTAGACCTCAACCTGCTGTTGACGATCTGATCTCCCCCCCCCCCCCCCCCCCCCCCCCGCTTAAAGGCCAGTCTACACATTATGGCGTTAGACCAGAATGCACGTACATGCTAGCTCCCGCTTAAAAAAAGGAATAGTCACCTGGCTCTCTCCGCCACCACCCCCGGCACTTGTTCGCAGGCTAGAAAATAAACCAATTCACTGACAAGTTCTTTTTCATAACGTCAAAATCCGTCGCCTAAATGAAAAAATGCTTTAAAATGTCTCAGCCATTTTACTTATCATCTTTTAACCAAATCAGAAAATAGCCTTTCATATCGATTTAAAATTTCAGTTGGAGAATGCCCTTTTCGCTAGGTCTGCACCAGCAGAGACCTGTGTGCTAAAACTCCTTCGTGGTGGTATCCTCAGGCAAAAACGACTGCCTAGCAGCAAAGAGCGAGGGGAGAAGTCCGTGGCCATTTTCGAAAAGAAAAAGAAGTGTAAAGACTGCACCTTCGTTGCTCAGAAAACGTCCGCGTATATCATTTTCTTCAGGCCGCGCAGAGTCATTAATTAATGTGCCTTTACGGACCCCTTTTAAAGGAGCAGACAGTAGGCGGTTCTGGAACGGTACAACGTGATTTGTGCTCTGCCACCCGAAACCAAACATTTAGCGGTGGTGAGTAAAAACTTCTATTTTCATGCGCCAATTTTGTGGATCAAACAAAGTCTGCTAGCTCTAAGTGGAGTGATAAAGACTTGAATTTTTGTATGTGTACCAACCCACCCATCTCCTCCTCTTGCCCTAGCTAAACTTAAACAAGCTAAGTAGACTTTTCATGACGTTAGCAAAGTAACCTGAGACCTCTTGTAAAGTTCACTAAAATAATAGCAAGCACTTTCATAGCCTGTTCACAGACCCCCTACTTTTTCTTTAGAGATCGTCGATCTATTTTCTCTTTGATCGTCGATTTTCGCGTATGAAAATAAAAACCGCATGGGATTTATTGACTATTAGCGCAAGGGGCTCTCTCTCGCGCGCTCGCTTCGCTTGAGTGCTCGTCTATTTTCGAAACGAAAAAGGAGTGTAAAAGCTGCACCTTCGTCGCTCAGAAAACGTCTGCGCAAATCATTTCCTTCAGGCCATACAGAGTCATCAATCAATGTGCCTTTATGGACCCCTCTATGAGCAGCCAGTAGCCTGATCTAGAACGGTACCACGTGATTTGTTGCACCGCCACCCAGAACCAAACATTTAGCGGTGGTGAGGAAAAACTCTTATGTTCATGCGCCAATTTCGTGGATCAAACAAAGGTCACCTAACGTAAATGCAGAAAACCTTACTTCTATCATTAACATACTCACGTGACTAACAAGTCAGGAACATACCAAGTGACTCACGACATCTTTTCTATGATCGCAATACATTCAGTATTACTGGGGCCACAGGCGCCACAAACCAAGTTTGAATATATGCGAGATGCTATACGAACATACAACAAAGACTTGCACCGTAAAACACGTATACCAGCAATTTCTTTTCCGGCGCGTTACGCGTTACGCGTCACGCATTTCTGGAATGTTATCTTTCCTCGTGTTGACAGATTGAAAACATACACAAACTTAACTTTGAATCTGCCTTGATGCAGAATTTAGTTAGCGGTACTGTGACCCCGTCTAGCATTTAAGTTCAGGTAAGTAAATAACTTTTCTGATTTTAAGGTTTCAATACGATTTAAACTATAACAAGCGAGTATTTTGACAATATTCCTCTCCACGAACTTTGATTTGAACTGCGTATTCGTGTCTCTTCATTATGGTTTATCGCAAAAATCAGTTGAAAGGAATCATGTTAAACCGGACAGAAACGCCGAAATATAATCTGAAACCGTTACAACTCTGACTAGGGTTTAAATGTCGAAGTAACTTATGTTTACAAAGGATTAATATTCCAAGCGTCGAAACTTGCTTGTTGCACGCGCTTTCCTGGTGTCAAAATACCCTTCAGGTTTTGGTCTCTCGACGGTGCGCATTTGGAATGCCGCCAGAAATATTTTAACACAAACAACGGCAAAGGATATGCTTTAATACAGTTTATGTTTCATACTGAAATTGCACGTACCAAGTGGGTTTTTACGATGGTGAAGTTAGGTCAAATTTGCCATTTTTGAAAAGTGCTGAAACCGTGTTTCTTCTTGCGGCCGGTACAGTCTCATTTAAACGGTTCATTTAAAGTTAATTGCTGAATTATAAAGTAAAAATGTGTGTCTGTTTTGTGACTTGATTTCATCTAGAGATATTATTCCGTTTTTATGTACGAGCAGGGAGGAAAATGCTCAATTTTCGCAAATTTCATACTCGAAAGAGCGCCGATTTATAGTGTTTCAAACTTTACCTGATTCCTGAAAAAATAAAAAGCTGTTACAAGTTTTAAGGTGATTTTTGAAATTAGTGTACTATAGAGATTATTTGAGCAAAATATGAAGAAATTCAAAAATTCACGACTGTCAACCGATTCTCGAAAATTACAGACATTGGCTCTTAAGTCGCGGCTTAGCTCGGACAATCCTTGTATTTTAACATTTTCCATCACAAGTATTTTTAGGTTAGTATATACATTATAGTGAGGAGGAGAGAAACATCGCTCTACAACCCGCCCACCATATCCGACGCCGCCTCTCTCCAAAATTTACTCAAACCATTTAAAGATATCTTGAAGATTGTTGTTTTAAAAAGTAGCTCTGCAAATGCGTTCTATGAAACTCTATAAAATTTGTATCTGTTTGGTCATCCTTGGGCTTCTTCATTCGATGCGAATTTATTAACACGCTAGTACTTTTTCGAAAATCATTGATGCTATTAAATATACAAAAAACTCAACATTTTCCGATGTACATCTTTCCGTTACTTTCCGTTACCCAAAATTTATTATAAGTAGTCCATTTTTGCGAATGATGACCAAATATTGGAAGACAAGTGAAAAGTGAAAATCCCATTCCCAACTTCAATCAGAGAAGTTAATAGACTGAAAACTTCGAAAAACTGAGATGAGTGATACATTCATCCATGAATTTTTAACTTTTTTCGAGCTATAGAAATCTCTAGATAATATGTGCTTCTTCGAACAGCTATTTCATAAAAAGACTGAAGGTCCACTAGATGTGCTAAATATAGGACTTTGGTTAAACATTAGTATAATAAACATTGCAGGTAAAACCCAGACAAGAACAGCAATTGTTACCCCGTAGACTCACTTTTTAATGAGTCGATGCCTAAGGGCTAGCGCTGTATAGGGACGAATTGCTGCATGCATCTGATCCAATGAAATTACTGCAACGTTTGTAAGAGATTTCAGAGGAAACCAGATGAAGAGAAAGCCAGTTGTTATTGTCAGTTCCAGGGTTAAGTGCGGAAATTGCACAATGTCGCTTAAGTAGAGTAAGGTTACAAATAGAGAAAAGTGAGAAAATCCTCCGACAAACATATCAGCTATGGTCAGGTTTATAACTAGGTACATGGCACGAAAGCGAAGACTGCGGTTTTTTATGAAAAGAACGATTGATATAAGGTTTGCTGTTACTATAGCAACAGACATGGTAAGGAATAGAGCGAGCCAGGTGATGCACTACGATGATACATGGCTTGTTATTTTTTTCGCTTCACACTTTTAATTCCCTTTTTCTCTCTGTTGCTTGTCTACCTCTCAGGAGAATTTGAAAAAAATTTCAATTAAGAACGTGGACAAAGAAGATTGATGTTAGTTCCGCAAAGATCACTAATGGAGATACATTAGGACGTTGATCGACAGTATCGGTTGCTGGGACAAACGATTTTGTTTTTATTCCGCAGGCGTCTCTGCTGAAACAAAGGAAGTTTAATGGTGTTTTCCTGTTTTGTGAGCTATAAAAGTTATCATGTAAAGGGAACTCTTGATTTTAAACAGCGAATGGTCAAGGAACTTTCAGAGCTACTGCTGACAATAAATCATAGTTTTTCTACGTTGATGCAAACTATACATAAACAATTATATGAAAGAACTAAGATCATCGCAGTCATAGACGCAACTGCAAAAGGCTTTCTTTTCCCAACTCCAAAAGTTGCGTCTACAACTGCGATGATCTTCTTTCATATAATTCTTCACCCCGCAGTTCCCATATATGATTTTCATATATTTGGATAACTTTATACGTAAACAATTTCACTCGGTTAACGGAACTGAAATTTCTCATATGAAAATATGAAGAGAGCCTAAGTCGCTTTCAGCTCGGCTAATCCCTGTATTAAAACATTGCGAGCATTGACGTGTTAAGGCAATTATATAGTGAGGAGCGAGAGAAACATGGCGCTGCTTGAAACAACCCACCATACACAAAGCCAGCCTTCTCAAAAATCCTATTATAATCATTTTAGAATATCTTTTTAGATTTTTTTTAAAGCTTTGCAAATGCTTTCTAAGAAGCACTATCAGATTTTTAACTGTTTTGTAATTCTAAGAGCTCCTTAGTCTATGCGAATTTAATACCTCCTTCTTATTACTGTTCCAAAAATATTTAATGCTTTTGTATAGTTTACTGAAAACTCAACATTTTGCGATACCTCTTTCCGTTACTGTTTCCAAGGCCAAAAATTTTAGTAGTCCTTTTTAGGAATGATGATCAAACCTGGGAAGTGAAAGGTAAAAAACGAACTTCAGAATATCGTAGAAAAATTCATGGACTTAAAGCTTCAAAAAACTGAGATGAATAGAAATTTTTTATCTTGAATTTTTTTTCTCGAGCTATAGAAATTTCCGGACAATTCTGTGCCTCTTCGAAAAGCTTTTCTACAGAAAAAAAATTCAAAAGTTGCGCCGGTCCCTACCAAATGTTTGAAAAGGACAAAAAGTCCTATGAATGTCCTAAACAGTCGTCTATTAGTAGGACTTAGGTTTAAAGATATGCGGTTCTTAAATAAATGCACAACTCTACGATGGACTTGCATTTTCTTTTCTTCTCGTGCGTAACTAACCTTTCACAAAATTCTTTGCTGGATGCCTCCACTGACGAAGCGGAAAACGAGTTTGCAAAATATCAATTAGGTTTGTAAAAGGTTTCTGCGTTGGATGTTACTCCGGCAAAGAATAACGTCCGGCTCGATTAATACGGTCTTAAATTATCTGAACACCTGTTTTGGGAAATATTGCACTTAAGATAAAATACTAAAGTAATTGCCTTTGCTTATCATTTCTCCCCTTAATATACGTACCGCCTTAAAAAAAGGTTCTGAATTAAACTTTCAGTTGTTAAATTGAACTTCCTCTTTCAATCAGCCCACATTAAATGGACCCTACTTGATCGGCACTCACAATGGTTATATCGCCGCGCGGTCTATCATTCGAGCACTAAACGAGCACGAACTGTTTCTTTAAATAGTACTTTATCAACTTGTATATAATTAAAGTTCTGTTAAAACATTATTTGATTTTAATTGTCTGATAAAAGTATGCAAAAATGCTCACCTTAACTAAAAGTTTTTCGGTTGGTGTCAGAAAAGTTGAAGCGCATTAAGCCTTGCTTTGTCCTATGGAAGAAAATATCAAAGGCGTGTGAGGGGACATTACAATCAGTTGACTGAAAACTGAGGGCGATAATATAAATGTTTGATATATAGTTTTCAGCTGAATAATTAACTAACTGACGCCGGCGCCTGTTCACCTGAGTATAGGAATGACTGACCATTTCAGCTAACCCTTTTAAGACAATCCATTATCCATAGTGTCATAGTGAGAAAGGAAAAAGTCGATATTGCATTGTCAGTTATCTTCTACCAATTTCAAAGTCAACCGAACTTCTTGTCATGTTAGCTTCATAAATATTTTTTGTGTGACGTAGCTTGTGTCAAATGAATTTGCCACCATTTTCTTTAAAACTCAATCTTCAATGGTTTTTGTCTTGTGACTCCAATACGGGTCGCGACAAGTTCTTCCGCCAAATCAATAAAATCTTACGACTTAACGAAGGAAATTAGGTCTGACGTCTATAGTGAGCTCGACAGCAGCTTATATGGCAATATACAGTGGAACCTAGATATAACAATGGGCTAAGGGACTTGCAAAATGTGCTCGCTTTAACGAGCTTTAGATATAAAAGTTCTTTCCAAATACTTCAGTTAGTAAGAGTGCTCTAATAGCTCTGAAAATGCGCGCGTTCTAAGCTCAACTTTTTCCGATACCTCTTTCCGTTATTGTTTCAGAAAGCCGAAAATTCCAGTAGTCCTTCAAGTTTACGAATGATGACTAAACCTGGGAAAAGAAAGGTAAAAACCCAAATTCAGTTAATCGTAGAAACATTAACCTGCAGACTGAATTCCAAAAACTGAGACAAACAATGGAACATTCATCTAAGAATTTTAAATCTATCTCGAGCTGTAGGAATCTACAGACAATACTGAGTTTCTTTCAACAGATATTCTACAGAAAAAAGTCTTTGTGTGCCTCTACCACATGAAAAGATCTGAAGGTCTTCTGAATGTTTGCACCAGCGGTCTAAGCAGGACTTAGGTCAAATATCCGGTTCTTAAAGAAATACTCAGTCGTATGATACCAAAGTTAAAACGTTTTTTGTTTTTCTTCTTTTAAATAACTAACTTTTCACAAAATGCTTTGCTGGATATCTACTCTGATAAAGCGACGGAAAAAATATGCGTCTATATTTGAAAAATTAATCATCAGTTAGGCTTGTAAAAGGCATCTGCGTTGGACGGTGTTACGGCTCCGGCGAAGAATAATCTTCCGGTCTTAAATTATCTGCACATGACTGTTTTAAATATGGAAATATTGCACTAAAGAGTAAGCTAACCTTAAAAAATTTCCTTTGCTTATCATCTTCCGCTTAGTATATCTACCCCCATATATTTTTTAATTAGAACTTTGTTCGTCAATCAGCCCAAAAACAAATCGGCCCTATATTATTTGATTGACACATACAATAATTATTTCACCGCTCCACACAGAAATTTTAGAACAATGGAGGAGTATGAAACAAACTAGATAACCAACTGACACAAACAAATGAATGATTGCCATACGTAATAACTATATAACCATTCTCCAACCCACTTTTGCGATACCCCTTTCCGTTACTGTTTCCAAAGGCGAAAATTTTAGAAGTCCGGCCTTTTTTACGAAGTGGTGACTAAACCTTCAGAAAATTGTAGAACAGTTAATAGACTGAAACTTCGAATAACTTATATGAATTTCATCTAGAACTTTTAACCCAGTTTCTCGAGCTATCTATAGAAATTTCCAGAAAAAAATGATTGTGCTTGATCTTCTAACAGAAAACAGTCGTTGAGTTCCCCTACTACACTTGAAAAGATCTGAAGGTCAACTGAATGTCCTAAACCGCGGTCTAAGTAGGACAGTTATATTTGCTTCTTTAAGATTAGTATATCTATCGCTCTATGACTGGTATGTTTAACATCAAATTTATGCTCACTGACTGCATGATACCACAGTAAAAACCTTTAATATGTTTCGTTTTGTTCTAGCCTGTTCACAGACCCTCTATTTTCTCTTCAAAGTCCGTCGAGCGAGCGTGATAAAAAACAAAAACCGCGGGGGATTTACTGACCGCCAGCGGAAGGGGTTTGGGGTTGAGGAAGGAGAAAATTCTTTATTTTTCTTTCTTGCGCTCCGCGCTCGTTCTCGCTCGCCAATGTTTTCGAAAAGAACGAAAAGAATAATAAAACAGCGTCTGTGTACAGGCTAGTTTTGTTGAGCCGTTTCGTTTTGTTTAAATAACTTACCTTTCGCATATGCTTTGCTGGATGTCCCCACTGATGAAGCGAAAAAGTATATTAATAGTTTTTGCTTGGAAATATCAGTTGGGCTTGTAAAAGACGTCTGTGTTGGAGGTAACTCCAGCGAAAAAATAATCTTTCCTCGATTTATACGTTCTTATAAATTATCTGCACATCTGTTTTGGGAAATAATATTTCACTATTAAAAGCTTCAGTAATTACCATGAATAATTGTCTTGGCCATCATTTTTTTACCCCTAAATGTATCTACCCCCACTAAATAACTAAAAATTTGCTGCAGAATTATGCTTTTTGTGAACTTGAACTTCCTTGTTTTAATCAGCCCATAACCAATCGACCCTGTATTTGATGGACACCTGCAACGATTATTTAGCGGCGTCCGTGCATCATTCAAGCAAAGTAGGACACGAGCTGTAGTTTCTCTAGGTGTCCTTACAGTTTCAAATTATAACTTATTTCAAGTCGATAGTTCCTGAATTTTTCTTGAATTTTTTTGATAAAATTATGCCAAGTAAAACAGAAGTGCAAGATAGTACAAAAGAGAACACAATTTACTATTAACAGATCCTTTGGCCTGCGTAGGGACTGGCGGCGAGTGAATGAGTTCCTCTCGCCAGGGCACCGCTATTATTTGCGCGCCAAAATGTATTAATTTCTTTTAGTTTTTTGATTACACTATATGCACGAATTCCATTGGAATAATTAGACCTTTCCTGTTTGGTGCTCTTATTTTTAAGCATGTCTCATAATCCGCTACGGTTATAACATGTTTCAGGTTTTATCTGAATTGTAACAATTTAAACCTTCTTCCTTCATGTCTGTAAAGTAGCTATTTAGCTAAGCACATTTGACCGCGTTAAACAAAGATTATAGCATTTTTATTGTATTGTATTGTATTGTATTGCATTGCATTGCATTGCATTGCATTGCTTTGCATTTTATTGAATTGTATTGTATTGTATTGTCACCCAAACATTTGCGACATTGCCTCCAAAACAAAAAAATTCCGATTTATTCCCGAAATATTTGGCAGTCTTATGATTATTATTGTTTTCGACCACTCAGTAATGTTCACCTGTTCCAAAGTAATCAACGCTTTCAAGCGACAGAATTCGTGGACCGACACTTTTCGGAAAAGCTCTAAATTTAATCTTTCTTAAGCTTTCTTCGCAAAACATGCGTGACTTCGATCACGGAACAATTCTTAGTCCCAGTTTCCACAGTCTCCGCTAGGAACGCCGGGCACAATCGGACCCCCTTTTGTGTCCTAAGGGACAGACCATTCGAAAAGTTATGGGGGGGGGGGGGGGGGGGTGGGGAATTTTCGAGCCGCAGGAATTTTTTTTGTCATCAAATTCCTTGTTTGAATTTTTTTAGGCCATAACATGAATATTTTTTTAAGGTTAATTGGCGTGCATAATTTTTTTTTCATTTAATTTTCCCTTGCGCGAATATTTTTTTGGACCTAGCCTGAGTATCAGGCGTTTCTGGGGAAAAGGGGAAAAATGGAAGCGAAAAAGGAAGAGAGGTGAAGGAAAGAAACGCCTGACACAGATGCTTTTACTGGAGCCTTCCACCCTCACACAGCATGATTCGATACCATCCAATCAAAATCACTTCCGGTCATTGAGTTGTCAGCTTCACGTGTCAAAAAGCTCACCTAAAATAAATCTCACTTAACGGTCGGGCCGAGCTCCGGTGGTTGTGTTGCTACGATTTCGCTTTTTTCTGAAACCTCCAATGAGGAGTTTTCGAATACTTGTAATGTAAAACCTGCCGTTTATGAGGAGTTATAACAGGGTTTAGGAATTGTGCTAGTGTAAGATCGCCAACGCTCTGTTTGTAAACAAACGTGTGCCCGGAAAATTGTAAATTGCTTTTGTTGACAGGGTTAAATCAGGCGCTTGTCTGGCAGCTAAAAAGCTGGTGTTATCCCTCGTATTCTCGGGTGGTTGAAAGGAGCTGTTAGAATATATAGGAAGGTGCGATAGTGACACACCTATGCCTAGAAATTATCAAGCGGCAGCAGATTCCACCACTTCACAGAGAGCTCGTGAAAGCTGTTACTAGTTCAAAACAAGTGAGAGCCTATAGCAAAGGTCAATCCCGTTGGCGAAATATGATGGCGCCCGCTTGAGCTTAAGACATTTCAAAAGTGAGAAGATTTTGGAAGAGGAAGCGAACGAATTCCAATCACGTACGTTATCGTAACCGCAACAAGCAAAGTCAAGCTTTTTAAAAGCATTGGTGCTGTCGGCTATATCCCCGCGGCTACATGGCTACCTCGCTCTATTTTCATTTACAGTAACAATACCCTTTTAACGGCAGGATGTTGTAAATCTGAACTTAGATATCTGAAACACTGATCTCGTCTTCTTTGTCCCGGTCTTGTGAAACCAATACTTGGACATAGTTTCGGCCGAAGATGGTATATGAGGCTTTTCCTTACTTCGAGTACATGTTTCCTTTAAACTACGAGGCCTTGAAAACACAATTCTTGCTCGGGTTTTATTTTTATTCCAGGAAAGAACTTGAGAGCGCCCTCTAGAGCCTTTTTGAATTCCTCTCTGCGTCTCTGTCTGTAAAAGCATCACATACCGGTAACATGAAATCAAAACATCTATGAAAAATTTCAATGACCGTCTCCTTGCCGATCGCTCTTGCGGTCGGTGACGTCAGGGGGTATTGTGTGTTATCCAATCACTGCCACATCCAGATTTTGGATGTGTCACACGATTTGCTGAATGGTTTTGTGTCAGGCCTTCCTTTCTCTTCTCCCCCTCCCCCCTCCCCCATCTAAAATCTCCTCTCCCTTAGCCCCGTAGGAAGGCCTGATACTCAGGCTATTTGGACCAGACACTTAGGCCAAAACGACATCTCATAAGCATGTTTTTATTTACTAATTAAAATAGTGCTTAACACCAATCAGTAGTCCCTTAGTCATTTTTATACCGCTGGTCATAAGGTTTGTGGGTAGTCGCAAACGACCCAACTTCGTCAAGGGGGTAGGGTTAGGGGTATCTTTGCTCTCGGTACCTCAAAACACCAACAGATTGTTTTGTATTTATGTGTAAGTTGCTTTCTGCTTCAAAGAATTCCCTCTTTGATTTAATAATTAATTATTCTTTTCGAGGAGAATAAAAATGGCAAAGTACACATTTTTCTTGAGCTCTGTGTCTCGTCGACTGAGTTTTCTCGTTTCCTTTTTCATGGCGCTTAACTCCAAAATTTTAATAGCGTACATTTTCCTTACGCGAGAATTCCAGCAGCTTTGACGAGAAGTCGTCTCTTCATTTAAGTGTATACTTCATTTATTGCACGATTGTTGCATATTTACAGTGTCAGATAAGTTATCATATTTTCAGAAGCTGTTTACAGAATGATAAACTCTTTCTTAATTCGATACTTAGAACACTAGGCACCCTCGAAGATTAACTATTACGCCAGGCCGCTTTTAAAACAGCCCGACCAGCCTCTTTTAAGCGACCAACCTCAAGTGGCTACAGCCCTGTGTACCAGAGTTTTTTGATAGCGCGCGAAGCGATCAACTGCAGAGGGGATGATTCGGGTCGGCCGAAGGCCGAAGCAGCGTGAGGCGAAGTAGCAAAAAAGAGACGCAGGTCACTGTATAAAGATATGATAGAAACCGGAAACCGCGCATGAAAAGACTCTGGCATTCAGGGTAGGTGACCGCTAAATAGACATTACCTGAAGAAATAAATATACCCCTGGCTCCAAATGACTGAGATTACACAAGACGAACATTCTCCGTATGAATGACACAACTTGTTCAGAAAAATTTAGTCTTGACTATGATTCACACTCTGATTCGAACTCCGATCTGTGTCTTAAAAAGAAAACACGTGAAGCGAGAGAATCAAACTACGTTGACAGCAGAGGTTAAAAGGTATGATCACCCATCAGGGTAAAGAAAATGAGACGATGAACGATAATACCATTCGTCTATAAAAGCTACTATACTGATAGTCTTAAAAATTCGTTAATAATTCACTCCAATTGTGCCGTGAATATTCAGTCCTTGCTGTCATAAAACTTGGTGAAAAATTCTTTGACTACTGATCACCAGAATTATCAAAGTACGAAAAGGGATATCTAAACAACTTTGAATTTGACTGAAATGCGCTTGATTTTTTCGAGATGAGAAACTTATTCTGGTTTGGGTAAGATTATTTCAATAACCCGGATGTTCGTGGATTTAACTCTTATTATTATAGTCAGTCGGCGTTTCTAACATCAGTTCGCCCGTCCAAACGTGTTTAAACAGGTTAAACAGGTCCAATTTGTCCACGCAATTTAACCAGTTTAAAAATGGCCAGAACCTCCATCGTCTCGGAGCCTCCATCTAGTTCCACTAAAGTATTCCAGCGTGTTAGACTTCCACGATTGAAGATTCTTTTCATACTGTACTCCTCGCGACTGGAATTGCCTCCTTCACACTAGATTCTGGTGACTCTAAGCTCTAACATAACCTTCAACGACAAACCGATGAATCAGTTTAACTAGCTACACAGGACAACAAACGCCGTCAATGACTGCAGTTTAATAGCTGGAAATCCTATTCGGCTTTAATGAGCTGAAACCTTTAATGGTGGCGCGAAAGATGAATGAATAAAAAAAGCCTGAAAATCTAATACGCTGTGACCGCCAAATTTTTTGAAAGAGATGAAGGCCCCGGAATTCCTGAGAGGGCGAAGACCATTTGTCGGGTAGCGGTCTGCCATTACACTTCCTAATGACCTTTCTGTTTGTATTTTATAAACCTCGCTAAGTTCACTCTCACAGCATCTATCACAGGATAATGATCCCCAAGAGTTCTTCTCTCAGCTTTTACCTGAAAAACAACAAATGCGATTCTTAGAAAAGAGTACTTCTCTTTGAAAACAAAGCTTAGTTAGTCTAACTTTTTCAACAACGCGCGAATTCGGTGTTTGAAGATTTATAAAGATTAAAAACAAAACAAAATTACGAAACTGCATTCAAAAATCAGTTGAATACCATTTTATTTGATACGATTTGATAGGTAAAGGTGATTAAATCGGGAAAACATTTCGAAAAATTT
>OZ037776.1:7046335-7051335 GCA_964035525.1 Porites cylindrica
AACATTACAACGGTAACACAATTTGTGTGGGTACCCTGTGGTCCGAATTCACTTTTTTTTAGTGACATTTTCGGTTTGTTCTTACCCGGAAATTTTGCTACCAAAGCAACGTGACGTAAACGACTTCTCCTCTCTATTAGCACTTACTTGCTAAATACAGTGACCACAGAAATTTGCTTATTTGTCCGTGCCTGTTAAAAAGTGTGTTAAAGCTAATTAAGAATTCTACAACAATTACAAAGTGTCCTCAAACGTTTTTTTTTTCTTTCAAGTGAAGCATCACGTGATAGCGTGGCGTGATGTCCAAGTGGCGTGATGGGTCGAGATATAAAATTAGTAGGAAGAATCTCATAAGAAACCATAACAAAAAAATGGCGACGCATACAGTCGGCCACCAAGAGGTCCTCCCATGTACAGCAGTCCTAATTTTGTCCACAGTATCTTTCCTCTTCATTAGCGAATCCAATGGGTTGCCATATTATAAGAAAGCTTCGGGCAGAGAAACGCTCGAATCCAAAATACTCGAATACGTTGATTACTTCGAGAGACCGACAATATCGAGTCCATTGAAAAAGTTTCTCGACCGCCCGAGAGTATTGTATACTCTGGCGAAAGCTGCCGAGTTTGCCGTCGACAGACAAAGCATCAAAACACAAAGACCTTATCGACTACGGCAAATTGTCGGGTTGAGAGAACTTCATAATAACACTGCCTTCTGGTTTCATGTGGTTCTGGAAGACGGGAAGTCACTTAAAGAAGCGTTCTTTGATGTCGTATCCCTCATAGTTCGCTGGAAAAGAAAGACTTTGACTCATCTGAGTTCAGATTCGGAGAATTCGAATACAGTGAAGTTCTGGAGGAAAAATGTGATGAGCTAAGCAGTCGCGCTAACTGTACATGTGGTTACCTCGGCAGATGTGACAGAGGAACAGCAGAGATTTCAGCATGGCTAGCTTTTGCACTTAAAACGCAGAGAGAGATTCAACTTGACATACCTTTCGACCAGATACAAATGGTGTCTGCTCACAATGCTTTCAACGACCGAGCTGATGGGTATGGAATACTGGACGACTGTCCCTGGCCACCACCCTATAAACATACTTGCCTGGACCTGGCCAATCAGGAGTTTAGTTTTACTGACCTACTTGACATGGGTGTACGGGCCATTGAAATTGACCCTTGGTGGTGTTTTGACAAGATGCTAATGAGCCATGATGATGGCAAGCCTTATCTTGGATGTGCACCCTGGGACAGAAAATTTGAGGACGGCATAAAAGAAATAGGTGAATGGGTACACAAACCAGAAAACATGCACGAGATTGTGCGCTTGTACTTTGAAGATGGGGCTACCCACACCTTTGGACACGATGACTTAATAAATGGCCCCATCGCAGAGTATCTAGGTGACAAAGTACTCACACCCAATGAATCTACAAAGTACTTCCCAGGAAGATGGCCGACAACAAGAGAATTGCGGAAACTCCAAAAGAGCGTTGTCATAGCTGCAGGTGGTGATAATCATGGTGGGGAATTTATCTTTGACCTATACTGGAACGGGCTGACAAGGAATGACTTTGTCAGTCATGCTAACTGTTCAGCAATCAAACAAAACACACCATCAAGAGTCTACTGTGACAGCACAGAATATATCATTTTTTGGGATGGCCCAAAAGAAACCGGTGTTATTCTTGATTTTTCCCGGTTTATGAAGTGTGGGGTGACATATCCTGCCGCGGATCAAGTCAGTCCTGTATTACTGGCTACTGCCGTATTCACATGGGCTGAAGGTGAACCTTCCAAGGCTCTAACAGAACAGTCATGTGTGTTCTTAAATGGCAAGACAGAGCGGTGGTATGTAGGGGACTGTCAACAGGTCCACCCATTTGCCTGTTTGTCTACTATGACAGCCAATGACTGGGTGATAAGTAATACTACAGGAGTGTACACTAAAGCGGTTTGTCCAGATGGCTACGAGTTTAGCATTCCTCACAATGGCCTAGAACATCAGACATTAGTTAATGTCATGGATGGCAAAGATACATGGATAAACATTACCCCTTACATTCACTTGCTGCAATGATGATGACAATAAGGACCTTCAACTTACTTTTATTATTGGAGAATACAAGACAGCACTCAAACCAAGTTTGTGAGCTGTAGCTGTAATCATTTCTCAGGGCAGCATTTTGCCTGAAGTCTTTCTTTGCTGTGTTCAGTAATGACAATGAGTGCGACCATCCACAAACATAGTACTTTTTAAGATAAATTACGATGGAATCCATCAGGAAATTGAGTAATTTTCATTTTCCGCCATCTTAGAAAATATCCAGTAGTCATTAGGATGAGTTTCTCACATTTTGATGTGTTCATTTCCTTGTGAAGGATGGCAGAACGAAAGTTAGCAGTATCTTGTTGCTTTCTAACGTGGTTTTTGAAGTTTTATGACAAAAAGTATTTTGTCCCTTGGCATTGAGAAGCAATATTTGCAAGTCTCATTTGAAAATATGCTTTCTACTAACATGTTTTCACCAGATGCTGCCCTGCCACAAGTTTTTGAAATAACGAAAAGATAAAAAAATCATACTGGACCACAGTTACAAACATCAGTCCTTATATTAGACATACCCCTTCTTGATGATGACATGTCATGTTCTGGCATTGTACATTTTGCATTGCTGTAAATACTGTGTCAAACAAGTCAAAGCCGGGTACTTTCGGAAGAATAAAATGCGTGTTAATTTGCCAGCCACGCTAAATATCCAGCTAGAATATGTCTTCTACACATAGAGAAATGCACAAAGATTTTTGGTACCATTATTTTGTCGCCAAGAAAAAAAATACTCTCTGGAGATGCTCAGTGCTGCAATAAAGACTGTTGTGAGTGCCTATTAGTTCGCCCCAGGGGTGGGAATTTGACTCGAAATGGAGACCCAAAGGTGTCAAATTTCAAGGAAACGTCAAATTTCCCGTGGGTTGCCCCCCATCCTGGGGAAAACCAGTGATAGGTGCATTAGTATTGGGAAAATCTTGTACTCGTAGTTATCCTCGTCTTAGAATCTAAAGCTCTCTTGTATCTCGTCAGAGATTTTTTTCTTCTTCGGGCCGTTCGGTCCAATCTCGTCAACCCCTGGGGACGAGGTTGCGTTACATCATCAGATAGCCCACAAAAAAAAGTGTTTGCAAACTCAACAAGCCAATAGTCTCACATTTCTGGCAGTTTCTTTCGTTCCTGATTCGCTTTCAAGGCCTCGTAAATGCTTGCTTCGCCAAAATTGCTTTTGCACAGCACCTGGTCAGAGAGATAAGAGTCCTTTAAGTATTGCGACTTAACACTCACTGACTGTAGAAAGTACGGAATGTTTACACCTCAACTCTTTCACTGCCAGAGTGAATGATAAGGTTCTATCACTTAGTCCTACGGTGTGACGATTCAAATGAACGTACTTTTAATTAGCAGTACTTTCACATGGCACTGTATATTTCTGCTTCCTGGGGCGTAGGAGCCAGTCCATAGACCTTTAGGACCGGGCCTACAATTTTTTTGCTTTGATCACTCTACCGCTTGTAATAAAATATCCTTTGCTGGGGTAAGCTAAAAAGCTTAAGAGCTCATAGTGTCGGTGAGGTCAGTGCGTACTAATCATACGTTCAATTTTCAGGATATGCGGAAATGAAAGTCAGCCAGGCCTACAATTAGTCGAAAAGCTGGCAACGCCCTTGGCTATCAACAAAATGACGTGGGAAATTTTTCTGTTGTTTGACTTTGGCTACTTTTAGGAGATGATGGGGTTTACGGTATGACCTAACACAAAATCAAGGCTTCAATAGTTGAACCTTTCCTTACTGACATTTCCATTAAAATATTTGTATAGGTAATAGCATGATTTGAAGTGATATTTGGCATAAGTACCACGAGTGATATTTCGAAATTGTTACACATAATTTCACGAGCCGTTAGGCGAGTGAAAGTATAGACAATTTTGACATGTCACGAGTGGTATTCATGCCAAATATCACGTACAAATCATGCTATTATTTGTTTATACTACTACCCGCAAAGGTTTTGTGATTTTCATACGTAGGTATTCCAAATTAAGCTGAAATACCACTGCTCTAAGCCAATCAAATTGCAGAAATTTTTCGTGAAGTAGTATAAATTAAGATACAAAAGAAACCAGGCCTCGCGGAAGGTCCACATGTTTATCCCGGACAATTCAGTAACGACGACTCTTGCAGGTGTCCCTATGATGTCCCTATAAGGAAGTTAAACAGTACTGTAGTTAAATCAAAACAGACGCTGTCAAACCAGTGGACCAATCAGAATTCGAGGCAAATATTTGCAGCCAGTCGCAAACGCGGGAAAACGCTTGCGCGTAAGTCTCGTGCGTCTTCTGGTAACCGGTCATTTCGCTCCGGTTACTATGCCTTCTATTTTCGAGTCATTTAGCGCACTCCACGCAATAACGCAAAACAAGCGCGATTCAAATTTAATAGAGACCTTTAGATTCAAGGACGAGAACGACTTCGAGTACGAGATTTGACTAAAAGTTTTTTCGCATATTCTCAATATATATACTCCCCGGAAAGTTTCATTTTACCATTTTTCACTAGAAAAGTTAGCACCATTACCTTCAGTGAACGAGGTTACACCCTCTGCCGATCGTAAAATGATAAAATTTCTAACAGTTGATAACTTGTTTCCTCTACTTCGACATTTTTGCTCAAACTCGTAGTAAAGTGACGACGGCTACCACGTTTTCCCGCCAAAATGACGCTGGCTCACGCGCGTGCACTACTTGGTATTGAGAAAATCTCGTACTCGTAGTCGTACTCGTCTTAGAATCTAAAAGCTCTCTATTAATTAAACGACTGGCTTGACCCATGGCAGAGCGGCAAATTGGGCACCGGAAGTCGCGTTTAGTCCTTTTTTCCGCCCGCTTTCCCGTCGTCAACTGACGTTCCCGTCCTGTTGCTAAATCAGCCTATTTCTGTTACGTTTA
>OZ037776.1:7058835-7103835 GCA_964035525.1 Porites cylindrica
TTGTTCTGATTGCGAATTATAAATGTATTTCTTTTAGATCGAAAAATTATTAAAGCTTGGTGGTCATTGGAGCTAATCAGTTCCTAAGGAAACACCCTCCCCCTCTAGAACTGGCTGGGGTGGTGGAGAATAAAGGATAACCTCTCTTGGTGTTTACTGATTAAAAGTATATCGGGTTAGTTTCATGAGCGATCCCGGAGTGTGTTAATAAAAAGAGGTTTGGGGAACGAAGTATTTCTAAAAGTCAAAATTTGGGAAATTTTCACGTCTAGGCGGAGATGCTCGATTGATTTATTGATTAACGTAAACCCTCGTTACATGTACCCCGCGAGATACCTACATCTATTGTTCTTGCGTTATTTTCATAACGCGGTTTATAAAACCGTCTCGCATTTTTAAACAACAGTTACAAAGTGCCTAGTGTCGTCGCAGGAGCTATTGTTTTGTCTTGGACATTGCATTGTGCATTGCGTGAAAGTGATGGAAGAATTAAAGGTGAACCGAAGTGAAATTTTTCATTTTGCTCTGCGGCGTTGTCTCTATTTCTCATGATGTAATAATTTATTTCTGAACAATTCAAAAGTTCTACCGGAGATCTCACTGCATATATACCACGCTATCGGACCTGCGAGGAAACAGAAACTCCTAGGATGATACGATTCAAATCTTACAGTTCAAATCTGATGACATGTCAACCTTCATTGTGTCCGACATAATATTTCACAATTCTCGTTACCGGTATGCTGCCGTTTCATGTATGGAAAGGTACGAGAAAATGTTGAAGCCATTCTTGCTTTATTTTCAAAATATAAACTGTTTGTTTACGGTGTTGAACTGTGAATACAAAAACGGCACGCCTGATTTATTTCCTGTTTGATTTATGTGGGCTTGAACTTCTCGCTATAAACGACGCGCCAGTGAAGCAGTATATATTATTTAGGTCATTTAGATTTGATGGAAATTTGTTTAAATTGATATCAGGATAATAAATAGGTCAAAGCAAAGCTTTTGCTTCCAGTAGTCACTCAGGTTGAGTCATGACTTCATTGACCATACTAAAGGAAAATTTGACTAGAGAAACTTTTTTAGTGGAGCTCTCACGCGCGCGCGCAAAGGGAGCACAATTGGCAGCAAATTTGGTTACCTTTGCATGGGCGCCATTCCATTCAATCAAAACGTCTGGTTTAAATTTTCGGCAACTTCCATACAGTACCGAATGGAACAGCATTTTCGCAATATATACCCAAATTTTCGAAAATTATCATCGGGAAGTTTTCTTTCCGCATTCAAATTTGCTCCCGAATGTTTCTGGTTGAAAGGTTCGCATTTCGGAAACGTTTCCGGAAGTCTGGGAAATTTTCCGGGAAAATACTGTACCAATTGCCGCTGTTTCCAAAGCTTCTTAAGTTTTGGGTGAATGGAAAGCGCCCAAATTTTGGTTCTGAGAGAATCGTCTGCACGTACTACGATGTGCAAAAAAGTGTGCTGCACGTGCACATTACACCTATTGACCTTAGCATTACTTATAACCAGCCCCGGGTAACTAGCGGCTATGAGCGATTTGCGTGGGTGTTTGGCACGTTTGATAAGATTACACTGAGGTTTGCTATGAATACGCTATTTTGGTTTTGTCCGGGGATGGGGCATTTCGCACACTTCTATTAAGTCCCCCCCGCCCCCTCCCCGCGGTTTTTTTTTTAGGTCGTCGTTTTATAGGTCACCGTTTTCTAGGTCGTCGTTTTCTAGGTCGTTGTTTTCTAGGTCGTCGTTTTCTAGGTCGTCGCTTTCTAGGTCGTCGTTTTCTAGGTCGTCGTTTTCTAGGTCGTCGCTTTCTAGGTCGTCGTTTTCTAGGTCGTTGTTTTCTAGGTCGTCGTTTTCTAGGTCGTCGTTTTCTAGACACCCACATTACTTGTGCCAAAATCAAAGAAAACGTTCGTATAGAATCACATTAAAGTATGATCCGTCCTCCAGCTACCCAGGACTCCCGTGATCCAGTCCATTTTCGCGACCGTTAGCGGATCCCTAGCCCGTAGGCCCTGATTGCGTGACAAAGTGATCTGAGATACTTACTTAGCGAGTCATTCAAATGCACGCCGCCACGTCAAAAGATCAATAATTGAAATGGAGGTTCTTACCGATGAAAACATTAGTCCAGCTTTCAAGAGAATCAAATATGGAATACATGGATGGCTTGAAGATCGAACTTATGAAATAAAGCAAGAGCTTGCTCGCGTGAGTATAATTTATTAACGACCTTTCTAACGACTTATGGTCGGATAGAAGTTAAGTACCCACGTTTTTCGTCCAACTACACTGTCAGAGAATGGTCTTACACCCTAGGCCATCTTCTAAATCGAATAGTATTGATGATATTGATTGATTTCCGATATCAATTTTTATCTATTAACTATGTCTGGTGCATGGCTCGTAGAGAGACAAGGCTAGCCGTGCATAAACAAAGCTTTTTAAAATGGCTGCCATGTGACAGGTCTGTTGTTGCCGGGCCTAAAGGAGCATGCGTGACACAGGCAGCCTGGTTAAGTAGTTGTAGAAAAATCTATGATAGACATGTAGTTGCTGTGGTCCTTTATACGATGTCACGTTAGTCTCAAACCCAAAGCATAAAAGTTAGCAGTTGTTCACCTCCACTTTATAGAGCAACTATTATAACAACTGTTTTTAATACCTCATTCTTTATAACCCTATTTTCTAGAGGTGCTGATGTAAATCTAATCCCACAGTGGGATTAGCAGGTCACCAGCAGTTATGAAGTCCGTTAAAAATAGCTTTTAAGGATCAAATCGTTAATATCTTGGTGTTGCATAAGAGAGGGCTTAAAGCAGCTTTTTAGTCTACAGGGTGTTTCAAAAGTTCGTTCCGATTTTTTATTCGCTTAAATAATTTTTAAGAAAAACCTTTTGTAAAACTTAGTATGTTATTCACTATTTATTTAACATTGAATAACTAAAATATTAGTGACCAGTATGTCTTCCTGTATGTTTTCTGACATTTTCTAAGCGGTGAGGTAGAGAATGTACGAGCTCCCAAGGCGTGTCCAAAGTCACATTCTTCCAGGCGAAGCGTAGTCACTGTCTTAGCTCGTCCAGTGTTTTGGAGGCTGGATCTTTGTATGTTGTCTCGTCTATGATAATCCAGATGCTCTCTAGGGGGTTCACATCACGTGAGTTTGCCGGCTGGTCCTCCTTTGGTATAAAGTCCTTCTGACACCATGCTTGCATGAAGTGTGCACTGCCTTTTCCTCTTCAAGGCTTTCCAACTTTTTTTGGTAACTTATCCCCTTACCGTTGTGCTCGAAACTTTGATTGATAATGTGAAGTTGAAATTTTTTTCCCTCTCTGTTTTGTGGAATTATTAAGCATATACTTACAGCTTTTTTGATAATATTTCTCACACAGTTTGTGAAAAAACGGCCATGCTGCACTCCTTGGTTTGTCTTCTAAGGTCTTTACTTTTGACCACTTCTTCGGTCATCGTTCAGACTTCTTCAACAATTTGACAATTTTTTTGGACTGAATGGCCAGAAGACCATAAAAATAGATGCCTGAGCTCTAGCACAAACAGTGTAGGCCGTCATTTTCATGAAGGAGTAGAAAAAATGAAAGAAAACGATAAAAATACTAAAATAGAAAACCTACAAAATGGGCAGGAAAAGTATGGAGGGAAAAACCTCGCGTACGTGTACAGTTGGGGCAAAAATTAAAAAAATATATTATAATTTCTTTGAAATTGCTTTTAACGGTTATTTAGATAAATTTCTTACCTGAATCAGTTTATATTTTCCTAAAGAAGCATTAAATGCTTTGTGCAAAATACAATTTACAATCAGAACGAACTTTTGAAACACCCTGTATGTAAGAAAAAGCATACTGGATATAGTGGGGCAGATGTTCCACTCTGGGGTTAGTAAAAGTTGTGAGGAAAGAATAATGCTCTCTATAACAGCACTTCAGCACTGGGGATGTTGCATTGTCTCTCTCCCCTTTAGAGATATGATTATAGAGCAATCAGTAATTCTTCAATTTTTAGCAACAATCATTTGACACAATTTATTCACTGCGTACCAGTAATAGCTATGTAGTATGAACACAATATATTACTATAATGACCTGATATAGGCTGCAGATACTCCTAGGAGTTTGTCCACTGTGACAATTAACTTAATCCGTTGGCAGCTTTGACCTACAACTACATTTAAGGTCTACTTATAGAGATAATTGAATGTGACTTATATACACATCTACCAGTAATATGCTTCTTTACAATTTTATTATAGGGAGATAGCAAACCTTTTTCTGTAGTTGTCATACACCTAGGAAACCCACAAGGTATGGGGCAACCACCTATTATCTTCTTTTAGACAGGTGAGTATATTAACTGTCGTTGTTTGTCAGGACTTATAATAATGTGAGGATAGACTATCAGAGGCAGATGCAGAAAACTGAGAAAGTGGCGAGAGAGATGTGGCCCAGACACCTGCCAACTATTGTTTTTCCTGAGATTGGGAGCTGGAACCATCAAACACTGAGTGTCCTTGGACCATGCACCCCTGAATCAACACATGATTTTCATCTTTTTGTTAGAACCTTAAAGCATAAATCAATGTCCTCATGCAGAACTGCATGCCTAAACTTTATTCATCCAAGCTATATTAAATTCAGCATTCAGGTTATAATATAGCACTTTAATTACATAATTTTACAATTTGAGCTATAAATGCTGCTTTTCTCCTTTCCAATGGAAACCTAATCTATTTTAGAGGCTCTTTTGGTTGTATAATAAAGTAGGGATGAAAAACGAAGTCGGTATGCTAATATCCAATATCTATAGAATTTGGATATTACAAGCTTTAGAACCAAAAGCCCTCCCTTGATTTTAAGTGATTTATTATAATATTACTGATCACCACTACATAGGGTAGACAGTGTGTGTAATTTTTTGCAGGTTATGGCTATTCTTTTGTGGCCTGACCTTTTAGATGATCCAAGCTTCCCTCAGGATGCTAAAAGAAGAGCCAAGAGAATCCTCGATGACACAACTGGACATACCATAAGTTAGTAATAATAAGAAGAAGTTTGTCATTATTTGAGTGAACCTTAAATGTGGGTTAATAATATTGAAAGAGATGCAGTCTGATCAGTGCGGCAGGTCCTTTTCAATTTGAGTGCCTGGTGTCACATTAAAATTTATTATATCATAATAATTCTAACAGAATCTCATTTGTCATCAATAACTCTGACTCGGATTTTCCATTAAATTTCCTTCCTACAGCCACACCTTTTCTTGTCTAAAACCAGGAGGGCCAAAATTTGAGAATTCCCCTTGCCCCACCTATCTATCTACCTAGCTTTCCTCAGATGACTCATACCCCCGCAGAGCTGACTTATCTCCAAATCTTGAAATGCAACGTTTGCACCCTGCTATTCTTAGCACCTCTCAAAGGCAGATAGTGTCATATTTAGGGGTCAATCCATCTTTGAGTTCCTTTTAGTTCCTTCTAGTCTTTAGTTGGCACAGGTGGGTTGAGTTTCTTGTTGGTTTTCTTCCTCACTCCGTTTCTTCCAGCACTCTAGTTTAATTTCCCACTCCTCAAATTAAACCAACACATCCAAATTCCAAGTCGATCTGGAATGCCTGATGATGTTTAAACGAGTTCTAAAGAACTCCTCTTTTGCAATATTTATGATTAATATTTTAGTTCAGTACTAAAGCACTTAATAATCAGTGATCACCTCCAAATTTCAATGATGGTATCTTGAATATGAACTCTAGAGAAGGAAGTATAAAATTATGGTTTGCATTTACACTTTTACAGGTAGCTACACTTCAGCTCAGGGTATAAATGTGTTGCGTCAGGATGTGGCTGATTACATTACACAACGAGACAGTTATCCTGCAAACTGTGAGGACATTTTTCTGATAAATGGAGGAGCAGAAGGAATTGATGTAAGTTAATGTGATTGCTTCTGGATTGACATCTAACAAATGTTTTTAAATCTGTGCTTTTGCTACATTAAGCTACAATTAGTTGCTTGTCCTTTCCATCATCATTCTCAATATCATCGTCATCATTACTAATTTCATATTAGACATGAAGTGGGAAATATTTTTTATGTTTGTGTAAAGTGCTGAACAAAACTGAGATAGAAAAACAAATATCATTAAGTACCAACTCACCTGAGTAAACCTAGTGGTAACTGAACAAATAATGGTTTGTTTCGCCACACAGGTCATGATGGGAATTGTTTCAACAGGAATTACGGAAGGAAAGGGTCGAGCTGGGGTAATGATTCCTATTCCTGGATATAGCATGTATCAGGCGAGGCTATTGCAACACAACACACACCAGGTAATACCTATTCGTGTGCTTAGCGTCGCTTCCCGCGTAGCTTGTTCTAGGCGTTCAGATAGTAGAGTGCGGTGTTTGGGTGAAATCGTACGCGGAGGAAACGAGGGGAGAGAGGGGCGAGAGCGAGGGAACTCTCCCTCTCTAGTCTCTCCCGTTACTTTTTTTTCCTCGACTCGTTTATTAATTTTTCGACCGCGCTCTATTATCTGAACGCCTGGAACAGGCTACTTCCCGCGAGAACTGATGCGCGTGTTGCGTCTTATTTTAGGAGTTGTTTTCACTATCGTTCACACATTTTCCTCTACTTGGTCTCATAGCTAGCGGTTTTGTGTGGGAGGGGCAGCGGAAAGGAGTGCGAGGAGAGTGGAGCGCTCTTTCGCACACGCTTCGCGCGTGCTGTCGCGGCTTTACTTCGCTTTACACGCTTGCTGAGCAGTAAACTGTAACGTCCGATAACTGTTAAGAAGAAAGAGACTTAAGACTCTAAAAGATGCATGGTTGTAAATTTCAATTAATTATTTGCATCCCCAAACTCTACTCCTGTATTTTCCAAGCAGATTTTCCATCTTTAAGAGCCGTTGGCGCGTGCGAACCACTACTAGAAAAGCAAAATATTACAAAACAAAAAACGCTTTGCGGTGTTCGAGCGAGTCAGCTTCTTCGCTGCTCAAAATTCGCCCAAGTTTGGCTGATTTTCACTGACCACAGTGACCGACCGGTCGTACTCGGAGTCGTAAACGGTTTCATAAGCTTAAAAGCCGGAATCGGAGTCCCGAGAATCGGAACGTTTTTGTCTTCCGATTCCGCTTACGACTCCGCCGCTTACAGTATAGAAATAACGACAGGAATAAATCAATCACAGGTCTCGGTCCCAAGCACGGTGGCATGTTGAGAAAGACTGATCTATCGCTTCTCCTTACAAGTGTAACAACCTTGTAGTTTTCCCTACTGACTTTGTACGCGACGGAGTCGTAAGCGGGATCGGACTTCTTTTTCACTAGATCATAACGCTTTGCACTTCTAATTACGATTAGTGAAAACTGGACCGGAATAAATCTAAGAACTTGGTTCCAGTGTTATTGCAGCAAGAATTTATTACTTCAAACTCCGGCATTCTTCCTCAGAGACCCCAGGAGAAAATTACGTTCTACACAATTTTTTGTTTATTTTTTATCCTAAAGATATTTTACCTTCTTGACGAAGACAACAACTGGGGTTTGAATATGTCTGAACTAAAGAAAAAGCTGGATGGGGCAAGGCCGCACTGTTTACCAAGAGCTCTTGTGCTGATAAATCCAGGCAATCCAACAGGTACATTGAATGTTTATCTAATTATAATTACCTGCAATAATATCAATGAAGATGATGATGATGATGATGATGATGATGATGATGATGATGATGATGATGATGATGATGATGATGGCGATGGTAATAAAATTTCTCTATTTACTCTCGACATTGTTTTAGCACACAGTCAGGTTAGTGCGTTCGAGCTTTCTTTTCACGGGGTGCCCCTTATAAAAGGGTGTTCGTTATACCAAGGTGTTAGCTATATAGGCGTTCTTTTTACCGGGGTGTTTTTTTTCTCCTTTTTTTGATGAATTCCTCCTTATACCGGGATGTTCATTATCTAGGCAGTCGTTAAACTAGGGTGTCCGTTATATAGAGATTCTACGTTAAACCGAGGTGTTCGTTATATCAGAGTTTAACTGTAAAATGTAAACTTGTTCTGTCCTTCGTTTATCCATTAACATTAGTCACGTTTGCTTCTTGTTTATATATAGGCCAGGTGTTGACGTATGAAGACATTCAAGAAGTAATCAAGTTTTGTGCTCGTGAGAAGTTAGTTTTATTCGCCGATGAAGTTTTACCAAGACAACGTGTACCCTGAGGGAGCCCAGTTTCACTCGTGCAAAAAAGTCCTCAGGGACCTGGGAGACGAGTATAGCGGATTTCAATTAATCTCTCTTCATTCCAGTGCCAAAGGGTACACAGGCGAGTAAGTTGTGCGTGTGTGTTTTTCCTCTTGCTTGTTTGTTTTTGTGGCCACCTTCGGGTAGTAGACAAAAATGATTTAGTGCCAATTTTGTACCCTTGGGTTCTGTTTGCCGGGCGTATTTGATTGCACATACATAACCACAGACAAACTATTATTAACCCTTGCACTCCCAATTACAAATTACAAATTTCCACTGAAATTTCTTGAACAGTCGTCAGGTGTTCTTTGCAACTGTATTTTTGTAAGCGGTAAACAACCTTGCTCTCCATCATGGCGGTTTCGTACCATGCCAATGACAAGCTGCAATAGGTCAATATTTCATCTACCGCGGCTACTGGACTTTCTTCATTGCTGTTCCTTGTAGATGTGGGCTCAGAGGTGGATATATAGAGCTGGTAGGATTCAATGATCAACTCAGGTCTCGAGTTAAAACTTAATTGAGTGCAAGAAGTTGCCCTTCCACAATAGGACAGGTACGAATAATGTATGTCATGTAGTGAAATGGGACAGAGGTCCCTAATGAAAGGGCTGCCTCAAACCCTAGTCCACAATTTCCACTTTGAATTCCTGGAAAGACCTCATTTAATACCTTTCGTTAGAGCAAAAGTATCTTTGTGCTTCTAAGATGATTTATTAACATCTCCCAAGTCGTAGACAAGCCTGGTTGCTTGTGTTTCTCTTTTCGTCATATTGGCTTTGTGTTGTTTCTTCCTCTTGTTGTTTTGTTTTGTTCTATGGTGGTCAGGGTATTAGGCAGTTAAGCAAAAAATTGCAATAGTTCAGATGTAACTTCATCGTACTTAGGCGTCTCTCACACTATGCGCAAAGAACGGCCGGATGGTGAAAGATGGCTTTGCTCTCCTTTCTTACTCTTCCCTTTCCTAGGCCTCATTTTTCCTCGCGGCCAAAGCATTTCGGGTCACGTGGTCCATGCGAAAATGTGAGGGCGTTTCCCGCCCGTTCGCCCCGGATACGTCACCGAAACGAATTGACCGAGAGGGACTGGGAAAACGCCGTACAGGGACTAGGCAAACTCCTCCCATAAAGCCTCGCGCTTCTCTTATTTCCAGTCATTCGCCTTGTGTCGCGCGAGTCTCGAAGCGCTTGCAGAGGAAGCTGTTAGTGCTTTATTGTAAGGTACTCAGTCTGTATTCATTACGCTTGGTTTCTAACCCAAGGTAATCATGGCCGGACTCACTTGCAACCCTCCCAAGCCTGGCGATGAATCATATGAAAAGTTTTCAAAGGTATGCTCCTAACTGTAACTTAACCCAGAGAAACTCACGCGCCTCGCGTGATCATAATCAGTGCTACTTTATCGCTCGTGTAATTTTTTAAAGGGGGCTCTCTCACGGCTGACTACTTTATATGGTTGATAATGGCAATAACGAGTCATTATTCGCTATGGAACTTGAGAACTTAGTACTAAGTTGTGAATGACAGAATTAATAGCGTCGTATTATTCTTTTTTCAGCTTGTGTCTAGTGCTCAGGCTGTAACGCGTTCCAGGTTTTAACGAAAATGTAACAATTTTAACCGTAGCTTTTCACGATACATATAAAAGCAGTGAAAAATATAATACTTAGTCAGGTGACGCCTCTAATGCCTGCCTGCCTGCCTGCCACGGGATAGCCGATTTAACAAATAAAGCTTGTTCCTCTTACCCTGGGTACCAGAGGTTTTTCTCGCGCGTGGTGGGATCCTTCGGCCCGCGGGCCGAAGCTACGAGTGGCGATAAAGATTTGAAAAACCGGAAGCCATGCATGAAAAGTCTCTGGTACGCAGGATAGGTTTCCATTGATTCTTTTGCCCAAACAAAACGTCAGATTCGAGTCTTACGCAAGTAAAGTTTGCCAAGTACTGAAGTCGCTAAGGGACTAGTTGGAGTAAACAAAAATGTCTATTTTCTTCTGGAACATTTGGCAATCTTCTTATAAATGTACAGAAAATGATCTTTAATTGCGACGCACTAGGGAAATCTATAGAGGTGCTTACCTTCAGTATTCCCATATCTTGCTTAATGCATTATTTCGTGTTGTTTTACAGGAAGTAACATCTGTCAAGGATTCTTACAGGAAGAAAGCAAAGATGACAACAGAGATTCTTAACTCAATGGAAAATGTTAAGTGTAACGAGGTGGCAGGTGCAATGTATGCGTTTCCAAGGATAACACTTCCAAAGAAAGCTGTCGAGGCAGCCAAGGTATCATGTCCTGTTTCCGGTCCTGATTTCTAGTGCCACACTGCAGAATACTGTCAGTAATGGATATCCCAGGTGTACGGTAATCCGGATTCCGGAACCTGGGAATTTTTTTCTTGTAGACTGATCCGCTGAATCAGTTCTGGGGTTTTAAATTCGGAATTCAGACCCGGTTGTTCATAAGATGCATAGCTCTATCCACCGGATAAATCACTATCCAGTGGATAGGTATGAACGAAACCAATTGCACTATCCACTGGATAGAGATTTATCCGGCGGATAGCGTTATCCAGCTTTTGAACAACTGGGGCCTGCTCTATATATGAAGCCCGGAATCTCGCTAACGATTGGAATCTGGAATCCACGTTTCATGGACAAGGAATATTGAATCCAGTACCCGCCATCCGGGATCTACAGCATAAAATCCGGAATCCACAACGTGCGATCCAGAAGCCAAGATTCTCGTTGATGCACCTTATATTAGAGGAATGCCAACCCGTTTCCCGCCGTGTCAGTTTTCATAAAAGGTGTTCTTCGGTTAGAAAAAGCGATAAGGGCGCTATCATGGGCTCCCATTTTATTCAGGCTGCTGATAATGTCCCGCGAAAATTAAAATTTTACTTTCTCAACTTTCCTTATTACATTGCTAAATTCCATATGTCGTGTCGATCTAGTAACAACTCCCAGTAAAGGCTTCATCGAGGGATTCATTGAAATAAAGATATTCCTCTCAGAAGGGAAGTATGTATGTGATCTGTTTGGTGAGGGAAGTGTCAAGATTTTGGGTGGACAAAAGTAAATTTGTGTAGATATTTTTTTAGTTTACTAAGTTGTTGGTATTGTCATTGTTATTTAGGCCAAGGAAATGCCACCAGACGAGTTTTACTGTTGGCACGTTTTTGATATGAAAGGCAGCGGTAATAACAACTTTTACTACAGGTAAGATTTGAATTAACAAGGGTCATCAACTTCAGGTCGGAATTTTTATGATTTTAAAAACCTCTCTGTGATATCATTTGCGCCCTCGGGTCACAAGGTTTTCACAGGCTTGTCTAATATATTTAGATTGATTAGATTGACTGCACCTTTAAATTTGAAAAGACCCCTCTTTCCCCCCAACCCCGAAAAATTCTGCCTTTGTGCCACAGGAACACCAAATTAGAATGCGTTTTGACGAACGCGATAAGGGTATACACAGGTCGGCCCATAGCCGGGGTGATTGGGGCTTAGTGGAGGTCCTGCAAATGGAATAAAGTTGGTGTTTACAAATAGAAGGGCTCACAACCGGGATTATACGGTACGGACCAGAGCATAAACTTACTTGGGAAAAGGCGCCCTAAAAGCGATTTGTCCGTAAAAGCGACGTTCTGTCAGAGTGTGAAAGTCTGATTGAATTGGACCAAGTTTCATCTCCACATTATGGCTTAGAATAATCCAAAAAGTTTTGATTTTTCAAAGCCACTATCCATACGAAGGAAATAACTTAAAACGGTTTCATGTTTTAATCTTTCTTGGTAGGATCACTATTCTTCCTTCTGAAGAGACGTTCGCTCCAATGTTTGAGCGACTACTAATCTTTCACCAAGAATTCATGGCGCAGTTTAAGGACACGAACTGACAAGATGGATTTACGAGATTTAGTTCCCAGTAATGACAATATTCAATCCAGACTATTTGATATGTTTCCATCCTCATTTATCAGGGGAAGGTTTTCTGATGTAAAATATATGTTTGAAGAAGCAAAACTCTTGTTTACAAATTTCTATTTCTCGAGAAAGGCTAAATAGTTTTGATGACTCTTCATTCATCTATGACTTTCAAAGTTTTTCAATTGACTTCCCTTCCCAGAATTGGTTATATATTATCTCTCAAAAAAAAAGACCCGGAAATGTTCAACAATAGTGGCAGAAAGAGTCTTGAATGTATCCGGCAAGCTGTACACAAATGTCCTTAACCACCCAACGAGGAAAAACAACATTTTTACAATCCACTCCTAAAATTGGCGTGAAAAAAAAGACACTTTTAACAATCTTCTGACTTTTCCCATCTCTAGGACACTGAAGTCTAGTGCCGCTTCCCATTTCAGCGTTTTTCCGGCCCATTCCTTGTAATATTCCAGACATAGATAAGAACATAAAGAAATCCTGTTTATATAAATAGCAACTTTATTCAAGTCTCTTAAAGTGCTGATTTTACTAACAGAAGTATTTTACCTTTAAAACAAGTCGCATTATTGAAGTGGATATCGCGATGTGAAATAACAAATTAAGAACTAAACAACTTCTGCGCTTAATGTACATAATGGATATATTTCATGTTTTGCGACCACAGTCATAATGACTAACTCTAAACAAGGAAATGTAAAGGATATCTTTTCATTTTGGAAGCATACTAAATTAACGTAACGAAAAGATAAACGAGACTATACTAACCGGCTCTATATTTAGTTGTTAAGTATTTGACGAAATACTGTGGTTCAACTCATCAATGGTTTACTAGATTTTGTTTTCCTTTGTGTTGCAGTATAGTTAAGAGTTTAAAACAATTGACGGAAAAAAGCATTTGAACCAAGAAAAAAAATTGCGCCACAACAATTGTTTACAGCCTTTTTATCGAACTTTAAAGGCCTCAATAATAGTATACAATCAACTACAACTGGTCCTTTTTTATTATGAAGATGACGAAATCATTAGTTGGCTTCCAAGTGTTAAACAAAGGACATTAAAGCTCATGAAGAGGAATATCTCGGGCATTTTGTCTTCGTTGACGTTTAAATAACAGTAGGAGAGCTGTCCTAAACTCTGGCATTTTGATTGTGTAAACGACGGGATTAACAAGCGAGTTCATAAAATACAGAATGATTAAAGAAAAATCCAAACGTAGTAATTCCTGGGAAGAAAGGAATTTCATGATACCAGTTTTAAAAGAAAGAAAAATAAGAATACAAGCTGTACTCGGTAGCCACATCAGTAAGGATGCGATAGTCATTAAGAATAATGTTACGGTCAGTTTCCTTTGTCTGTTGGCTGCACCATGGTGCTGGGGATGCGCTCCACACAAAAATTTAACCGCAATGGAAGAGTAAGAAACACAGATAACAAAAAGACACAAACAACAGTATGATTGCCACAAGTAAAGATCATGTGACCCTTCCTCCCCATATGATCTAGATAACAGTAAACCGGCAGTTGATACCATTGCAGCTAAAACCCATACACCAGCAATTGTTACCCCGTAGACCCACTTTTTGATGAGGCGATGCCTGAAGGGACGAATTGTTGCATGCATCCGATCTAATGAAATCGCTGCAATGTTTGTTAGAGAGGTCAGAGGAAACCAGATGTAGGGAAAGAAAATTATCACATGCAGTTCCTGGCTTAAATTGATTTTCCCAATGTCGCAGGAGTCTACTGAGAGGACATGAAATAGATGAAAGTGAGAAAACCCTCCGACAAACATATCAGCTACGGTCAGGCTTATAACTAGGTACATGGCACGAGTGCGAAGACTGCGGTTTTTTATAAAAAGAATGATTGATATAAGGTTCACTGTTACTATAGCAACAAACACAGCAAGGAATACAGCAAACCAGGTGATGCACTCGGATGAAGATAATTGCATAACTTGTTTTCTTTTACTTCTTTTCGCTTCACACTTTTACCCGTTCTCTTCAGTTTTTCGTCTACCTTTAGAAAGAATTTGAATTGAATAAAGTTTGATTACTTAGAAAAGAAAAGTAAGAGGTGAACAAACAAGGTTTACGTCTGTTTTTCGAAGATCAGTAATGAAGATACATGAATAATAATTCGACGAATTAGGAAGCTCACCTTTAACTTACAGTTTTTCAAATTAACTTCACAAAAGCTGAAGTGAAACCCTTGTTTTCACCTGTGCAAAAAATATCAGTGACGTTTGAGGGGAGATTAGGATAAATTGGTTGACTAAAAGCTGAGGGCATTAAATTTCGTTTCAACTGAATATTTTTAAAACCTACGTAACGTCAGCGCTCGTTCACCTGAGTATAATAATAATTATTATACCTATTTTTGGAAAGCCAACCTAACGAAATTTGCAGTCATTTGACTGAAAAGGAGTCAAAAGGCAGGTTTCTTAAGCCCGAGAACGGCTCCAAAATCACAGTAACGAAGGAAAAGGAAAGGAGAAAAAGAAAGGGCGAGGAGATCAGGAAAGGAGGAGAAGAAAAAAAAGCAATGGTTGCACTCCTAGTTTTTATAATGAGCTACTTTGGATAGTTTTTGGCCGAAAAAAACTGTTGGACGGAAAAGGTCCATTTGACGATAACGTTTTCAAAAATCCGGCTATACAGCTAAACATATGTTATAACATCACGAGCAAAAAATGTTCGTGGTAAAATGCAAAGGGTGCTACTAACTAACTAGTTAACTAACAATCTAACTGTGGCTAAAATACTGGTTAAAATTGTATTTGAATCTACTACATTAACACTTTTTAACTCTTTAAAAATATTGAAAGTCTGTTTGGTATATAGGGAGTAAATGATCACCAAACTGAAAATGTAACTATCATTTCAGTTAACCCTTCTAAGACAATCAAATGTCCAAAGTGAGACCGGAAAAAAATTAAATGTTTCATGCAAACTATTCGTGAACATTTTCACTTGGTTAAAGGAGCTGAAATTTCTCATGAAAATATGACTGAAGAGGGCCTTAAGTCGCGGCTTATTAGCTCGGACAATCCTTGTATTTTAACATTTTTTCGTTACTCCGAACTTAGATGTCAAGGTCGAAAAATGCATCCAAGACACGAATGGCAGGTTTCTTATACTTGACCTATTAATTGATGAGTTGCATCTAATTCTAGTGAATATTTATGCCCCGAATGACGCGAATCAGCAAGTCACGTTTTTTAAAGAGCTCGAAAATCAGCTTGAAGATTTTGCCCAAGAGAATATTATTATCGCAGGTGACTTCAACTGCGCTCTTTCTGAAAATGACAAAAAAGGTGGAAATTCAGTTTGGAAAAAATCCATAGTAATTAAAGAAGTTCAGCATCTTGCGAACCTCTATAATTTAACAGACATTTGGCGCGATCGCAATCCGAACGACAACCGCTTCACTTGGAGAAACAAATCGCTAAAAATCCAATGCCGACTAGACTTCTTTTTAATTTCAAAAGAACTCAGCAGTGACACACATGCTTGCAATATAATTAACGCCCCTGAAACTGATCACTCGGCTGTCACTTTACATCTTAAGACAGAAGATTTATTGCAACCTAAAGCTCCTGGTTTTTGAAAATTTAATAATTCTCTATTAGAGGACGAAGACTTCACTTCCGCAATCCGCGAAAGTCTACCGGATTTCAAAGATAAATATGCTGACCTGGATGACTTAGGTCTAAAATGGGACTTAATTAAAATGGAAATTCGCGGATTCACAATCAAGTATTCAAAAATCAAAGCTAAGAACAAGAGGAATGAAGAGGCTGCCCTTCAAAATAAAGTTAATGAACTTATGCAAAAGTGTGAACAAAACCCTAGCGACAAAAGAATATTGAACGAGCTTTACGCGACAAAATTGCGCCTTCACACGATCATGCGACAAAAAACAAAAGGCGCCATTCTTAGGAGCAAAGCTCGGTGGCATGAGTTTGGTGAGCGAAATTCCAAATACTTCTTCAACCTGGAAAAACGGAATCATTTTAAGAAAACAGTCACAAGGCTCAAACTTCCTAACAATCAGGTAACTTGTGATCAGTTTGCGATACTACAAGAACAAAAAACTTTTTTTGAAACTCTTTACAAGTCGCAAAATTCCCAGGATAATCTGCCTGAATCTGATTTATTCAATTTAGAGAATATTGATCCGCTAGATGAAAACGAACAAATACTGTGTGAAGGCATGATTTCAAAAGAAGAATGCTTAACTGCCTTAAAAGAGTTTAAAAACAATAAAACGCCAGGAACTGATGGTTTTTCTGCAGAATTCTACAAATTCTTCTGGAGTGACCTTGGCACTGAGATGACTGCCAGTTTTAATTATGCTTTCCAAAAAGGTTCACTATCTATCAGCCAAAAGCGCGGAATCATTTCACTCATCCCCAAAAAGAACAAAGACAAAACTTTACTTGAAAACCTGCGACCCATATCTCTACTAAACGTTGATTACAAAATTCTGACAAAATCTATTGCAAAAAGACTAGAAAAAGTCCTCCCTAAAATAATAAACTCTGACCAAACTGGTTACATTAAAGGACGCTTTATCGGTGAAAACGTTAGACTAATTCAGGACGTAATGTCTCACACTAAGCAGGAAGAAAAACCCGGTATTGCCATATTTCTTGACTTTCGAAAAGCGTTTGATACAATAGAATGGAACTACTTAAGAGCCGCTTTACAAACGTTTAATTTTGGCCCTGACATACTCAACTGGTTTCAAGTTATTTACAACCAAGCATCGAGCTGTGTACTGCACAATGGTCATGCATCGGACTTCTTCCTTCTCGAGCGAGGTGTGCGACAAGGTTGCCCACTGTCTGGCCTCCTTTTCGTCGTTGGAATCGAACTCTTAGCTAGAGTACTTAAGAAAGACCATACTATTAAAGGTATCCAAGTCGGTCAGAATGAAATTAAGATAACCCAATACGCAGACGATACCACCGTTTTGGTGCGAGATCTTGATTCTGTCACACAATTACTAAAACATTTAGACAAATTCAAGCAGATCAGTGGTCTCGAAATTAACACAAACAAAACCGAAGCGTTGTGGTTAGGATGTTGGAGGTCGCGCAAAGACAAGCCGTTTGGTTTTAAATGGCCCCAAGAACCAGTCTATGCCCTTGGTATACACTTTTCCTATGACTTAAAGCAAGCCAACACCCTTAATTTTGAAGAAAAGGTTTGTTCTTTAGAAAAAACACTCAACAACTGGAAAAAAAGAAAGCTAACTTTAATTGGCAGAATCAATATTGTGAAGACGTTAGGTTTGTCGAAACTCATATATTGCAGTTCGTTACTGACCGTATCTAAATCCCTTATAGACAGAATTAATAAGATTATTTTCGGCTTCATTTGGGAGGGTAAGCCTCCCAAAATTAAGAAAAAGACTATAATTGGTGAAAAACACTGTGGGGGCCTAAAGATGATTGACTTTGAAATCATGGAGCGGTCGCTAAAGATTGCTTGGATAAAGCGTATTGCTGAATCAAGTAATGCTTCGTGGAAAAAAATCCCAAATCAAGCTCTTAACCAATACGGAGGTCTAGAGTTCCTCATCGAATGCGACTACGATCCTAAGCTACTCAACTTAGAGAACCTTCCGGAGTTTTACCACACCATTTTAAATTACTGGCATGACTTCAGAAGACTGACCTGTGACAAGCAAATTTCCATAAAAAAACAAATAATTTGGAATAACCGTAACATATGTATTGATGGAAAACCAATTTATATTAAATCCTGGTGTACAAGTGGAATTCGTTGCATCGAAGACCTTCTAAATGTTAACCTTAAATTTCTTACCTTATCAGAAATGAAAGAGAAATATAACTTTGAATTTCCTTTTACCACTTATTACGGCCTTTTAAGAGCCATACCAACTGAATGGAAAAGTGCACTACGAGTCAAAGCAGGCGTGCATGATGAATCTGAAAAGCGCGAAACACCCTTGAAGCTTTTTTCCACAAAAGAAGCCTATTCTTCCATACTTGATAAAAGCTTCTCAGCACCCACTGCTGAAGGCAGAATTCTAGATCATGGGTTCACCAAAGATGAAATTCCTTACATCTACATGCTCCCGTTTAAAATCTTGAAAGAACCAAAACTGATCATGTTCCAAGTCAAAATTATTCACAACATTTTACCTACCCAATCTAGCCTCTTCCGCGCGCGCATAACTGATACTGATGTGTGTCCTTTATGCAACCTTGAAAGTCAATCTCTAAAACATATGTTAATTACCTGTAGTGTATCCTCTTCGTTTTGGACTTGTTTTTCTAACTGGTGGCACGAAAAATTTAAACACAAACTGACTTTATCTGAAAGCACTATTCTATATGGTTGGCACAAAGAGTCAAATAACTGGGAAGTGCTTAATTACTGTTTGATTGTCGCCAAATATAATGTTTTTGCTACAAGCGTACGCAACGGCGTCCTGGACTTTGACAGTTTTCTACTGCGTCTGAACAACAAAATTGATATTCTTCGCACAATAGCTTTTAGATCTAACTGCTTATCGCAATTCAAAAAAACATGGGACAAACTTCTTTAGATACGTGAATGCTAGTGTCATTTCCTTCAAGCTACACTTTACTGCTATACTGTTTCACTTATCAGGTTTGCGTCTTTTTCCTTTGAATTTAGTTTGTTTGTTTGTTTGTTTGTTTTTTTTTTTCGTTACAAATTTAGTTTGTTTTTTGCCATATAGATATATATATTTTCATAGTTAAAATAACAAGTATTCATTGCAAGTATTTTTAGGTAAGTATAGTGAGGAGGAGAGAAACATCGCTCTACAACCCGCCCACCATATCCGACGCCGCCTCTCTCCAAAATTTACTCAAACCATTTAAGAATATCTTTCAGATTGTTGTTTTTAAAAGCAGCTCTGCAAATGCATTCTAGGAAACTCTATAAAATTTGTATTTGTTTGGTCATCTTTGGGCTTCTTCAGCCGATGCGAGATTATTAGCGCTTTTTTACTTTTTCGAAAATCTTTGATGCTATTAAATATACAGAAAACTCAACATTTTCCGATGTGGTATCTTTCCGTTACTGATTTTAAAGCCCAAAATTTATTATAAGTAGTCCATTTTTGCGAATGATGACCAAATATGGGAAGACAAGTGAAAAGTGAAAATCCCATTCCTAACTTCAATCAGAGAAGTTAATAGACTGAAAACTTCGAAAAACTGAGATGAATGATACCTTCATCAATGAATTTTAAACTTTTTTCGAGCTACAGAATTCTCTTGATAATATGTGCTTCTTCCAGGCTATTTCACAAAAACCAGTCGTTGGGTGCCCCGGGCTACCGCATGAAAAGACTGAAGGTCCACTAGATGTGCTAAATATAGGACTTTGGTTAAACATTCGATTCTTAAGGATTAGTATAATAAACATTGCAGGTAAAACCCAGACAAGAGCAGCAATTGTTACCCCGTAGACTCACTTTTTAATGAGGCAATGCCTAAGGGCTGTATAGGGACGAATTGTTGCATGCATCTGATCCAATGAAATTACTGCAACATTTGTAAGTGAGGTCAGAGGAAACCTAAACTGTGGTCTAAGTAGGACTTAGGTTTAAAAATATGCGGTTCTTAAATAAATGCTCAACTCTACGATGGAGTTGCATTTTCTTTTCTTCTTGTGTGTAACTAACCTTTCACAAAATTCTTTACTGGATGCCTCCACTGACGAAGCGAAAAACGAGCTTGCAAAATATCAATTAGGCTTGTAAAAGGCTTCTGCATTGGATGTTACTCCGGCGAAGAATAACGTCCGACTTGATTAATACGGTCTTAAATTATCTGAACACCTGTTTTGGGAAATATTGTACCTAAGATAAAATACTTAAATAATTGCCTTTGCTTATCATTTTTCCGCTTAATATACGTACCGCGTTAAAAAAAAAGTTCTGAATTAAACTTTCAGTTGTTAAATTGAACTTCCTCTTTCAATGAGCTCACATTAAATGGACCCTACTTGATCGGCACTCGCAATGATTATATCGCCGCGCGGTCTATCATTCGAGGACTAAACGAACACGAAGTATTTCTTTAAATTGTATTTTATTAACTTGTGTATAATTAAAGCTCCGTTAAAACATTATTTGATCTGTAATTGTCTGATAAAAGTATGCAAAAATGCTCACCTTAACTAAAAGTTTTTCAGTTGGTGTCAGAAAAGTTGAAGCGCAAACTAAGCCTCGCTTTGTCCTATGGAAGAAAATATCAAAGGCGTGTGAGGAGTCATTACAATCAGTTCACTAAAAACTGAGGGCGATAATATAAATGTTTGATGTATAGTTTTCAGCTGAATAATAAACTAACTGACGCATGCATGTTAGCTCCATAAATATTTTTTATGTGACATAGCTTGTGTCAAATTAAATGAATTTGCCACCATTTATTTTAAAACTCAAGTCTTCGATGTTTTTTGTCTTGTAACTCCAATACGGATCGCAACAAGTTCTTCCGCCAAATCAATAAAACCTTACGACTTAACGAAGGAAATTAGGTCTGACGTCTATAGTGAGCTCGACAGCAGCTTATATGGCAATATACAGTGGAACCTAGATATAACACTGAATGGGCTAAGAGACTTGCAAAATGTTCTCGTTTTAACGAGCTTTAGATATATAAAGTTCCTTCCAAATACTTCAGTTAGTAAGAGTGCTCTTATAGCTCTGAAAATGCGCGCGTTCTAAGCTCAACTTTTTCCAATACCTCTTTCCGTTATTGTTTCAGAAAGCCGAAAATTCCAGTAGTCCACCAAGTTTACAAATGATGACTAAACCCGGGAAAAGAAAAGTAAAAACCCAAATTCAGTTAATCATAGAAACATAATAACAGACTGAATTCCAAAAACTGAGACAAACAATGGAACATTCATCTAAGAATTTTAAACCTATCTCGAGCTATAGCATTCTACAGACAACACTGAGTTTCTTTAAACAGAAAAAAGTCTTTGTGTGCCTCTACCACATGAAAAGGTCTGACGGTCCTCTGAATGTTTGCACCGGTAGTCTAAGCAGGACTTAGGTCAAATATCCGTTTCTTAAAGAAATACTCAATTGTATGATACCAATTTTAAAGTTAAAACGTTTTTCTTCTTTTTTAAAAGTTAGTTATTTAAAAATAACTAACTTTTCACAAAATGCTTTGCTGGATGTCTCCTCTGATAAAGCGATGAGAAAAATATGCATCTATATTTGAAAAAATAATCATCAGTTAGGCTTGTAAAAGGCATCTGCGTTGGACAGTGTTACTCCGGCGAAGAATAATCTTCCCGTCTTAAATTATCTGCACATGACTGTTTTAAATATGGAAATATTGCACAAAAGATTGTTCTATAACCTTAAATAATTTCCTTTGCTTATCATCTTCCGCTTAATATATCTACCCCCATATTTTTTTTAAATTAGCACTTTGTTCGTCAATCAGCACAAAAAACAAATCGGCCCTATACTACTTGATCGACACATACAATAATTATTTCAGCGCTCCACACAGAAATTTTAGAACAATGGAGGAGAATGAAACAAACTAGATAACAAATTGACACAAACAAATGAGTGATGCCATACGTAATAACTATATAACCATTCTCCATATCGTTGTCTGATTATAAAAGTGGCGGTTGATAACATTACAGTTAAAAACCCAGACACCATGGCCAGCAATTGTTACCCCATATTCCCCATTTTTTGATCAGGCGATGCCTGAAGGGACGAATTGTTGTATGCATGCGATCTTAAATGAAGTTACTGTCACGAGAACTTTCAAAGCTTAATAGCAAAAACATCGTAGTCATTTTTCCGAGTCTACTTTCCTGCAAACGTGAACAATTTCACTCGGTTAACGGAGCTGAAATTTTTCATGAAAATATGAAGACGGCCCACGTTGCTTGGCTCGGCCAATCCTTGTATTTAAATATTTTTCATTGCACTAGAATATATCACTGTAGGCATATATAGTGAGGAGGAGAGAAACACGCGCTATACTTGAAACAACCTACATCAGAAACATGTGAAAGATCTCGTGGCCACTTCCGGGCCGATTGTCCTATAGCTAAAACGTGGTCTAGGTATAGAACTTAGGTTTATTCGGTTCTTAAAGATTAGATATCTGTGATACCCATCGCCGGCTTTCTCCAATATTCTTCAAAAACCATTTTAGGATATCTTTTTAGATTGTTTCAAAGCTATGCAAATGCGTTCTAGAAAGCACTGTAAACTTTTAATCTGTTCGGTCATCCTAGGGCGTCCCAAAATCTTTGATGCTTTAAATTTCATTTGTTTTTTTACTGGAAACTAGCCGTTTTGCAATACCCCTTAATCCGTTACTGTTTCCAAAGGCGAAAATTTTATAAGTCCGGCCTTTTTTACGAGGTGATGACTAAACCTTAACGCCTTCCAAACTAAAATGTGGTGTTCAAATTTGGTAAAATTCAGAGCAAATACTGAAAATCACCTCAAAAAAGATTGCTTTTTCCGTTTAAAATAGAGACCTATCTCGAAGAACATTTTGTTTTACTTTGCAGGTTTTGAAGTTTCCTTGGAAATGAGTGTAAAATTGGCTGGAAGTGAAACCTCGAGCTTTCACGGAATTTCATGTTTGCCACTTAATTTCAAAGACGAGTTTTGCAGTTTACCCCTAACCTTAAACTGGTGTTAAAACTCATAGGAAACGTCTCCATGTTTGCAAGGGATCATAAAATTCTTCCAAGCAATTTCCTAAAGATCCCCCAAACAACACGGGAGAGGATTCTGAATTTCTGATCCCCCAACAACACAGAAGGGGATTCAGAATTTCTGACCCCCAAACAACACTCGGGATTCAGAATTTCTGATCCCCCAATTAACACAGGAGAGGATTCGGAATTTCTGATCCCCAAAAAACAAAGGAGAGGATTCAGAATTTCTGACCCCCAAACAACACAGGAGAGGATTCAGAATTTCTGATCCCCCAAACAACACAGGAGCGGATTCAGAATTTCTGATCCCCCAAACAATACAGGAGAGGATTCAGAATTTCTGATTTCCAAACAACACAGGAGATTTAGAATTTCTGAACCCCCAAACAACACAAGAGAGGATTCAGAATTTCTGATTCCCCAAACAACAAAGGAGAGGATACAGAATTTTTAATCCCCTAGTAAACAAAAATACAATACAGGAAGGTTTTCAATATTTCAGAACCCCTGTTTTTTTCTCTGGTCTCAAAGCAGTGAAATGCCTCGAATTCTAAGGTTGGAGTCAACACATGATTCTGGAGCAGTGCAAGGACTGATTGTACCACGATATAAACCGCTTTATTCAATCGCTAGTATAGTGTTACACCCAATAAATGCAGCCACGTTAAATTTTATCATTGAAGGTTTTAGTTCTTGCTGCCCATCTGAGCGATGTCTGATCAATTTTTTTTCTTGCTAACACTATTTAATTTGAAACCATTTACAATATCATAATTTTTTTTAACAGATTCCATGCACTCAGATTATCTTGAAAGAGTGATGAAGAACAAGCTTCTTCACAGCAGTCTATTATATGTAACTCAGTGTAAACAATACAGGCTGAAATTTGACAAACTTACTGTTGGATAGTTTTTCTAAAAAATCGTGTCTGCGAATTTTGATTTCTTTTTTTCGTTTTCGAGTAAGAGTATTTTTTCACAGGCAGTGCTAATGATTTGCTATCCCTGACTTCAACTGCTTATAACAAAAGAACAAACTCACTTGACAAAAATCTCAGACACGGTTTTTTAGTCAAACGTGTTAAGAAGCGAATGCGATCATAATTGGCTTATTCCGTTTATTTTTGGCTGACCTGGACTTAAAATTACAGTGACACCCACTTTCACAAAAAGCTTCTCATTTCTGAATCGCGTTAATATTTTGATTTTTTAAAAGGAATAAGCAATAATCTGGAAGTATTAAGCTTTCAGAAAATGTACGGCTTATGGGGGTATTTGTTAAAAGCAAAAGCGCTAGCGCCGATCAACGCGGGGAGGGTGCTTGAGGGTGGATGATACCTTAATGACAAATCCTTAGAGTCGCGTGTACAACAATTCTAATAGCAATGTTCGTAGCCTAGTTACGACGTAACAGATCGCGGTAGTAGCGAGTACTAATACACGCGGTAGACAAAGTGATAGCAAAAGTAGTCAACGTAGCAAACGCAGACGTAGACGTAGCTAGACGTAGATTCGAACTGAAAGCGATAATTAAAGAATACTAACTACTTAGATTAACTATAAAATTAAGACTATAAGGTAGAATAACCTAAACGACATAAAACTATGACGCAAGAAACAAACAACGAAAAATCCGATAATTGATAATTGAGCTCATTACCCGAGACAATAACATTTAACTCTCAGCATGAATAAAACAATCAGAAAACTATCGTAGCGATTCCGCTTGAACAGAACTTATCTTAAAAATGCTAAACTAGATTATATAAAATACTTTGGTAATAGTAAGAATAATCAATCCTGTTTGATTCCAGCAGATTTGTCTTCAAATCAATATCCATCCTCATGAAATATTCTAACACTCCATAGCTCCGCGAATTACATTACTAAATAACCATAAGAAAATAAAAGACTTGCTTTGGTCGACGACTCGCACCAAAAGTAGCAAAAAATAGCACTCTAGCAGCAGCAAAATAACTTCAGTGATAGCGGGATAACTTGTAGTTTCTAGTATTGCGTTTCCTCTTTTATAATGGAGTATACATGCTTAGGGCGTTAACTAAGTAAAATTGTATCTACGCTTTACGCGTTTCAGGTAGCGGAAAGTACCGCACCATGACGTAAACGTGTGTAGCGAGACGGGTGACACCTCCGTGATAAACAAGACCTTCTAAACGTCATAGAACTGCATAACCAATAGCGTTTCATAATGTTGACAGGCCATACACGACTCCCTTTGGCCAAGTTGTTGTATATCTTTGACCTTTAAGCTTCATAGTCTGAGTTGTTCATAATGTTGACAGGCTATTCACGTCTATCTTTAGCTCAGTTGCTGTTGCTTTGACCTTACCTTCATAGTTTAGCTCTTACGAGTATATCTTGTAGTGACTTATCCTCTTTTGTAAGATATTATGGGAGGGTCTTTAAAGATTTCTCTAAGCAACGGTTGGTTTTCTATAAGATACCATTTGTGCATGATGATTTTTTTTAGATTCGGTACTGAGGGGCGATACTCTGTCACGAATGGTAGTATTTTCTTGTGCATTTTTGTTTTGTTTTGCAAAGCCGACATTCTTTTTGTGATGCTTGACTTCTGATAGGTGCTTATCTATCACAGGCCCGTAACCAGGATTTTATGTGGGGGGGTGCTAACGAGACCAAAGTGGACCAAACTACTGAAATGTATTTTTTTATTGTCTGATCCGTTTATTTAGGAAAGTAGCAATACATGAGAAATTGTAATGGCAAAGTACACGGTAGGAACTGAATATTACATTTGTCGAATACAACTGTTTGAATAAAGTTATAAAGGAGTAATTTTAACGATGTCAAATGATACATCAAAATACTGCGGAACTAATCCCTCAGAATAGTCCCGAGCTCCAGCCTCCGTGGGTGTTTGGTGGCAAACAGATTTATCACCTCATCCAAAACAATTTTAACTTGATAATGTATGTGCATTAGTGCGAGGGATGACAGCCTTTCCTGGCCCATGCATGCCCTGTTACATGTACCCGCCTTAAAGAACTCGCACCTCTTTCACATTCACAGCTCATTGCAAGGATAGATACGCCACCAAAATGCCTTGACCGAGATTGCGTGGGAAGACGCCGTACAGGGACTAGGCATGGCAATGTCTACCGTAGCATCAGAGAAAAACAGGGAATTGTTGTTTATCGGCAACGTGTTTTACAAACAGTGACACCTCTGCGTGTTGTTTCACTAGTATTTCGAGGGCATGACCTCCTGAAAATCACAAATATTAATCCCCAACAAGAAGCCAGATTTTTGCTATGGAAAAAACTTGATTATTTGAGAGAGCGGCGGAAATGGAGCCTAGGTCTAGGTCAACACCTAAAAGGCGCTTGGCCTAACGTGCGTACGGAGTCAAAGGTAGCCAGGAAATAAAAAACGCAACCATAAGCGAGTTTAGCACCTTCCTTAAAATTAACAAATCTACGAAACAATTTCTTTTACGGTTAACTCTTTTTTACCCTATTTACGGCTAACGGTTAAAATTTTTCAATTTTTACGGCTATCGATTAAATTTTTGGCCGTTTTACGCCTATCCCTCTTCTAGACCCTCTTTGGAAAGAGATCATCATCGCACTCCTTAAGAGCTTTGGCTGCTGTATTTGACCTGTGCAAAAGTGTGCGCACGTTAATTTCATCTTTCATTTAGAAACGCTCGGACATCTGTGAGCTCATTGAAATGTTCTGAATGGCTTGGGCTACTAGAGTGCAGCTGGTTTTATTTTCCCAGTGAACACACTACTGCTTTTTCCATTCTTTGATTTTGTTTAAATATCACTGTTAAGTTTGAAACTTAAGTTTAACCAACTGCACTCCTTAACTTGGATATTGAGTATCAAAATGCGGACCTTTGGGGCCTGTGGGGGGGTGCGAATGCACCCCGTACACCCCCCCTGGTTACGGGCCTGTATCACTTTATCTCTATAACCCCTCATACGGAGTCTTTGCTTGAAATTAGTTACGTTCTCTTCGAACGTTTTCTCAGAAGAGTTTGTTCTGAGTAATCTTAAGGCCTCGCCTTTTATGAATCCTTTCTTAACCCCTGGGGGCGACATGAAGAGAAGTACGTGCATTGGAAAGTTTCTGTCGGTTTGAAGTGTGTACGCACATCTAGGATTGATTCCTTCTTAAATCTTTCTCCTTTGTAAATACATGTATCCAGAAAGGCGGTTTCTGTTTCTAAAACTTCAGCAGTAAATTTATGGTCGGGTGGTGGTTATTTGCTAGTTCGATGAAAGAGTATATTTCTTCTATGTCTACATTCCACAATGAGAATATGTCATCGATAAATGTTGGAAATGGAAAACACATGATATTCTCGGTTTCTAATTTATTGGTTATTACACGACCTAAAGATCTCTCTCACACACACTAAAAGTAAAATTTGTTCTCTCAAGATATATAATACCGCACATACATTGTTTCACTTATCTATCAGAAAACCTGTCAAAAAGCCCTATACCGGAATGTTTCAGTGAGATTGTGGTGTCACGAGATTCTCGCGTTAACTACAACTAATAAAGCTCTTGACAAATTTAAAGCACTAATTGAAAAAGCGATAATAATCAACTATTACTGACAACAGTCTTCGACACAACACTCCCCCCATATGACTCGTTAACGAGGCATATGTACTCAGTACTATGGAAACTTAGTCTCACGAAATGTCACGCAATTGACAAAAAAGGATAGACAAAATAACGAAACTAATCAAAGTCAATATTTTCCGGAACGAAATGAAATAAATGTTCCAAGTTCAGTTTTGTTTAAATTCTCTCATGGTTCGTTGTCAAGGCGAATTGTATCCTGGATGCGTAGATCAGCTGCGGCTGCGGCATCTCGCCTGGGTCGAAATGTAGGTGCCCCAGGGTTAAGTAGTGTAGGCTTGTCTGGCGGTGGAGTTCTGTCACACACCAGTTCTAACGGGTAGAGGTGTTGCACGGGTCGTTCTAAGACAGACTTGCCAACACGCAGTTTTGCACCACGAACAACTTGGTCCCGGCCTATGATCAGCTCTTCAATAATGCTAAGGGGCCAACAATTGCGATTGCGCTCCACTGATTTGATAATCACCACATCCCCAACTGCAAGACTGCTTTCTGCGTTACCGTATTTAAGTCGGTGTTGTTCGCGTAATGCTCGCAGGTACTCTGAAGTCCAGCGACGCCACATTTGCGTCCTTGGTTTTCAACAGGAATTTAGCTCTCTTTCTGAGGTCTCTTTCGTCCAGGTGATAGGGCGCGAGTTCTGGCAGTATGTTGGAATTGGTGAAGAGGAACGAGTTTGGCGTGAGTGTAGGAAGCTGAACGTCCTCTTCCAAATAGCTCAGGGGTCGGTTGTTTAGGGTCACTATCCAATCAGGGTAAGTCTAGGCAAGTGAGTGACGCTCATTAGTAAACCTATCCACTTCATTATATATGGAGGAAGACACATAATTAGTACGTGAGTGACGCTCATTAGTAAACCTATCCACTTCATTATATATGGAGGAAGACACATAATTAGTACGTGAGTGACGCTCATTAGTAAACCTATCCACTTCATTATATATGGAGGAAGACACATAATTAGTACGCAGGAAATCCAAATTAGTATACGGGAAGGCAGTGAGCAGGCTTTTATGCCGTTCAAACAATAAAAAATACGGCAACCAACCAGAATGCTTCAATTCGTCAAACGACACAGCCAATGAGCGTCTTTCTAATTCCGGTCAACCAATCAAAACAACTATGACATCATAGTACCCCGGAATACATATGACATCATCTTCCGAAAATAACTAAAACCTGTCAAACCGGTTATACCAACCATGACCATCACAAGATAAAAATAGAACATGACATCATTGATAAACCCGTCAAACTGGATATACTTAATGAGATTCCACCGCAAGTTAATGAGATACCACAACATTTTATTCATGAGATCAAGACAAAAGGTTATGACGTCATTGGCGTTAATTTATTCCTGCCCAAGTTAATGAAATTCCTGCCCAAAAAACCGGAGTAAAACATCCTTCCTATACTACTCGTGACCATCGTTTTTGTTGGAACACCTGGAAAGAGAGAGGACAAGTACCGTTGAACACAAAACCCGCGGGTCCTACAAAGACGACCGTTTGGACGAACGTGTGGACGTATTTTCTCTTGGAAGAGGAAGAAAAAAAAAAACCTATAAAGGTTTCTAGTATTTTTCTCAAGGACATGACCCGGAATCTTGGGAACACACCTTTTCCTGCTTGAATGATATTTTGTTTTGCACTTCACATTGGACAATTAACAATTATTCTTTGTTGAACACGAGATGAATAGAAGCTGAATATTCTCAACGGGATAAATACTCCTAAATTAGAAAGGAAACGATTTATGTTTAATTTAATTAACGGATCAAATCATGCGTGGCCTACCAGGAAACCCTGGTTAAACCAGGCTTACAATGCTTCTGAGGTAGGGATTTTAACTACATTTAACAGAAAACCTTGGTTAAACCAGGCTTACCAGGCTTTTGAAGTGGAAAATTTCAACCAGGCCCACCACGAAAGCCGGGTAATACCAGACTAACCAAGCATTTCTTGTTAGGATTTTTAAGTAGAGACCTGAGTTACCAGGCTTTCAATTTTAGTTAATAATTGTCAAAAGCCTGGTAAGTCTGGTTCAACCAGGGTTTACCAGGCTCACCAGGTCTTTAACCAGACTTTTGGTGCAAGGGCGACGGGACGGTCGTACTCGGAGTCGTAAACGGCTTCAGAGGCTTAAAGGGAGGAATCGGAGTCCCAAGAATCGGAACGTTTTTATCTTCCGACTCCGCTTACGACTCCGCCGCATACAGTGTAGTGAAAACGAGTGGAATAAACCAATCGCAATACACGGTGCCAAGCACTGAGGCATGTTAATGTTGTGAAAGACTGATCTGTCGCTTCTCCTTACAAGTGTAACAACCACGTAGTTTTCACCACTGACTTTGTAAGCGACGGAGTCGTAAGCAGAATCGGACTTCTTTTTCACTAAATCATAACGCTTTGCACTTCTAATTACGATTAGTGAAAACTGGACCAGCCTTAGCTTAAAGTCAAAACTATCCGTCTACCGGAATAAATCTAACAACTTGGTTCCAGTTTTGTTGCCGCAAGAATTTATTACTTCAAACTCCGGCATTCTTCCTCAGAGACCCCAGGAGAATATTACGTTCTACACAATTTTTGGTTTATTTTTTATCGTAAAGATATTTTACCTTCTTGACGAAGACAACAACTGGGGTTTGAATATGTCTGAACTAAAGAAAAAGCTGGATGGGGCAGGGTCGCACTGTTTACCAAGAGCTCTTGGGCTGATAAATCCAGGCAATCTGACAGGTACATTGAGTGTATATCTATTTGTAATTACCTGCAATAATAGCAATGAAGATGATGATGATGATGATGAAGATGAGGATGATGATGATGATGATGATGGCAATGATAATAAAATTTCTCTATTTACTCTCGACATTGTTTTAGCACACATTCTGCAGGTTAGTGCGTTCGAGCTTTCTTTTCAAGGGGTGTCCCTTATAAAAGGGTGTTCGTTATACCAAGGTGTTAGCTATATAGGCGTTCTTTTTGCCGGGGTGTTTTTTTTCTCCTTTTTTTTGATGAATTCCTCCTTATACCGGGATGTTCATTATCTAGGCAGTCGTTAAACTAGGGTGTCCGTTATATAGAGATTCTACGTTAAACCGAGGTGTTCGTAATATCAGAGTTTAACTATAAAATGTAAACTTGTTCTGTCCTTCGTTTATCCATTAACTTTATTCATGTTTGTGTCTTGTTTATATATAGATCAGGTGTTGACGTATGAAGACATTCAAGAAGTAATCAAGTTTTGTGCTCGTGAGAAGTTAGTTTAATTCGCCGATGAAGTTTACCAAGACAACGTGTACGCGGAGGGAGCCCAGTTTCACTCGTGCAGAAAAGTCCTCAGGACCTGAGAGACGAGTATAGCGGATTTCAATTGATCTCTCTTCATTCTAGTGCCAAAGGGTACACAGGCGAGTAAGTTGTGCGTGTGTGTTTTTCCTCTTGCTAGTTTGTTTTTGTGGCCACCTTCGGGTGGTAGACAAAAATGATTTAGTACCAATTTTGTACCCTTGTGTTCTGTTTGCCGGGCTTATTTGATTTCACATACATAACCACAGACAAACTAATATATAGATTCGGCCAGGGCTAAAAGCGAAGCTCTCGATAATATTTATAGTTTGTTCAAACAAAATATAAAATCGTGTAATGCTAAGCGGCGAAGACAACGCTGGAGAACGGAGAAAAAACAACAATAGGTCTAATTAGCAAAAAAGCTACTTTGCACGTGCAGCACACTTTTTTGTACATTTCTTTGCCGTTGTTTTGCACGACCACAACGTGAAACGTCCAGAAACTTTTTTATGGAGGAAATGTCGTACATGTTCTCGTTCACTTTTTTTTTCACTGCCGCTCATTTTCTCCTTGCATTGGTGGCCGCTAGCATTTCTCATTTTGTCACCGCCGCTACAAAATTTTCATGTTGTTCTTCAAACAAAAAATGTCTCCTTTGTTTTTTATCTCTCGCTCTAGATCTCTGTTGCTCTTTTTCTCGTTGAGGTTGGCTGGCCTGCCTCTTTTCCTCTTTTTCTCTGTCTTTCTCTGGCCCTATATTCCAAATGTGTGGACATGACAATTAATCTAAGCTTAATACTTTAGAAAACACGGATACAGAAACAATTTACGCTTTTCGGTTTCGTCTTTATTGACTCTTTAGTTACCTCTGCTTTACAGACGCGGGTGGCTATGCGATTTCCCTCCTATATAAGCTCGAGTTACATTTGGGTTACCATACCTGTTGATTGAGTTATTTCACATTGGTATGCCTGTGGTGCGGACGGACGGTCGGGCGTACGGTCACGTGATTACCAAATTTTCTCGGATGGGTAGATTACCACATTTTCCTACCCATGGTGCTCCGCTGGCGCGCTTCGCGCCCCAGAGCTCCGCTATTAGGGAGCTTAAGCAGCAACGTTTTTGAGCGACGCACGTCAACCGGAAGTGAGGTATTTTCCCTCTTAACATGCCTTGATGATATAAAATTTGTATTCCTTAGCTTCTTTACTGTTATAGGGGCGATTTGACTGAAAATTTGCGCGAAACCACCGTCAAAAAATGAAAAAAGGCCACTTCCGGTTGACGTGCGTCGCTCAAAAACGTTGTTGCTTAAGCTCCCTATTATCAACCCTTGCACTCCCAATTACAAATTACAAATTTCCACTGAAATTTCTTGAACAGGCGTCAGGTGTTCTTTCGAACTGTATTTTTGTAAACGGTAAACAACCTTGCTCTCCATCATGGCGGTTTCGTACCATGCCAATGACAAGCTGCAATGGGTCAATATTTCCTTTTCCCGCGGCTACTGGACTTTCTTCATTACTGTTCCTTGCAGATGTGGGCTCAGTCCACAATTTCCACTTTGAATTCCTGGAAAGACCTCAGTTAATACCTTTCGTTAGAGCAAAAGTATCTTTGTGCTTCTACGATGATTTATTAACGTCTCCCAAGTCCTAGACAAGCCTGGCTGCTTGTGTTTCTCTTTTCGTTATATTGGCTTTGTGTTGTTTCTTCCTCTTGTTGTTTTGTTTTGTTTTATGGTGGTCAGGGTATTAGGCAGTTAAGCAAAAAATTGCAATAGTTCAGATGTAACTTCATCGTACTTAGGCGTCTCTCACACTATGCGCAAAGAATGGCGGGATGGTGAAAGATGGCTTTGCTCTCCTTTCTTACTCTTCCCTTTCCTAGTCCCTAGGCCTCATTTTTCCTCGCGGCCAAAGCGTTTCGGGTCACGTGGTCCATGCGAAAATGCGAGGGCGTTTCCCGCCCGTTCACCTCGGATACGTCACCGAAACGAATTGACCGAGAGGGACTGGGAAAACGCCGTACAGGGACTAGGCAAACTCCTCCCATAAAGCTTCGCGCTTGTCTTATTTCCAGTCATTCGCCTTGTGTCGCGCGAGTCTCGAAGCGCTTGCAGAGGAAGCTGTTAGTGCTTTATTGTAAGGTACTCAAACTGTACTCATTACGCTTGGTTTCTAACCCAAGGTAATCATGGGACTCACTTGCAACCCTCCCAAGCCTGGCGATGAATCATATGAAAAGTTTTCAAAGGTATGCACTGTAACTTAACCCAGAAAAACTCACGCGCCACGCGTGATCATAATCAGTGCTACTTTATCGCTCGTGTAATTTTTTAAAGGGGCTCTGTCACGGCTGACTAGTTTATATGGTTGATAATGACAATAACGAGTCATTATTCGCTATGTAACTTGAGAACTTAGTACTTAGTTGTGAATTACAGAATTAATAGCGTCGTATTATTCTTTTTTCAGCTTGTGTCTAGTGCTCAGGCTGTAACGCGTTCCAGGTTTTAACGAAAATGTAACAATTTGAACCGTAGCTTTTCACGATACATATAAAAGCAGTGAAAAATATAATACTTAGTCAGGTGACGCCTCTAATGCCTGCCTGCCTGCCACGGGATAGCCGATTTAACAAATAAAGCTTGTTCCTCTTACCCTGGGTACCAGACGTTTTTCTCGCCGGTGGCCGGATCCTTCGGCCCGCGGGCCGAAGCCACGAGTGGCGTCGTGCATGAAAAGTCTCTGGCACGCAGGATAGGTTTCCATTGATTCTTTTGCCCAAACAAAACGTGAGATTCGAGTCTTACACAAGTAAAGTTTGCCAAGTACTGAAGTCGCTAGGGGACTAGGTCGAGTAAACAATAATGTCTATTTTCTCCTGGAAAATTCGGCAATCTTCTTATAAATGTATAGAAAATGATCTTTAACTGCGACGCACTAGGGAAATCTATAGAGGTGATTACATCCAGTATTCCCATATCTTGCCTAATGCATTATTTTGTGTTTTATCCGTATTACAGGAAGTAACATCCATCAAGGATTCTTACAAGAAGAAAGCAAAGATGACAACGGAGGTTCTTAACTCAATGGAAAATGTTAAGTGTAACGAGGTGGCAGGTGCAATGTATGCGTTTCCAAGGATAACACCTCCAAAGAAAGCTATCGAGGCAGCCAAGGTATCATGTCTTGTTTCCGGCCCTGATTTCTAGTACAACCACACTGCAGAATACTGTCAGTAATGGATATCCTAGGTGTACGGTAATCCGGATTCCGGAACCCGGGAATTTTTTTCTTGTAGACTGATCCGGAATCAGTTCTGGGGTTTGAAATTCGGAATTCAGACCCGGTTGTTCAAAAGATGGATAGCGTTATCCACGTGATAAATCTCTATCCAGTGGATACGTATTAGCGAAACCAATAGGTCCTTTGCAGCTAGCCATTCACGTGGTACAAAACCGCCACGCTGGAGAGCAAAAGCCGCACTGGGACATGACAAACAAAGGACATACATAATTCTAAATTGTAATTTTCTTTGTTTGTCTTGTCCCAGTGCGACTTTTGCTCTCCAGCACGGAGGTTTTATACCACGTGAATGACTAGCTGCAAAGAGCCTATTGCACTATCCACTGCGGGATAGAGATTTTTCCCGTGGATAGCGTTATCCACCTTTTTAACAGCTGGGGCCTGCTCTATATATAACGAGTGGAATCCGAAATCCACGTTTCACGGAGAAGGAGTACTGGATCCACTACCTGCCATCCGGGATCTACAGCACAAAATCTGGAATCCACACGTGCGATCCAGAAGCCAAGATTCTCGTGGATGCACCTTATATTAGAAGAATGCCAACCCGTTTCCTGCTGTGTTAGTTTTCATAAAAGGCGTTCTTCGGTTAGAAAAAGTGAAAAGGACGCTATAGGCTCCCATCTTATTCAGGCTGCTGATAATGTCCCGCGACAATTAAAATTTCACTTTCTCAACTTTCCATAATGCATTGCTAAATTTCATAGTCGTATTCATCTAGTACCAGCTCCTTGTCAAGGCTTCATGTAGGGATTCTTTGAAATACAGATATTCCCCTCACAAGGAAAGTATCTATGTGGTCTGTTTGGTGAGCGAGGTGTCAGGGTGGGTGGACAAAAGCAATGTGTAGATATTGTTTGAGTTTACTGAGTTGTTTGTATTGTCATTGTTATTTAGGCCAAGGAAATGCCACCAGACGAGTTTTACTGTTGGCAGGCGCTGGAGAAAACTGGAATTTACATGATTCCTGGCCAGGTTTTTGATATGAAAGGCAGCGGTAACAACTTTCAGTGAACTTTTACTACAGGTAAGATTTGAATTAACAAGGGCGATCAACTTCAGGCCGGAATTTTGATGATTTTAAAAACCTCCCTGTTATATCATTTGCGCCCTTGTGTCACAAGGTTTTCACAGGCTTGTCTGATATATTTAGATTGATTAGATTGAATGCACATTTAAATTTGGAAAGACCGCTCTCCCCAACCCCCCCCCCCCCCCCTCCTTCCCACCACCACTACCACCACCACCAACAACAACAACAACAACAAAATAACGGATCATTATAGGTTTCTGGGAAACTGACCACCTACCCCTCCCCTAAGCCATCATTTTGCCCCAAGTGAGAAGTAAAAAAGGTGTTAATGTTGGCTTAGGGGAGGGGTAGGTGGTCAGCTTCCCAGAAACGTCTAATGATCCAAAATAAACAGTCAAAGAATAGAACCGAAAAGGTTGTCGATAAGAATCCTATAGTACATTGTAAATTAATTACAATGTTTCCATTTTTTGCTCCGGTAACCAATTCAATCAGAACACATTACTCCCCTCATCTTGTACGTTCGCGGAATCACCCATCTAACTGGTAGGTTATAATCATTGATTATGGATCCGCGTTCGTCTTATTCTACTAGCATGACATCTGCACGAAAACGAGGCTAAAGGAAACGAAAACTAGTCCAAAGGAGTCCAGTTTCCTGTGGCCGAGTTCCCCCTGATAAAATTAATAGGGGCGGCTAATCGGCAGTCGCCCGCGATAACTCGAAAAAGTCTGCCTTCGTACCACAGGAACACCAAATTAGGATGCGTTCTGACAAACGCAATAAGGGTATACACAGATCAGCCTATAGCCGGGGTGGTGTGGGCTTAGTGGAGGGCCTGCAACTGGAATAAAGTTGTTGTTTTCAAATAGAAGGACTCACAACCGGGATTATACGGTATGGACCAGAGCATAAACTTACTTGGGAAAAAGCGTCCTAAAAGCGACTTGTCCGTAAAAGCGACGTTCTGTCAGCGTGTGAAAGTCTGATTGAATTGGACCAAGTTTCATCTCCACATTATGGCTTAACATAATCCAAAACGGTTTGATTTTTCAGACCCACTATCCATACGAAGGAAATAACTTAAAACGGTTTCATGTTTTAATCTTTCTTGGTAGGATCACTATTCTTCCTTCTGAAGAGACGTTCGCTCCAATGTTTGAGCGACTAAGAACCTTTCACCAAGAATTCATGGCGCAGTTTAAGGACACGAACTGACAAGATGGATTTACTGGATTTAGTTTCCAGTGATGACAATATTCAGTCCAGACTATTTGATATGTCTCCATCCTCATTTATCAGGGGAAAGTTTTCTGATGTAAAATATATGTTTGAAGAAGCAAAACTGTTGTTTATAAATTTCTATTTCTCGAGAAAGGCTAAATAGTTTTGATGACTCTTCATTTGTCTATGATTTTCAAAGTTTTTCAATTGACTTCCCTTCCGAGATTTGGCTGTATATTATCCTCTCAAAAAAAATACCCGGAAATGTTCAACAATAGTGTCAGAAAGAGTCTTGAATGTATCTGGCAAGCTGTACAGAAATGTCCTTAACCACACAACGAGGAAAAACAACATTCTTATAATCGCTCTCCTAAAATTGGCGTGAAAAAAAAAAAGACACATTTAACAATCTTCTGACTTTTTCCATCTTTAGGACACTGAAGTGTGCTTTTCCCATTTCAGCGTTTTTCCGGCCCATTCCTTGAGATATCCCAGGCAGAGATAAGAACGTAAAGAAATCCTGTTTATATAAATAGCAACTTTATTGAAGTCTTTTAAAATGCTGATTTTTAATTACTAACAGAGGTGTTTTACCTTCAAAACAAGTCTCATTATGAAAGTACATATCGGGTTGTGAAATAACAAATTAAGAACTAAACAACTTCTGCGCTTAATGTACATAATGGATATATTTCATATTTTGCGACCACAATCATAATGACTAACTCTAAACAAGGAAATGTAAAGGATATCTTTTCATTTTGTAAGCATACTAAACGTGACGAAAAGATAAACGAGACTACTAACCGGCTCTATATTTAGTTGCAGTATTTGACGAAATACTGTGGTTGAACTCATCAATGGTTTAGATTTTGTTTTCCTTTGTGTTGCGGTATGGTTATGTACGACTGAGAATCAGAGTTTAAAACAAAGGAAAAACGCATTTGAACCAAGGAAAAAATTGCACTACAACATTTATTTGCGGCCTATTTATCGAACTTTAAAGGCTGCAATAATAGTATACAATCAACTACAGTAAACTGTTTTTTTTTGTCATTAAGATGACGAAATCATAAGTTGGATTCCAAGTGTTAAACAAAGTACATTAAAGCGCATGAAGAGGAATAACTTGGGCATTTTGTCTTCGTTGACGTTTAAATAACAGCAGGAGAGCTTTCCTGAACTCTGGCATTTTGATTGTGTAAACGACGGGATTAACAAGCGAGTTCATCAAATATAGAATCGTTAAAGAAAAGTGCAAATGTAGTTCTAATTCCTGGAAAGAAAGGAATTTCACGATACCAAGAAAAACAAAAGTATAAACCGCATATGGTAGCCACATCAGTAAGGATACGATAGTCGTTATGAATAATGTTACGGTCAGTTTCCTTTCTCTGTTGGCTGCACCATGGTGCTGGGGATGCGCTCCACACAAAAATTTAACAATAATGATGGAGTAAGAAACACAGATAACAAATAGACACAAACAACAGTATGATTGCGTAAAGTAAATACCAAATAAATATTCTCTAAATCGAAGTAGTGGAATTAAGCACATGGCAGTTACCATTGCAGCTAAAACCCAGACACCAGCAATTGTTACCCCGTAGACCCACTTTTTGATGAGGCGATGCCTGAAGGGACGAATTGTTGCATGCAACCGATCTAATGAAATCACTGCAATGTTTGTTAGAGAGGTCAGAAGAAACCAGATTTTGAGAAAGAAAATTATCACTAACAGTACTAACAGTTCCTGGCTTAAGTTCATTTTCACAATGTCGCATAAGCATGATAAGATTACAAATGGAACGGGGAGATAAAATCCTCCGACAAACATATCAGCTATGGTCAGGTTTATAACTAGGTACGTGGCACGAGTGCGAAGACTGCGGTTTTTTATGAAAAGAGCAATTGATATAAGGTTCACTGTTACTATAGCAACACACACGGCAAGGAATACAGCAAACCAGGTGATGCACTCGGATGAAGAAAACATCGTGGATTGTTTTCTTTTATACTTCTTTTCGCTTCACACTTTTACCCGTTCTCCTCGGTTGTTCGTCTACCTTAAGAAAGAATTTGAATTGAATAAAGTTTGATTACTTAAAAAAGAAAAGTAGGAGGTGAACAAACAAGGTTGACGTCTGTTTTTCAAAGATCAGTAATGAAGATGCATGAATAATAATTCGACGAATTAGGAAGCTCACCTTTAACTTACAGTTTTTCAAATTGCCTTCACAAAAGCTGAAGTGAAAACCCTTGTTTTCATCTGTGGACAAAATAAAAATGACGTTTGAGGGAAGATTAGGATAAATTAGTTGACTAAAAGCTGAGGGCATTAAATTTCGTTTCAGCTGAATGTTTTTAAAACTAATTAACTTCAGCGCTTGTTCACGTGAGTATAATAATAATAATTATTATTATTATTATTAAAATGGTGGTGGTTTATTTACAGCGTTTCCAAAGAAAATGGCTCTACATCTGCTGATAAAATATAATTATTATAGTATATCTAAGCGATTTTTGGAAAACCGACCTAACGAAATTTGCAGTCATTTGACTGAAAAGGCGTCAAAAGGCAGGTTTCTTACGCCCGAGAACGGCTCCAAAATCACAGTAGCGAAGGAAAAGGAAAGGAGAAAAAGAACTGAGAACGATGGAAGAGATCAGGAAAGGAGGAGAAGAAAAAAAGCAATGGTTGCACTCTTAGTTTTTATAATGAGCTACTTTGGATATAGTTTTTGGCCGAAAAAAAACTGTTGGACGAAAAAAGGTCCATTTGACGATAACGTTTTCAAAAATCCGGCTAGATATATACAGCTAAACATATGTTATTACATCAGGAGCAAAAAATGTTCGCGGTAAAATGCAAAAGGTACTACTAACTAACTAGTTAACTAACGATCTAACTGTGGCTAAAATTGTACTTGAATCTATTACATTAATACTTTTTTAACATTTTTATTTCGCTCTTTAAAAATATAAAAGGTCTGTTTGGTATATAGGGAGTAACTGATCACCAAAATGAAAATGTGACTATCATTTCAGTTAACCCTTCTAAGACAATCAAATGTCCATAGTGAGACCGGAAAAAAAATAAATGTTTCTTGCGAACTCTTCGTGAACAATTTCACTCGGTTAAAAAAGCTGAAATTTCTCATGAAAATATGACTGAAGAGGGCCTTAAGTCGCTGCTTATTAGCTCGGACAATCCGTGTATTTTAACATTTTCCATTACAAGTATTTTTAGGTAAGTATATATTATAGTGAGGAGGAGAGAAACATCGCTCTACAACCCGCCCACCATATCCGACGCCGCCTCTCTCCAAAATTTACTCAAACCATTTAAAGATATCTTTAAGATTGTTGTTTTAAAAAGTAGCTCTGCAAATGCGTTCTATGAAATTCTATAAAATTTGTATCTGTTTGGTCATCCTTGGGCTTCTTCATTCGATGCGAATTTATTAACACGCTAGTACTTTTTCGAAAATCTTTGATGCTATTAAATATACAAAAAACTCAACATTTTCCGATGTACATCTTTCCGTTACTTTCCGTTACCCAAAATTTATTATAAGTAGTCCATTTTTGCGAATGATGACCAAATATTGGAAGACAAGTGAAAAGTGAAAATCCCATTCCCAACTTCTATCATAGAAGTTAATAGACTGAAAACTTCGAAAAACTGAGATGAGTGATACATTCATCCATGAATTTTTAACTTTTTTCGAGCTATAGAAATCTCTAGATAATATGTGCTTCTTCGAACAGCTATTTCATGAAAAGACTGAAGGTCCACTAGATGTGCTAAATATAGGACTTTGGTTAAACATTAGTATAATAAACATTGCAGGTAAAACCCAGACAAGAGCAGCAATTGTTACCCCGTAGACTCACTTTTTAATGAGTCGATGCCTAAGGGCTGTATAGGGACGAATTGCTGCATGCATCTGATCCAATGAAATTACTGCAACGTTTGTAAGAGATTTCAGAGGAAACCAGATGAAGAGAAAGCCAGTTGTTATTGTCAGTTCCAGGGTTAAGTGCGGAAATTGCACAATGTCGCTTAAGTAGAGTAAGGTTACAAATAGGGAAAAGTGAGAAAATTCTCCGACAAACATATCAGCTATGGTCAGGTTTATAACTAGGTACATGGCACGAGTGCGAAGACTGCGGTTTTTTATGAAAAGAACGATTGAGATAAGGTTCACTGTTACTATAGCAACAGACATGGTAAGGAATAGAGCGAGCCAGGTGATGCACTACGATGATACATGGCTTGTTATTTTTTTCGCTTCACACTTTTAATTCCCTTTTTCTCTCTGTTGCTTGTCTACCTTTCAGGAGAATTTGAAAAAAATTTCAATTAAGAACGTGGACAAAGAAGATTGATGTTAGTTCCGCAAAGATCACTAATGGAGATACATTAGGACGTTGATCGACAGTATCGGTTGCTGGGACTGAACGATTTTGTTTTTATTCCGCAAGCGTCTCTGCTGAAACAAAGGAAGTTTAATGGTGTTTTCCTGTTTTGTAAGCTATAAAAGTTATCATGTAAAGGGAACTCTTGATTTTAAACAGCGAATGGTCAAGGAACTTTCAGAGCTACTGCTGACAATAAATCATAGTTTTTCTACGTTGATGAAAACTATACATAAACAATTATATGAAAGAACTAAGATCATCGCAGTCATAGACGCAACTGCAAAAGGCTTTCTTTTCCCAACTACAAAAGTTGCGTCTACAAATGCGATGATCTTCTTTCGTATAATTCTTCACCCCACAGTTCCCATATATGATTTTCATATATTTGGATAACTTTATACGTAAACAATTTCACTCGGTTAACGGAACTCAAATTTCTCATATGAAAATATGAAGAGAGCCTAAGTCGCTTTCAGCTCGGCTAATCCCTGTATTAAAACATTGCGAGCATTTACGTGTTAAGGCAATTATATAGTGAGGAGCGAGAGAAACATGGCGCTGCTTGAAACAACCCACCATACACAAAGCCAGCCTTCTCAAAAATCCTATTATAATCATTTTAGGATATCTTTTTAGATTTTTTTTAAAGCTTTGCAAATGCTTTCTAAGAAGCACTATCAGATTTTTATCTGTTTTGTAATTCTAAGAGCTCCTTAGTCTATGCGAATTTAATACCTCCTTCTTATTACTGTTCCAAAAATATTTAATACTTTTGTATAGTTTACTGAAAACTCAACATTTTGCGATACCTCTTTCCGTTACTGTTTCCAAGGCCAAAAATTTTAGTAGTCCTTTTTAGGAATGATGATCAAACCTGGGAAGTGAAAGGTAAAAAACGAACTTCAGAATATCGTAGAAAAATTAATGGACTTAAAGCTTCAAAAAACTGAGACGAATGGAAATTTTTTATCTTGAAATTTTTTTCTCGAGCTATAGAAATTTCCAGACAGTTCTGTGCCTCTTCGAATAGCTTTTCTACAGAAAAAAATTCAACCGTTGCGCCGGTCCCTACCAAATGTTTGAAAAGGTCAAAAAGTCCTATGAATGTCCTAAACAGTCGTCTATTAGTAGGACTTACGTTTAAAGATATGCGGTTCTTAAATAAATGCTCAACTCTACGATAGACTTGCATTTTCTTTTCTTCTTGTGCGTAACTAACCTTTCACAAATTTCTTTGCTGGATGCTTCCACTGACGAAGCGGAAAACGAGTTTGCAAAATATCAATTAGGCTTGTAAAAGGCTTCTGCGTTGGATGTTACTCCTGCGAAGAATAACGTCCGGCTCGATTAATACGGTCTTAAATTATCTGAACACCTGTTTTGGGAAATATTGCACTTAAAATAAAATTCTTAAATAATGGCCTTGGCTTATCATTTTTCCGCTTAATATACGTACCGCCTTTAAAAAAGGTTCTGAATTAAACTTTCAGTTGTTAAATTGAACTTCCTCTTTCAATCAGCCCACATTAAATGGACCCTACTTGATCGGCACTCACAATGATTATATCGCCGCGCGGTCTATCATTCGAGCACTAAACGAACACGAACCGTTTCTTTCAATTGTATTTTTTTTAACTTGTATATAACTAAAGCTCCGTTAAAACATTATTTGATCTGTAATTGTCTGATAAAAGTATGCAAAAATGCTCACCTTAACTAAAAGTTTTTCAGTTGGTTCCTTGCTTTGTCCTATGGAAGAAAATATCAAAGGCGTGTGAGGAGACATTACAATCAGTTGACTTAAAACTGAGGGCGATAATATAAATGTTTGATATATAGTTTTCAGCTGAATAATTAACTAACTGACGCCGGCGCTTGTTCACCTGAGTATAAGAATGACTCACCATTTCAGCAAACCCTTTTAAGACAATCAATATTTATCCATAGTGAGAACGGAAAAAGTCGATTGCATTGTCAGTTAGGCCTCTACCAATTTCAAAGTCAACCGAACTTCTTGTCATGTTAGCTCCATAAATATTTTTTGTGTGACGTAGCTTGTGTCAAATGAATTTGTCACCATTTTCTTTAAAACTCAATCTTCAATGTTTTTTGTCTTGTGACTCCAATACGGGTCGCGACAAGTTCTTCCGCCAAATCAATAACAGGCCCGTAGCAAGCATAAAATGACTGGGGGGGCTGAGCGAGTGGCTCCCGTTGACTCCCCCTCCCCTGCTTCGGTCCCTCGGTTAAAGCATACTTCTTGGTACATGTCACATCACTACATTTGTCTACAATACCTTTTGTTTTTATCTCTAATTTTCCGTTTGTGTTGACTTTGACGAAATAGAGAACTTGTTTGGATATCGTTCGCAGAAAAACTTGCCAGACAATTTCTTTTGGGTTGTGCTTTGATTGGGATTCTTTCTTCGACTACACCAGGCTTTGTGTCACTAGTTCATGCTACGATAAAAGTGTTCCCTGCTTATTTTCTACTTGTTTGGATTTCTTTTTCGGCGGCTGTTGCGAAGACATTGTAAGACTTTCAATATAAACACGCAAAAACCTCAGTTTTACTCTAGTACGGTAGCATATTTTACACTGGCGGACCTCTTAGGAAACCAATAAAGTTCAAGAGGTCAAGTTTAGGGATTGTCATTGGTGCATTTCGATCCATTTTGCAACTGACTATTTTGATGTTTTTAAGCAGATATTTTAAAGCTGTTGGTTGTTTTTGGCAGAGCAAAAATACGATTTCGTTCATTTACACAATTCCAAATTGCACAGAAGAACAACAGTACATAATCTTACTATGATCGACAATACTTTGAAACTTTAGCTTCCATTGACAGCTGTCCATTTTAGTAGAAAAATTCCACTTTTGTCACAGGGTCCAGAGGAGATGTGTTTGTCGTTAGAACATCAAAACCCGTCGAAAACCTCTGAAAAATGGGTTATTTTGATCGCGTTACAGTTTCGTTACACATTCTGTAGACCGCAAACCAAGAGACTGATGGCTCGCAAGATTATTGATTTTCAAAAGTCGATCTGGGTCAGATAAGAAGTGAAGAAATCGTTTACAGTAGATTTATAAAGACCCCATTGGGCTAATTAATCGTGCTAAGCGACAGGTATAGACATTTTTCAAGGTGAGACTTTAAATAAGTAATTCATTTATTCACACGAAACTCCTCTGGACCCTGTGCTTTTGTAGCAGAATTTAATGAAGTCTGAAAATTTCTGGGGGGGGCTTGAGCCTCCCCTGCCCCTCCCCCTGCTACGGGCCTGAATAAAACCTTACGACTTAACGAAGGAAATTAGGTCTGACGTCTATAGTGAGCTCGACAGCAGCTTATATGGCAATATACAGTGGAACCTAGATATAACAATGGGCTAAGGGACTTGCAAAATGTGCTCGTTTTAACGAGCTTGAGGTATATAAAACTTCTTTCCAAATACTTCAGTTAGTAAGAGTGCTCTGACTTATAGCTCTGAAAATGCGTGCGTTCTAAGCTCAACTTTTTCCGATACTTCTTTCCGTTATTGTTTCAGAAAGCCGAAAATTTCAGTAGTCCTTCAAGCTTACGAATGATGACTAAACCTGGGAAAAGGAAGGTAAAAACCCAAATTCAGTTAATCGTAGAAACATTAACCTGCAGACTGAATTCCAAAAACTGAGACAAACAATGGAACATTCATCTGAAAATTTTAAACCTATCGCGAGCTATAGGAATCTACAGACAATACTGAGTTTCTTTGAACAGATACTCTACCGAAAAAAAGTCTTTGTGTGCCTCTACCACATGAAAAGATCTGAAGGTCCTCTGAATGTTTGCACTAGTGGTCTAAGCAGGACTTAGGTCAAATATCCGTTTCTTAAAGAAATACTCAATTGTATGATACCAAAAAAAACTATTTGTTTTTCTTCTTTTAAATAATTAATGTTTCACAAAATGCTTTGCTGGATGTCTCCTCTGATAAAGCGATGGAAAAAATATGCGTCTACATTTGAAAAATTAATCATCAGTTAGGCTTGTAAAAGGCATCTGCGTTGGACAATGTTACTCCGGCGAAGAATAATCGTCCGGTCTTAAATTATCTGCACATGA